>CM030374.1:20698342-21058045 GCA_003604175.2 Clonorchis sinensis
GGTTCAATATTTTATGAATTGTAAGGAAACGTTTCTAGAATATACTCGTGGTCATTGGTGATGCCACCCAATTAAACTACAAATTGTTACGAAAAATATGCTAATCAGTGGTAGACCGCTTAAATAGCGGAGAAGCTGGTCTTTGATCAGCGTCCACGTGTCTATGTTGGGTGAAGTAGACCTCCATGGCCAACGTGTGCACAAGGTGTCTGCATTACCACAAAATCTTGTGCTAGAGTAACACTACACGTGATAAATTGGCATGCTCGACATGTTCGCAAGGTGGTTTCAATTTATCAGATAAGACCAAAATGGTAACAAATGGGCATCGCACATTTTAAACTTTAGTTTTTCGTCACATGTTGGAGCAAAATACGCCCATATGGAAGAGATATACATTAGCGCAGACAAGAAATTGTGTTTAGACTACCTACTGCCAAAAGTCCTCAGGCGTCTAGCCAATAATAACTTCGAAATTGTCTTATACTCGGCTGTTAGGCGAATTTCTTGAAAACCGTGAACGTTTCCCATGGTTTAATCAATAGCGATATACAGATCAATCACACATTACGAATAGAAACTGCTAATCTAGATTAGGCACCCTAATGTATTCACTAACATTCCGGAAGTTTTGGATTTAGGTCAGTGACACAGTTGTCGCTTAAGCTGTTCTTGATGAGTTGTGCTTGATTTTTCTTCGGCCACTTTGATGGATTCTCTGTAGGAAAGAGTTTTGAAACGTAGTTTCGCCGCAGTGTTGCTAAACTTGTCAATTATTTAGGCGGAAAGCCTCAAGTACTGCACGTTGATAAAATCTAAACACCATTCAGTAATGCCAAATGAGATTTTGAGCAATATATTTTAAAGAAGACGAATCTTAATTTTACATCAATAAACATAGAATTGCACGACAATTCACTTACCAATGCCTTGCTCTCCTAATAATCGAATTGGGAAAATTTTCAAAGATACCCGGTTTTACATTAATCTAATTATACAAAATCTTGGACTTGGATTTTTTTCCATATTTCGCAAAACGCCAACTTTTTCAGGTCTAAACACCTTTCAACAATTAGCAAAAGTACTTTTTACTTTACTTTTTACTTCTTTCGAGGCACGCATGCTTCTTCGTATAACCAACTCGCAGGTGTTTAAATACCCTCATGGTGACGACGAATATTGTTTCGTTTCATAAAAACCTATGTGGTTTTACCACACCAAGGAAAAAAATAGGGAAGTGCCTTAACAAGGAAAGTGAAGGGCCCAGAAAAAAGGTAAAAAAATTGCAACTAGCTCTATTATGTAAAAGGCGAACACAATTTTTTTCTGGACTGAAATTTGTTACCGCACAAAACATATTTTTATCGAAGCATCGCGAATCAGTTTTTCACCAACTTCCGAAACTTTGAGAGGACTTTATTGGGTGTTATATTTTTTTCACCATAAAACACCCACTCTCTCAAAAGTGAATTATTCGTTTTGGCTGTCGTGTCACCTGAAGAACATGAGGTGCACCGTAGCTAAACAGCGATCCATTTGCATAAAACAGTGCGTTTGTTAACAAATGGATTTAATTTCATTGTCAAGCGTAAAACTGAAACACAGTTCCAGTTTTCATCAGCGTGTGCACTGGTGTAAGCATATCGGTTGCAACTATGATGATGCGATTCATGAACTTGGTGGAAACGTTTCTAGATAAGCCTATAAAACCGCGATAAGAGATATCTCAATCATTTTCGTCACAGTTCAAACAGCTTTGTCTCTTGTGTTGTTAAATGGATGTTTATCAGCAAATGCTTTTATTCATTGCATTTGCAAGAGTAAGACCACTAATGTCACGCTGACAGCTCAACGTACATTGTGGCACAGTTAAGGAAGGCAAAATTTTATTGGCGCGCGATTTAAAGTAATAAAACAAAAAGTTACGCTGATCGTCGAAAAGAATAACTTTCTACCACCAGCTATTTTGGACCATTACCGTAAGCCGAGCAACTAAATAAACGCACAATAATACGCCTAATAATTTTTCAGATGTAGCTTGAAGCTGGTTGTATACGCGTCTGAGGAGGAAAGCTCCTTGGTAATAAACCAAACACCAACTAAACAGTTACAAACTATTGGACCGGAAAGTGAACGTCTCCCTTGCATCCTGTTTTTAAAAACTGAACGTTTTTACGCGTGTTTTTGAAATTCCTCATATATTCTTCTACACTCGCGCATTCGTAACCGGGCGCCGTAATGTAGTTTCACAAGTTCCATTAGGTGCGAGGCAGTGTTACGCAAAATCCGCATACTACTTGCACCTCTCATCAATGATGTCCGTTGTTACACATTTTCCCCTTAAAGGTCGCCTACATCCCACTGATTTCTATTTACTTCCGTTTAGTTGACCCTGCAGGAAGATACGCACCTTCCCATCCGCCAATGTTTGTGGCCATGGGATCTTCTCCTTATCCTAACTATAGCACCAAACATGGCGAGGAAAGCCCTTTGCCGCAAAGTCCTTTATAACCAAACACCAACTAAACTGTCACAACCTATTGGACAGGAAAGTGAACGTCTCAGATGCACCTTGGTTTTAAAAGCTAAACGTGTTCACGCGAGTTTTTAAACCGAGCGCCGCAAATTAGTTCCACAAGTTCCGCTATAAAGCCCACCTTCCATTAGATGCGAGGCGGTGTAACGAAAAACCCACATATTGCATGTCTCATCAGTAATGTCCTCCGTTAAGCTCAAAACATTTGAGACAGTGAAACCGATAATAACCAGGTCAAGCCACGCAGCTGTTTACAGATTCTTGCGCATCTGCTATTGAAGCTCTTGAATGGATAAATCTGGATAAATCTGCTGATATTTTAATGGCGACATGTCACCCTTTCTGATAAAACTTCGGCGAAAAAGTCCCGGAGTGGAGCGGAAACAATACAGCGCAAAGCGTTCAAACGATAACTAAAAGTGTGGTCTCCTTTTTATGCTATCCAATGCCAAAAACCTCGGGCGACCGTTATCTGAGTACCAGTCAGCTGTCCCCTCACTCATACAAGGTAGTGTTAAATGTAAATTACAAGTGCAGTTGCCGCTAACTAAGCTCCGGTAGCCGTGACTCATATATACCACTAAGGAAAATTAGGAGAACTTGTTAGAACACGGTAGAAATCCATGTCTACTTTAAAAAGGGAACGTGACTTTTTCTCAGCTTCAAATCGACGACATACGGTCTGTTACTGATGGAGCAGAGAAAGCGCTATGTTGGTCGCTCTCTGTTTAGGTGTTGATGGGTTCATGCATCACGTAGTTGGTCTTCTGGTTACAGAGGTAGTGCCCATGTCAGTTAGTTTACCGCAAGGTTCTCCTGGAATCATGCACGGATTTCAGTTATCTCAGTAGGGATACAGAAGATTTGGGATTATTTTCCTGAAGACAAGACAAAATGCTTGATACAGTATTTTTGAAAATTTTAGTTGTCACACCTAGAAAAAAGGCATTCAAATCCGATGCGAATGTACATGGATGCAACACGTGAATATATCTTCAACAGAACCTGGTCAAATGCCATGTTACAAGCACATATTTCGGTCATTGTCGCAGATGGATCTTACTGAAAATTGATAATTGAAATACGAACTTCTATTGTTGTCCTGAAAAACCCAACTTTTTATATTCCGAAAAAGTGGATATGTAACCTATGAGAAAAAGTAATCATTGCACGTTGATAAAATCGCAGCCCCATTCACTAATGACAAATGGGCTTTCAAACAATACATTTAGAAGGAGAGGAAGCTCAACTTTTCAGCAATAAACGTGTAACCGGACGAAATTTCATTTTAAATGCCCGGCTTTGCAGTAATTTACTTATAAAAAACTTGGACTTAGATTTCTATATTTTCTGCAAAACTGCGACCTTTGCGGACCTAAAGGCCTTACCAAAATCAGCAAAAATACTTTTAGGCAATTCTTTCGAGCTACGCATACGTCTTTGTACAACTAACTTCCAGGCTTTTAAATAACGTCATAGTGACGAGAATATTTTTTTGTTCATATTCACACCACTCTCGTTTGAACGGTCGTCCTCCCGTTCTGGCGTAATTATTCCGGTGAGTCCACACCAAAGGGAAGCATTGGATTCGAGTTTCGCTCTTATTAGAGCGAAATCAGCAGTGCATATTCAGTGGTGTGCCGGGACTTGAACCCCGATGCTGACTGGCGGTGGTGTAACCGCCTTGTGGAAGATATGAGGAAAGCTGCAGCAGTATACGAAATGGTAGGGCGATAAGGTAGGTGAAGCATTCTGTGACTAGTTCTATTAGGAAACAGGCAAAAATATACATTTTCACTGGACTGGATTTTGTTATCGTGCAAAAAATATTTTCATCAAAGCATCGCGAATCAGTTTGCCACCAAGTTTTGAAACGTTCAGGTGACTTTTAAAGGGTGTTATATTTTTATCACTAAACGCCTCCTCAAAGTAAATTAACCATTTCGGCTTTTGTATCACCTGAAAGAACACGAGGTACACGGCGGCTAAAAAAGGGTTCCATTTGCATAAAACAAATGTGTTTGTTAACCAACGGTTTTTATGTCACTCTTAAGCGTAGAACTTAATCACATGTCCAGTTTTTATCGGCGTGTGCACAGTTGTAGGCATATTGACTACAGCCATGATGATGCGATTCATGAACTTGGTTGAAGTATTTCTAGATAAGCCTTTAAAATTGCGATACGAGATATTTCAGCCATTTTTTACACAATCATGCTGTTTACACCAGCTTTGTCTCTTATGTTAGTAAATGGATGTTTATCAGCAAATGCTTTTGCTTATTGCAACTGCAATATTAAGACAATAAATGTCACTCTGATAGCTCAACATATGTTGTGGTAAAGGTAAGAAATTCAGACGTTTTATTGGCTCCCAATAAAAAAATAATAAACCCAATGGCTACGCTGATAGTTTGTGCCATTGGCGTATGGAAAGGCTTGCTTAGAAGCGTAAGACATGCAACCATATATACGTACAATGCTATGCTATGGTTTGAATCCGACCTCTGCAGCGCGATTTCCCCTATCTAAGCTTAGGCAACCTGGCAGTGCCTCATCCCCCGCGCTTCCGTCTGGTGGCATGACAGCTGGGCACCTAAAGAGTGCTACAGCTGAATGATCATGATGCTGACCATGTTATGCTTAATAATTCTTTAGGTGTAACTTAAAAGCTGATTGCATACGCGTATTGTTTGAGGCAGTGCAACCGATAATAACCCAGGCAGGCCACGTAGCGATTCGCAAGTTTTTGCGCACCAGCTACAGGAGCACTATAATGAATACATTTGCAACCATTTTGACATATTTTATTAGCAACTTAATGTTTGCACAATGAATCAAACTAGCTTTCTCAGTCCGTTTACAATAAACTATTGGACAGCTGCCCACCCAGACTCTTTGCTCCCGAACAGATTTCGCAAAACAAAATATTGTTTCAGTTATCATATTGCAAACTTCCAATAATTGGCATGTGTTTCGGCCGCAGAAAATGACATCAAATTAAAAACGCCTGCAGCGTTTCCCATTGGTAAATCAAATAGCCTGTATAAGGCAGAATATCCCCAAAATACTGTGGCTGAACAGCAGTGAAAAGCAGTATTCAAGTTCCAGGCTTGTAAATTTCAACTCCAGTGAGGCTCCAAAATCCGTGATGGGAAAAACACCAGCTGGTGAATGAACGTGTTATCCGAAATCCAGCCGAATTTTTATAGATTTGGAACTAAATCCTGTTCGTCTTCTGGATAGTTCTTTATCCAAAGGATTGCACGAAAACATCCGAGATTTTCAGTAAACAGTTTTTTTTAATTTTGGCGATGTAACATCTCATCATTTGTTATGGAAGGAGCTCACCACTGAGTCAAAGAAGCCCTTCTTAAGGGGATACAAAGTTGTTTCTCAGTATCTTGCCCAGGTCACCGCTCGCTTTCCATCTGCATTTGGGGAAGATTTGAAGATATTTTATAACACTTTTGAATTTTGCTCCCAAAAAGAGCATAATTATCAACTATTTGGCCCCTTATTTGTTAAATTCAAAAAGTACTTACATTGTGTATCATTGTATGCTTAAATTATTTTGACAGCAACGTGCATTACGGACGGTAATGCTGTGTGGAATGTTGAAATGGAGAACTTCTTTTTATCAAAACTGTTGTTCTGTATAGCGGGTCCACCTTGCATTATAAGGAAACTTTGCGGTGATCTGAGGTCGCATAAATCGCTCCATGATTTAAAGCATAACTCTGAGGAAAGCCGTATTTTGTCTTTTATTTTCGGCGACACTTAGCTTCATGAGCAAACTTTCGTACACTCCAGAATAGTCCAGTCAGTACCTCAGCATATCCGTTGTCATTTTTGGTTGCACACCTAAATAGATGTGCAAAATATAAAGGTCTAAAATTAGTCAAGTTTGGACTCGTAACTACGGACAAGACTATCCATGCGATTTATTAAGTTATTATGGTAGGTTTTTATGGTAGCTTTTTTGACGCCGATCAGTTCAACAACATTTTTGGATAAAAGATTTGTGGATATGAGGTTTGGGGCAACAACTTGATGTCAAATCCTGCAATAGGTGCTTGTATATTATTTTACACATTCCCGAACGTTTTGAGCAAACCAATGCGTCCCTTTGATAAAATGTGGTTTGACCGCCTTGTATTCGCAACAATTTCTTAACATGACGAAAAGCAGTTGCCAACTAGAGTTTTTGCAACAAGAATGACGGCTTCATTCATGGAGATTATTTCAACGTGCATTTCAGTAGAAAAAAATTTGATGCACATATGCCACTGTAGATAAGAAGGTCCGGAGGACGGTTAAATTAATTTTTTTGAGATGTCGGGCAGATAATTAGTGATAATCAGATAACAGGTCAAAGTAACGGTAATTTAATTTATCCTTATTCCTCCAGTACTCCAATAAATTCAGAATGTAGTCATATTTCTAAATGTTACACCACAGGTGGAAGGCAAACTTCTAAAAAATTATTGGAGCGTGCTGAACGTCATGTGGGATATTTTTCGTGTTGCGCATAACCACGTAATAAACTCCTAGTTTTTCAGCTCATGAATTGGTAAATTTTAAGTTACCTACAATTTTTTGGCCAAACTATTCCAGGGAAAAACACATCCCGGTGGCATCATGTGTCAAACAGCCTTACTACACACATCCATTCACCCCCAGTTTATCCGCTAACAGTAAACCTCTGCTTTGTTGTTAGCTTTCGAAATGTGCAGGCAATTTTTGGAATTATCTTGATCTTCCCCACAGACTTTAGAGACAATATGATCCTTTTATAGTGAAAAATGAAGACATTCGAAGTCTGGTAATAATGTGAGAAATACCAAGGGCTTTGGTAGTGTTTAATTAAGGTTTAGTCTCGTTAGTGCGGTCGGTGAAAGTTGAAAATAGAATAATAGACGTAGAAAGTAGAAAAATGGAAGTAGAGTGTTTTATTCCTGTTAGCAAACGGGATCAGTGCGCTTTCTAGAAAACGTATCCAAGCAAAACACGCACATCTGCATGCTGACGACAATTATTTGATATGCGTAAACTCTCAGGCCCACGCCCGGCTCCAATTTGGTTTAGGACTTTTACTTGCACAAGTTAGGGTAGACATTGAAATTTCCTCCAATCTTGGAATCCTGCACCTCTTGAAAACTGCTACAACTTTACCATCTTTCCGTCTGCCGAAACGTAGCGGATCCGAGGTAAGATGAATACTCTTCGTGCGTATGCGCAAGAGCTTCACTGAAGATTGGGGTAACAAGAGAAGGAAACTTGGTAAAGTTAGTCAATAATTTTTGCAGCTTATTAGTTGAGGCTGCTGGCCCAGTGGAATTTCATCCACGAATCCTGGAATCCCGCACCTCTTGAAAACTGTTACAACTATACCATCTTTCCATCTGCCCAAACGTAGCTGATCCGAGGTAAGATGGATACTCTTCGTGCGTATGCGCAAGAGCTTTACTGAAAATTGGGGTAACAAGAAAAAGAAACTTGGCAAAGTTAGTTAATAATTTTGCAGCTTATCAGTTGAGGCTGCTGGCCCAGTGGAATTTCAATTTTCATTTTTCATAACTGTCCGTAACGAACCGCTGAAAGTTGCGCATGGTAAACCGACAGTGCGTTTAAGGAATACCCTAAGGATGGTGATATCTAGAACGGCTGGGGTCTAAAAACAGTCATAACCAATTCAATTTCATGGCCTATGGAAAACTTGCGCCAACATAATATGAAGGCCACAATTGTAGTCTTATTGGACTTCCAAGAGGACATGTGGCAAATACGTATTTATATGCCCGACAACTAGAATTTTAAGACAGTTCACGTCATCCTGCAATTGCTAATCTTTAGCAGGACGGACAAATTACGCAGATTTTCAGATGAAGTTAATTTAATAACTGGGCCTTATCTTACTATTCCACAGTTTACTGGTGGTTGATCAGGTGCCAGTCAATCTGATTGCCGCCATCTGATCAACCACCAGCAAACACACTCCAGCTACTTATATTTCCACAAATTGTCATTCCACACTTTACAGAGTAAACATTTTTCAACGTAGCGCTTAAATGACGAGTGCGGTGGCAACATGCGCGACCATTTCGTTCGGCCATGATACATTTGATATCTGGAGTTTGTCTTTTGAACAAAAATTTGGAAATCTGATTTAAAAATTCCAAGGTCAACAAATTTGTTTTAGTTAGCCGCACACTTCGGAGGGAAAATAAATCACACAGATGTCCGCTAAATTGAACTCAATGGTTGCGGATTGTCCATCTGAATCACCTTAGTTGGAATGAGCTGGACATCGGTGCATTTGCATAGAAGCAGTTAGGACGAGTATGACACAGCAACACACATTTGCGCCAGCAAGGCACTAAAACACGTTTTTAACCATTTGCTTGATAATTAGGAAGCACCTGGCAGGTTTCGACACCATTCGCCGTAACCGACGGCGGACCATTTGGGGGCAACCCGCTAGTTAGCGCCATGAGCTTGGCATTCTACCTGTGATTCAACATTTTGAAACAGTCCACCATATTAAACGCTTAGAAGTTTCACCTTCTTAGATGTGAGGTCCTGCGTGCTCTTAAGGCGAACGAACGTAAGAATGCAAACATATTCGATCGGCACTTCTGACGCCCATAATGAAAATTCAAGGGCACACGATCAAGATTACAAATTCACTCGCACCTCAAGGTGCACACGTACGATTGTTTCGGAACTGTGCAGCTTTTGTGGTTTTAGGTTGACATTCAAGAAACAAACTTGGGCAAAGCACGTTTGTCAATAGCTTGTCTTTCTGCACATTTTGTTCGAGCTTTCTATTGTAACGCCTACTTGGACTGCGTGAATGAAGTTGTTTGCGAGTTATTACTATACCTGAATTAGAACTAAATTAGATTAGATTCAGATTGCAGGCTAGTGCCAGGAAAAAGGTAACCGGCAAAAGTCCGTCAGTGATAGTCCAAAACAGAATGTTCATTCCAGCACGTGTAAAGTATGCACAAAAACAAAATGGTTATGTGGCCAGATAAAGAGACGACAGGGACTACGATGACTCCGGTTTTCAAGCTCAGTCGCTGCAGCAAAGCCTACTTACCAAAACAAGGCCTTGAAGATGCCAATTTCGGAAAACGTATAGGACCGATTTGATGTAGAAGATCCAGGTAGCTACGTGGAAGAGTTCTAACATTCATCAAAAGTTAACGGTTTGCATAATGCCAGTACGCCGAAGATGACAGACCTGTGTGTTTGTTACATGCACATACAGTCTGATCGATTTTGCCTAACTAGTCTTTAATAACTAGGGCATAACTCAGAGTTTTTTTCGAATTGGTCAAAAGATCATTATGAATATTCGTGGTTACCTAAGAACTGCTTTATAATTTTTCACAAGCAGTTTCCTGAGGGCTTAAAGTAGAAGGGATGTCCCATTTTATCCAGATAAACTGCCGCGGGGCACGTTCTGGCAGGACAGTGTGATGTGATTTGCGTATTCTGAAGGCACTTGGTTGCACAAATCTTCTGGGTAAACTAATTGTGGATAAATTTATTTGTGAACTTGTCCAATTTTTCGTAATCAACCACCATATAAAATTTTACTTCCAAGTAGGTCTTATTGCTGAAAACCCAATTTGGCGGTAACAAATGTCGGTCCATGTAACTATGTTTGGCAGTTTTCACACATATTTGGTTCGGGATTTTGATCATCCCGGTAACTTTCAGCTTATAATGAAAATCGAAAACACGAGTAGGTAGCCTTATGTATAATTGCTGAATCCATTTGCAACGGGCCACAATGTACTATAGGTTACATAATGGGCTGAGCAACCACGGATTGTCGAGGATTTATGTCACGCACTTGACACCGAAAATAACACACAAAATATTAAATTCCCCTCACATCTGTCGAATTTCGGGACGCTTATTTGTTTCGGTCAATCACGTACTAAATTTGCCTAAAATGCCGAACCAATCATACCTTGGTGGGAATCGCTAACGTTTGAAAGGCATTCCAAAACAGGCTCACCACTGTACACCAGTCGGCATCGCACTGTTTCAGTCTTCTTCAAATCTTATGAACACAAATTGTGTGGAGTAGCAGACTTAATACAGTGTTCCAATAGCATAGGCTCTGGAGAAGAAATTTACCGCCGTTGAGTACCTCCTGGATCGGTGGGTGTCAAAGTGAACTGCGAGACAACGCGCTATGAAAATTTCGGAGTTCTGCAGCTAATTATAAAATGAATTCCGTCGTTATTAGGTTATCATGGGAGTAGCGTGCAAAACATAGAGCCACGCGAACAGTCTACGCTACTGTCCTATAACCATTTGCGTGCCAAATGTATATAAACCAAGTTCATCCCTCAAATCTCGAGTTTCTTGACTTGTCGTCGTAGACTGGCCTCACTAACAGATCCAAATCTACTTGACATTTGCTAAATCTACCCACAATACGGTTTAACACAACATTTCTACGGAAACACAGCGACTGTGTTGAATTTCGGATATTGACAATCCGAATGGTTCTTGTTCCCACTAAATTGGGCACTCGGATGTTTTTAGGTGCTTCCTAATCAGCCTGCGGATGGATTTCGTTAACGGAACACAACCTACGGAGTGACTCCGGCGTAGGTATAATTATACCATCTCCAATCACGTGTTCACCCAAGAACCTGTTCGATATCCTACATTTTATGAACGTACTAATATATGTAGTAACGTGCTAACGTACTAATCCAGTAGATTTATGAATGCCGTTTTTACATCACATTAGCATACAAGCATAAAAAAACAGCAACATCATTCTCCGATCACATTTAGCTAATTTCATTTTCATCACATGCTTGCCTCAAAGCTGTGGAAATATGGAGCATGCAAATTTATGGTTTTCCTTGTAGTCAGTGCGATACTGCCAATCCCTGTGTCATGTTGGGATGAACATCGTTAGCGCGGGCTATGTATTATATTCTTAGAGTGCCGATATAGTGCTCAGTTAGCTTCATCATGGGATGTGTGTGGTAGGCCTGCACAAGTATAATACCTGACGGACAGAGCACTGCAAACAAAATAATGGTGCGTTTGATACACGCAAATCTAAATGAGCATAGAGGCAATCAGAGAAATGCAATTTTTCCCTTGACCACCGCCAGACACCAAGTAACCTGGTGGGTGCTCATACATATGAAGAGTGATAGTGCGCGTAGTGTACACTTCAGAACAATTCCTGTCGGCTTAGCACAAGTGACGCGCTCTGGAACGAAACAAACCACAGGATCGCCAACCGGATTACGTTGTGTGATTTGCGACTGTGGATCTCGGTGATAGGGACGTGAATAACATCTTGGAATTGTGCAACATGTGTCGCAAGCCGCGCCAGTCCATGAACTGAATCAGCACGTCGAGTAATCATCTGAAATGAGGTCATCAATCAGTACTCTATAAGTGGCGGCGCCTGTGCCCGCTTCACGTCACTGTGGATGCGTTTACTAAACTGCTCACTGGAACAAAATACCACGAGTTCATCTGGCGACGGTTTTCTGGACTACCGTACTGAATTGCCTGCGCAACACATGGAATAGCACAAAATACCCAGCAGATAACATGCGTGGTCTAGCGCCAGTAATCACTGTTAGTCAGAAGTATTCGGTCGCCCATTTCTACCTGAATGGCGTAAAACAAGAAGCCTTGATTAACCGAGTAGCACTTTGATTTGCAACTAATACAACTCCCACGAAATGAGGTGAGCTTGATACGCGCGACACCATATACATCTCTGCTATGTTGGCCAGTATCCTACGAATGATGGATGTCTCAGAGTTTGAATTACTCTCTATTGCACATTCACTTATCTCAGTAGATTTGGGGCACAACTTTTCTGCTTTCGTAAGTTACGAACCCTTTTTCTCAAATCTTGTCTGCAGTTCACCTTGGTCTTTTTATCTTTCAGAGCCTAAGCTCTATTTTTTCTTCTAATTTTGTGAAAATTTCCTTGTTGTGTATTCTATTTATGTAATGGTTTTCCTGGAAGATTAAGTAAGTTGTATGACCTTCGCTTGGGTGCATCTGCTTGTGCTCAGCTGTGATACCGGGTAGTGTTTCACGAGTCATACGGTACCTCATGGATTGACAGATACCGCAATGAATAAAATTCATTTACACATACACACGTGAGGTGAATGTTCCCGTAACTGGCATGCGACACCCATGTGAACGTGCAAAAAATAAACTGAAAGGCTACAAGATTTTGTTGGTATTTCAGACATATGCTACTACTAAGGTACAGTAGTAGTATTTTAATAAATGTACCGCTGCCCAATCGTAAACTGCTACTGCCCTCCATGTTCTCCCCCAACAACCTTAAAGTTCGAGGAGAATCACTGGAGATTGTGGAAAACTTCACATACCTCGGTAGTTGTATTATCTCTGACGAAAGTGTGTCTGATGAAGTCAGTGCAAGAATCTCAAAGGCTCGAATCACGTTTGCTAATTTGCGTCAAAAAGGCATCTCACTAAATCTTAAGGGTCGTGTACTAGGCTACAGTAAGCGCTGTGTTGTTGTATAGGTGCGTCAGCGTGTTAGTAACGAGGTGATTAGAAAACGGGTATTTGGTTGTGATGCAGGTACTTCAATTGGGGAAATCATCCAGCACCACCGACTACGATGGCTCGGTCATGTGTTTCGCATGCCGAAACACCGTCTACCGGGACGAATGTTGTTCTCCGCGCCTCCTTCAGAATGGCGCAAACCGCGAGGTGGACAGCGCATGACTTGGCAGAAAGGCGTGAAAGAAATCACGAAGAGTTTGGGTGTTGTTGGTGTTGTACGCCTTCCAGAATGGGGTCCCCGTGATTACGTCTGTACTTGGCTGGAGACATTGCAAGAACTGGCCGCTAATCGATGTCAGTGGCATTCATGCTGTCAGTTTGTTTCCAGATTATCTGATTGAGCGGTTGGAGGTGTAGGCACCTCAGAATGCTTGACATAGGCCAGCACTAGGTCCCCTCTCTCATCCACACGTTTTCTTTTCACTCTAGGACTTTTGATATATATATATATATATATGAAATTAGATGAACTTTATGGTTGTACGGCAGTGGAGTATCAGTGTCAAGACTGGTGTTGCTATCTTTAATGAAGATGATGATGACCTTTACGCACATGGACGCACTTGGCCAACTAACAGATCCTCATTCCCGCCTTTATCAAGTTCACTTATATTTAGATAACAAAATAAGCATTTTGTTACTTTAGGAAGATTTATTGCAAACAGTTTGCCCTGGTAAGGCGATCGATGATACAATGACGTTAGTCGTTATAATCAGCTATTCTATTAGGATTCATGGGAGACGTTTGGCGACGAATGACAAAGAATGAAACTTTACGGTTCGCTTCATTCAAAACGCATATTCACCTTGTACACAACATAGCCGACTGCATTATTCGTCACACGTTTCAAGGTCATCCAGACGAATATAAAATGGATTGAACAGGACGAAAAACCAAACAGAAGCGGTGTAACTTTTCAGAGTTTCGTTCATCAAAAACAATGAGAACGTTTTTCCTGTTCATCACAATTGGCCTACGTAAGTCAATTGATTTGTGGACTACAACACTGCGCAAATTCACATCCCACTGTTTTCACGCATTATGAATTTACCTTTTAGTGAAAAGCGCCATGACAAGGAGTATCCCGAAATATGACTTATGTATGGGTGAGAAGACACATCATTCCTATATGTACCACGTATTCACTGTATTTACATGTTTATACTGTCAACGTGAATTAAACAAAATTTTCCAGTCTACATGAAACCGGGCTAGCATTTCGGTGTGGACTGAGGTTACCAAGCACTGAAGCCATTGTTATCCCCAAGTATTTCCCCCAATGGACAAAAGGTGCTTCTATTGATCTTTACCAAACACAAGAAAGACAAAACCAATCAACGCTCAAGGCTGGTTCATCTCCACATGCCTTTTCAGCCAAAAATTGAAAATTTCGGTTTTGTCCAAACCCAGCGACGAATATGTAGGCTTTTATCAACGGAAGGATGGTTGCTAAATCGATGCGCCCCAATATTACTCCAAATTTTCTTTTCTATGGCTATAATTTTGCAAACAATAGAGAACTTTTTTTTCAAAATTGACGCCCGATTTTTCGCTGTGCGCTTTCAATGGAACACTTTCATGATAAACATTGTTTGGTTTAACTTTTGAACAGAAAATCTGTGCGCGGCCGCAAATTGTAACACAGCTCACCCAACCATCTGTACCGGTGAAAGCTTGCGGTGAAATGTCAGCCGTTCGATTTTTCCAAACGATTGAGTATGCTCCATGGCCGAAATGAATCGTCAACCAAACAATCATGATTCGCAACTACTCAGTAGTGGATAAATTTGACCATTTTGTGCGGGGGCTGTGCACCTTTTAGTTACTTCGTTTCGATTGCTTTCATCCGTCCTCGCAACATGTCAAAAGGTCGATAAACTATAGCTATAATATCGCAAATTAAAGTGCCTGATTTTCCAAAATAACCGTTACTGCTTCACTGCCCTGTGTACTAATATTTACAGAAGCATGTGGAGAAAGTCCGTTTGATGACCGTAAGTTCTCAGTAACCTACATCTCACAAACCACAAACAGATATGGAATTGTCGGGCCGATATGCTAGTCTAGGAAAATAATAAAATTCGAATTTGTGTACTTTTTGAACAACTAGTCAAATAACTCCTTGTATTGAAGCACCATTTCTACGCTGCAGTTGTGGAACTCACCAAAGTGGAAGCGTGTCGCGGTAAGTGTGAAATCATTTTGTCCAGTGCATTCATGATGGCCTTCTAGTGCTAGTCAAATTGAGTAGCTTTCAAATCACGTTCGTGATACGCTTCATTTGCGACTTGTGTGTCCACTTGTGTGGAGTCACTTTAGCAGTGATGTCGATCCGTCTGCCTCTTTAAATATACAACTTATACTGGAACATACCTGCGGAACGTGATTCAAATCAAACTAAACTTTAATGGTCTGATTTCTACACATTTATAGGTTAATGAACACACCGGTGCACACTGGCACTAAACTGTCTAATATTTTTATCTTTAGATACCTGTAACGAAGAAGAGAAGATCCGTTGCATAGGTCTGTCAAAGCCTCTCTATCTTTCCTGTTTTACGTGAAATTTGTCATAGCTGGACATAGCTGGATGATCAGACTAACCGGAGAGATTTCCACTAGATGGTTATCAGATTTATCGTAGCATTCGAGATGTTGCTGTATTACGCTTCTGCTTTTGTGGTAGTCGGTTGATTAGCGAGGAACGCATGCCACGGCTACTTGTCACTGAATAGTTTTTGCTTCACTATGATAAACCACTCAGCTTTAGCCTGTCAAAACAATCCAATTTGGTTCATATTCACACCACTCTCGTTTGAACGGCCGTCCTCCTGTTCTGTCGTAATTATTCCGGTGAGTCCACACCAAACAGGGGAAGCACTGGACTCGAGTTTCGCTCTTATTGGAGCTCAGCAGCAGTGCATTCACTTTGGGCTATGCTGTAATGCTATTTCAAAGCGCATTGTTGCGCAAGGCCTAACAACACTAGGGCATTATACTGTGCGTCATCCGTTCAAAACGCATTTTGAGTAGAACGCTTGCGTTGCTCTCTCTCTCTCTCGATAGAGGTAGAACATTAAGACACTTTCGGTGATCTTTTCAATCTAAGTCTGCAGCACCTTATTGAAAACTCACAATCCAAGGCTTCTATTTTCGCAACGTTTCCAGCAAAGCATCAAAACAACGAACAGCAGAAACGTACGTTTATCTAATTTTTTCAGCTTTCTGTAAGTGCAGTATGTGTGGTCCTAAGACAGCGACCGACACGCTTTCTCCTTGGGCCGAGGAATGAATGATTTGCAAGTTATTTACGTAGTTTCTTCGATTTACACAATTGCCCCTGGTAATATATTTTACTGTCAGTGATGCAATCAGAACAAAATGATTCTACTGCGGAGCTTTGTCCTAACTTAAATTCTTAAAGTAATCCAGAATCCACTTCAAAGAGCGCCTGAACACACGTGGTTTGGTGCTGCAAACTTTGGACATCACAGTCTGCCTAAACTTTAGTCGAGCAAAATTATGACAAAGGCCCAAATAAAGAAATATGGTACAACCACATGCAGGTTTTCGGTGGCATAGCTCCGCCAAGAACGCGAAAATTTGGTCTGTTTTACTAGAGCAGGGAGCGATGTCCAGAACCTGATTTTGCGATGGTACATGGCAAACCGCTCTCGTCTTTAGACGAGAAGATTTTTGAAAGATTTCCAAAATCTACCGTCGCAAATCACATGCTATTGGATTTGATGACTCACTCGGATGTCGCGAATAACCTTTTACGACATTCTTCCATCAGTCGCGCTTCCTGCAAGTGGCTGGTCATAAGAAAATCATACTGATTTTATTGTTTACCTGGTTACACAAATCACTCTCTCTTGCGTCATGCATTGCTGATTTACAGTCAAATGCTGGAAAGACGCTCTCGACCGCTGCATTGGTGAGTTTTTATCAGTAAACATATATGTCTAAACATCACATAAAATGAGAAACAGAAAACCGGGCTATCGCATTTGTTCACCAAACAATGCTGGACGTATAGAGGCAGAATTTGAAATGCACGTTTTTTAATCCGTGGTTACCCCTCCACCTCTTGTGTTTTAATATAAAAACGCTTTTCTCTTCAAATGCAGTTCGCTGTGGTGATGATGGAAATTGTCTAGGTGAGTTTCACAAGCTAGCAATCTCTTGGTAATTAGCATCACTCTGTGTTGCGTATTTTGTTTCAATGAATCGATTCGGTGTGGAAAGGATTGTCGGGGAAGAGTGGCTAACTGCATACAGTGAGAGGCGAAAAAATAGTCTCACTTAAGAAACTGCAGCTTCATGGCGGTTTTTCCGAAGCCAATTTAGTTAGCTAGTTAAAACACTGATTTTAGTGAGATAACTTCAAGATATCATTTTCTGTGCCTACGTACTTGTGTACCAAAACAGGCATTACAACGTCTAGTTTCAGGATGATTCGTAGAACGTGCACACAGCGGATAAACGTTACCGCTGAGCACTGATATTTGACACACGCAAATTTTGTCTGCGCAAAACGTTCCAGAAGAACTTTGTCCGTGATAACTACCGCCTAGTTGGGTTTGTGACATGTACTACGCGGAATGCGGTTCTTCGTCCAATAACACTCCTAATTCAAAACCCTTTTTCCTAGTTTGCGTCTTCAAAGTAACAGAGTTTCCTCATGAAATCCGTTGAGTTTTAATTAGGTTGCAATTTTGGGCCATATCCTAAATTTCAATGAATACGGCGATGTGCTCTAGGGTCACATGGCGCCCCTCTCCTGGTCGTTCTAAGTATTGGAGACAGCCGTGGCATTGTAAAGGTTGATGGCTTAAAGCTAGAAGCTGTGTGCTTCTCAAAAATACGTCTTGGGAAAAGCGTGAGCTAAAAAACTCAAAAAATCAATTGCAGCTTAAACCATTTGGTTTTCTGCAAAGCCATTTTCAGGCTCTTGTCGTCAACCCTCACTGGCACACACAAAGTATAGTGCTCACCCATACAGCCTGGCGCAAATAGCATTTGGCACTGTCTAGTATTTTTACGTGTTCGACGGGTATGTTCATAATTACCACGGGAACTCCAGGGTTGTATTATCGCACTGTTTAGAATTTCGATCACCTGGACTGCAACAAAGCAGTTATGCCCTTTGGATTTTAAATCCCAAAGCTTCCCAGTATTATGCCTTATTTTAATCTAATGGTCGTAGATGCATATCCAGCAAGAACTCTTCTGCTTGCGCACATCGCGTTTGTACTCGATTTCGCTGCCATATATACTGTGTTTTCGCAGAGGTCTATAGGCTCGGCATTAAGGGCGACGTACGGAAATGTTTCGAGTAGACGCGGTCATTCGAAGAATCATGTGTGAGCTATGTTAGCATCGAAGTCCACAACGTTTGTTCATTGTCAAGGTCATGTCCGTTTCTCTTCTAAACCAAAAGCAGCAGTCCTCCAGTGGCTCTACAATTACAATGCTATATTGACTCATAACCAGAGCACAACACAGAATTTTTTCTGGTAAACCTGATTTTTGAGTAGAATAAATTGTCGGATGAATAATTTGAGGTGCTTTTTATTTAACTAATGACCTGGAGATGTATGCACTTCCTCGTTTCGCTTCGGTACAGGCGCATATGAAAACACAAATGATCAAAAAATGAGGTTTTTGCATTGACCACCTAACATTCGGACGTGCTAATCGGGTATGCAATAAAACTATACTTTTTTCTACTTGCAACGATAATAATTTTTGCCTAATTTATGTACTATTCTCAGAAATGTGCCGTGAATTTCACACCCCAGAATGTAAGTCCCAGTTAATGGTTGTTTTTGCTCACCCGATTTCGAGGTTTTGTGCTAAAAACGCTTGTTTGTCACACAAACAGCAAGCTGGTCATTTACTGAGAGCTGACTGTAGGTTGCAAGCCGTTTATTTGTGAGATGAACAATGGGCAGATGCTTGCCCAAAGTGAGAATAATCATGAACTATTAACCGACTGTTATTTATCTCCTCAGAGCAATAAACGGATGTGTCGGCTTTTCACATTTGGAGTAAAAATAAATTAACTTAAACGGGAAATTTTGTTTTTTTCATTGTTCAGAGGTATGGGATGCTGGCTACCTTTGTCGACAGGAAAAAATCACAACTCAGTATTCTTGAAAATAAGCACTCATTGATAGAATTCCAAGCTTTTACAGGCTGAAGATTAAAATATTCAGTAGATAAGAATAATCGAACTAAAAGAACGCTCTTTTGAGAATATGGCGTACCACATCAAGTTCTTCATTGTCTGAAGAATTTCTTCAAAATTTAATATGCAACGTGTCTGGATGGTGTCAACCGGCTACTGAGTGAAAGAAATCATACTGTCTTATTCCATCATGTGCCTTGTTGAATGCATGGGTAAAACATGTATGACATGCCCGTAGGTGTCTCGTGGAATATATCGTGTTTGTACACTTTCTCATGTCAACCGCAAATAGCCTTTCGCACACAGATATTTACCCATGTTGTGGCCGAAACGTAGAATTTTCGGCTAAAGGCTTCCCTACGGGATTAAATTCATTTTAGCCGTTACAGTATTTAGGACACAACCAAATAGGTCCCAACAGGACTCTCTTCGTGTTCAAGGTTCCTTGTGTCGTGACCTGCCCCATTGACTTGACGAAACATTTTAGCAGACAAGGGGGGTATAAGTCACTGCAGACAAGTTTGTAAGTGTATGCTCCTAGCGCATAAAGAATTACGTGCCCCCATGTTTACAAATTTTGTATGAAACTATGAAAAACCGTTAGTTTCTTCATTGGTATCATCGGAGCTGTATAAGCAACAGGCTGAGCGAAATTCAATGGTTTTTGCATCCGTTTCTATATATATTCCTGCCGATCCGCCATGCATGTGTATCTCAGCGTCTTTTTTGCTACTTCGTGGTTGACAGCGCTAACAAAAAATGAAGCTGCTTCAAAAGTTTTGTCCATTCATTTAGTCGTTCAAGAACCAACTCCAAACACAAAGAATATCTCAGTATCTTTATTGCTGTTAGACGCAATATGAATACATTCAAATCAAAGTAATCAACTTATTGCCAGGGTGCAAGACGGGAATATAATATTTTATTTGGTGGTTATTTTGGGTTAAGTAAAATTATTCGAACGTTTTCAAGTGAACATAAATAAATTTGAGCGCAGCCGTTTACGTTCCCTTCCCTATATTCGGCAAAAATAATTTTCATTTTACAGGCGTGTCAACTTTGCTTAAATCAAGAACAATAATTCAGGATAGGATGGGTGCGTTTTATATAATCCAGTGACGCGCCACTAAGGCATGCGTTGCGGATCCTCTATAGTTCAACTTCGTTTATTGGGGCACAATATTGAACCCAGTCAGTATAACGTCATAAATGTGGATAAAATTCAGTATGACGTAGAACGCAGCCTGTTGATTTAGACGGCACAAATGGATCCGGTTCGTAAGTATAGAGGAAGCTGATAGCTTGTGTCGGAGTCCCTTAAGTCCACAAGCTTGTGATTTATCGGAATAGCCTCACTGAAAGCTAACAATTTCCAATTGTCACTGCATGATGCAATTCTGGAAGGTATGTTGCAGTCTACTGTGTGCTTGCTGTACAGAATGTGTGCGGTATCTCATGAGATGCTGTCTAAGATAGCAGGCCAAGCGTAAAAAATGATAATTTATTCACGTCCTTCGTTCAATTATTGTTGAAAGAAGTATTATTGTTTACCTACGCGTGGCTTCTCCATCAGTGTACTGTGGCAACGCAGCTTGGTTACTAACGCTTCTTCCAAAATGTTTCACTCACCAGCATCGTAAGCTTGTTTGCTCACAATTTAATGAAGGCGGATGAGAATTTTCCTCTGGGTGTTTGCGGGCACCACGCAGAACTCACGGTCAGTTGTCACACCTTTGCGGATCATACTTAATTGCACTAGGTAAATGAGTCTCCTGTGTAGCTAAACTGCTTATTTGCGCAAACTTATTTGGCTCAACAAAGATTTCATACAATGTATGTTTGATGATGCCATATTCACAGCACATTGATGTATAAACAGAGAAAAGAAATAAGCAATCACTGACTTTGTGTTTATGACACGAACAACACGAGGGCGCTTATCAACGGGTAGTTAATTAGGGAAGGACCCCAGTAGTGACGCTACTTGCTACACATTACCTCCCATTAAGAAGTGCTTGTGGCCGAAAGCACGAGGGACTTGTTTGAAGAAGCACCCCAATGCGTGCATTTTTATTTTTAGTTTGCTCCGTTGATACGCATAATGCATCATTTTCAAGTGTGTCCCATGTGCAAACAAGATCAATCAGTTGCTGCGCTTGGGTCAGAGAGTGAGTAAGCCGGGCGTTGACTGTTGAACTTTGATTTCAGGATACTTGATGCTAATGTGCAAGTTCACGACCAAGACAAATGTGAGACAGATAATGTTGCGATTTCAACGGACAGGTTTGGCAAGATAGCTTAACAACTTATTTTGGTGGTCAAGCTGAAAAAATCGCATGAAAAGGAAATACCCAGACTGCTACATGTGCCAATTTGGGGATTCCACATTATGATATACGAAGCAATACACCGAACCAACTGATGGCCGATGTCACCTGACGGAATATTAATTTTAGATATCATGGCTGTACTCGCTTTGGAGTACCGAAATATTCCAGAAATATCCGTGTATGGAGACTTCAGACCGAGAGCGTGCCTTGAATTCATCAACTTTTAGCGACACATTCCTATGCCTTGCTTTCTTCCAAAGACCAATACCTTCAAGCCCGAACTAGAGGAAAAGTGGACCGCCCGATGGATTCCCGTATCTTGTCGTTATTGGTATGAAACTATCGGCAAGTACAACGAGGGTTCTCACCATAAAGCTTAGTCCATCATGTTTGAACATATGAAGTTGCAAAACGGGAAGGATAAAACTCCGAGTGAAGCTAAGACTAGCCGATCAGTACTGAAATGCTCATTTGGACTGCTACCGCCGCCCAAATTCATACAGGCAATCGTAGCCACAATATTAAAATCACCGTGTGATTTTGCAGCTGGTTGTACTTTAATACTTTAATACTTTGTTACTTTTAATACTTTTTTATACTCTTTCCTGAGGAGCGAGATTATGTGTAATGAAAGTCCGTTTCAACTAGCCAATTACGCACATTCTGAAACTGACGTTAATATTCCTCCGAGCGAAGGCAGTGTGACACTAACCTCTGTTAAGAAGATGCTGTTAAGATGCCGATCGTCGTGCCAGCTTGCGTCTTGCAGCGGATGTGCGCCTGGCGGCATCATCTAAATCAATACAATCAGGACAAGCCTGATTTTATAAGCCTCCATAAACTGTACGTCTCACAGCGGACACTTAGCTAACTCGCGTCTAAATATAACTGAATATTTCCACTGTCGAAGTTTGTCAAAGAAGATCTTTGTTCCCAAACTCATTTGCAAAAGGACAATGACAGTTTATCAATCGGCAGTTTGTTGTGGTGAAACTTTATTTTGTCGGGATATTTGGCTTGATATCGTCGGACAAGAGCTTTCAAACTTACGGGATTTTTTAAATTGTTCAATGTGCAAACCTTCTTCAAATTAAGATTATGGTTTTAGTGGCATATTATGTACTGAATTTGGGAGCGGCTGGAATAGGAATCTAACCTACCTGACGCGTTTCAACTAAATTTGCTAGATGACATCAGATTGGTGGCACAGTTGCGTCCCACCAATTTGTCAGACGATGTCGTCGAAAATAAAGCTTCATACTCATACTTTACACCAAACGTACTTTTAGACTACTTGTCTCATTTTTTGAGGGGCCTACCGTATTGTCGAACTCCAAGGGAAACGGTTCTTTCAAAAAAAATAGGAAATTGATTAGACCTGGTTGATCGGACGGATCATGCCGGCAGAAATTGCAATTGAACAAACGTTCGTAAACCCCGAGATCTTACAGGCTTCTTTTCAAACTCCATCGTTACAGGTTGCGAATTCTGATGTCTTCGTTGAAAAGAAGCTGGATTGGTTGAAGCAGGGCTAATTATTGTTTCATCAGATTGTCACGGTTGTGTAAAAAATAGAACAACCCAGTATGTCCGCGCAAAAGTGGAGAATGGCAAAAGTCGATGTCACAAAATGCTGTTTAGAGCCAAATATATCGTGTCCAGTTGTGCCACCTTTCAATCAACAGCTTATTTGAGCACCGTTTTGAAGTCTCAGTATATATGTTTTTATCGTGTTAACTTCTGTCCACCAAATGTCGACAGTCTTCTGCCGCATGCAACAACTCGTTGATGACAAAACATATAAAAATCTGAGGGTCCTAGTCTCTATTCGCAGGAGTCTATAGTCGTTCTTCTGTTCCATTCTTAAATTGCCGGGGCGCGGGATTTGTGCATGGATTTGTACAGGCGTAGATAAACGGCCAACGGAAGAGGCTATCCTTAAGCACCGCAGATAAACCTCGTCCTCCTTAGGCATTCCCCCTTTTTTTACTATGAAGCTCTCTACCATAGAGGTTATTCGCGAAGATGATCAAACGTTATACCACCTCAACAAATACGAGACGACGAAGGATTTCAGCACCATTTATTCTTCTCAAATTAACACTGATGAGTTCGTCGTCGGTGCCTAGTCGGCATTATTTCTAACTGGTGTTGAATAATGGTCAATATATCTTCTTTCTTTGACTCATGATGGTGACAAGAAGAGTGTGTGGTTTTAGTTCTGGAGAAAACCGCACATCCTCTCAGTGAAATGAATACGAGCCAAGATACAAGAAACACACACTATCTTTGTGGAGATTTCATCTTGTAAGTGAAGCCAGTCTATGCCGAAAAACCACGAAGCACTGTACAGCTGTTTCATTCTTATTGAAAATCATCAGCAGTGCACTCCCACGAAACTTTGTAGTGTCTCGATTCCGCAATCTTCTGGCTAGTAGTTTGAACACTAGACCGTTCGGCCACGGGTGGCTGGTCAGCGGTGTGATTAACTCGCAGTTAGACAGGATGAGCGGGTTTCAGACCCTCCGACGTTTCATGCTATCTGCACTGCTGATGATTTTAAATAGGAATGAAACAGCTGTACCGTGATTCTCGGCTTTCCAGGTTAAATTGGTTTGACTAACTCGACGAACTCTTCATAAAAATTCCCAGATATCCTCACACTACCAACAAACACCATTTGGTCTTCTCGGATCATTGGTGGCTTCTTGCGGCCACTTTCTAAATCATGTTTCTTAACGCCTAGTACACCGCCGTTGTTGCCCACAGCAGCGGCTCTGAATAAAAGAAACGAAAGTCAGTTTGAACTTCGTTATTTTCTCCGGCGATCCACTGAATCATTGATGATCCGGCAGCATTGCTTCTTTTACTGAGAAATGCGGCCAGGATTTACTAGTATATTAGTTATGTTTGAGAATCCTTGCTATGGTTCTATATGGGTTTTGATTGCGCAGCATCTTATAATCCTGAAACACTCTATGACGAAATCGTTTTCGAATCACCAACGCTTCATCGATTACTTTTGAAAATGCACCAGACGCCGGGCATTAACTTTTGGCTTGGCAAAACAAACGAACCCTTTTAAACTGATACTGGGAAAGTAACGCATTTTTTGTAATCTCGTGGCGACAGTGTGGAGTGACAAACACTGACAAGTTATCAGAAGTCAGATGAAGGACTCAAATAATTTAAATGTGCTGGAACATATAAAAGTATTTCTTGCTGAGCCTTAGATTCACACCCAAAATTTCTCAGAAACCGCAGTTCAGAGGAGGAAAACTTTAACATAAAGTTTCCTTATTTGATGGCATTTATCCGGCTGCTTCAGATCTTCCCATGCGGGTGCATTTTTGTTGAAAGTTGTTTAAACGCATTCGAGGTCCACCATGGGCGCGGGATTCGTATTTTGAGGGCTGCCAATGGTGTCGTGTAATGTCCACTTGATGCCGGTGGGAAATTTGTGGGGGAGCCGGTTTCTCCACGTGCTTTTTTGTGTTGCATTTGGAAATAAGCTCTGAACGACAAGAACAATAATTGCGCCCTATTTATCGGCGCAAACGCAAAAATTAGCAGCCTTTCATTACCTGTATATGAAAAACCCTCCTATCTTTGGCAGGGGTCCTGCCAAACCAAGCCGAGGAATACGTCACAGCTTTTAAGTTTTTTTGTTTTTTATGATGCTCAGTAAACGCTGTATCGGGCGCTAGGCTATACCGAATCATCCATAGTGAGAATTCGTCTTACTGGGCAGAAGGGGCATACTGCAAAAATAAGGTGGCCGGTGCTTTCAAGTCCTGGTGCAAACTAAACGGATTGAGGCGGTCTTGTGGGTGTACGTAACACCCTCATCCGGTAAATATTATGGATATGATAAACCACGTGCAAACCGCCGGACTGGGTATGGTAGTCGCGGTACCGTCATCGCGACGCCGTACTTGGGTCCGTGGACAGCCCCGTACATGAAAATCCTAGGTGAGTCGTTTAGGGTTGCCATTGTAGTTGGGATTCGCCAAAGAATCGTCACAAATTAAGACCAACACGGACCAAGGATATTCTTGGGTCAATTGAGAGCGCACGGTGATTCATTCAGATGAGGCAGTAAGACAGCCTTGTCCACATCGCGGAATCAATATAGGAAAAGTCTCCGAAATACTGCTAGAAAGCAGGATTTGAGTTGGATTGCGGCCCGAAATAACGAACAGCCAAAAGTGTTCACAATTCCTGACAAACTAGCTTATTCTGGACCCCGGTTTTCAAATCTCTGACGAAAACCTTTGTCGACTTGGAATATGCAGACGGCATTGCTCTCATTTTTGGAAAAGAGCAGGAAGCGCAAGCAGTAATAGAAAAGCTGACCGAGGTCATCCAGTCTTTCGCGCCCAAAGTGCAAAGCCATGCTGCAAGACGTACGATCTCTGAACATGCTTTTAAGAATCTAAGGCATAGCATTGAAGGTGGTGGAACTGTATAAGTATCTTGGAGGTTGCATTTGCGTTGACGTAGTGTGCAGACGAAATCAAACCCCGCATCTCATAGTCCAGAACCGCGTTTGCCAAGTAGCGCCAACTGCGGCATCAAGGAGACTTGACTGAGTCTCAAGGTACAGCCCCGTAACCGACATCATGCCTGAGATGTTTGGGCTGGGATGTGCAATTTTGTGAGCAAGCAGCAGCGTTTTTGCATTGCCAAGGGCATCCGCAGAGGCAGGACGAAGCCTATGTATGTTGCAGGTATTTTTCTGGCCCGGTCGGGGATCGCTGTGGATGCAAAACACGGGCCAGTTGTGGTGGCTGACAGTCAAACAGGGCGTTTCAACCAGGTAGTGCCGAGGGTCGACGCTTGGAAAGGGTAGGGAATGGGATGAAATCAGTAAAACCGGGTGAGTTTGAGGAGACATCCGATGGGATAAAGTTAATAAATACAGAGAAAATACTGAATATTTACCAAAATTAGGTTGGTGAAAAGAAGTGGCCAAGTGAGACAGGATAGAAGTTGATATGTATTTGGTAGGGTAGCGGGCTAGCACGGGTTGTGTTTGCTAATAAATGCTATCATGGTGCAAGAGATCCAGAACAAACCGGTAGAAGCACGCGGAAGTGATGTGGTTAGGGCAATCAAACATATACTTGCTGACAGGAGTCATCATCATCGACAGCACCACGTCAGTGTTCAACACCGATGCTTCACTGCCGTACAACCATGATTTATTTGAAAGCCTTATTGTAAAGCAAAGAATAAAGGTGGATGGGGCAGAGACTTGGCGCTAGCTTACTACAATCAACCCGATGTGCCTACACCTCCAAACATTCACTCAGGCAATCTGGATAGAAACTGACACCAAAATCGCCACTGACATCGGTTGGCAGCCATAACTTGTAGTGTCTCCAACTAGGCCCAGTGGGGATCACGCGATCCCCATCCTGGAGGGCGAGTAGTACCGACAGCACCCAAGCTTTTCGTAATCTCTTTCATACCCCTCTGCCAGGTCAAAGGTTGGCCACTTCTCTGTTTACGCCACTCTGACAGGAGTAGGACCTCCGAGATGATGGACTAGTTTGCCTGGTATTTATTACGTGAGTTTGACACTGAACACGCCACTTAGAGTCCAGGGAGAGGCGTACGAATTTGTGAAGCGTTATATGTACATTCGAAGTTGTATTGTTAGTTCTGATCGTAATGTGACAGATGAGGTCGATACACGAATCTGCAAGGCTCGGGCTGCGTTTGCTCATTTGAAACATCTATGGCGTAAAAGTAGCACATCCCTTGATATCAAGAAACTTGTGTATCACGCAGTACGGGCTGTTTTGTTGTATGGCTGTGAGACTTGGCCTGCTTGAGCAGCGGAACTAAGACATTTCTAGGTGTTTGACAACCGTTGTCTCAGACGGCTGACATGTATGTATATAAAGGAATGCCGTTGGTCGTTGGATTAGTCCATTATATATAATTGGGACATTAGTTAGAGCATGTGTATGGGCCCTTCAGTTACTATAAGTAGCCGCGGTAGGCGACATGGACTACGGTTATTAGTATGACGGGCCTACGCTGGGCGTTAGATTAGGATACCACACATAGTTGAGGCCTCACTTTTATCGACCCGCACAAACCTTGGCCTGGTATTTACTATAGGTAGCAAAGAAGAGTGACATCGCGTACAGTTATGTGTCAGAGGCAGTCGTTGGTCATTAGATTAGGTCACTTTGCATACGCGAGGCCTCATAATCAGCGCCACACATAGACGCGGCCTAGTAGTTACGATAAGTAGCGAAGATAGGCAATATTGAATACGGTTATTAGTATGACGGGTCGTCATCGGCCGTTGGATTAGGTTATCGTGTATAGGTGAGGCCTCATAATCAGCGTCGCACATTGACACGGGACTGTTACGATAAATAGTCGAGTTGGGTGACAACGGCTACCGTCACCATGATGACCGCGTTCCTATTCCACCTATGATGAGTCATATTTCTAGTAGAAATGGTACCATTGTGTTGGTAATTTACCTGAGTTTACCACCTGACGCTGTATTGTCCACAGACCAGTTATGCATAGCTGGGAAAGGCGATCATCCACAGGGATGGCACTCGTATCTTCACTGCACAATTCGTGCTGTTTTCTGACAATATTTTAATTAATGGAAGCTGAGCTCCTTGAGAAAAAGTGTTGTGACGAAGTTCGCTGAACGAAATCATCCCATTTTGTCAAATCTGGGGAGTATAAAGCAAACAAACGTCAATGACCGGTTTTTCTGGGTGTAATGTGCATTGCATATTCTGTAGATGTTATTTTTATTTGTAAAGAAAGCTGAAATATGGCAAAGTGCGAGTTCGTGTTCTTTCGCTCGTTAATCGGTAACAAAATACGAATCGGTGATGGTCCGTGACCTTGAACTTTCTCTCACTTAAACAAAATGCTATGGGCAACATATGGCCTACAAGTGCAAATGGATCAGACTAACTCCCCCATAAAAGTCACAATCTCGAAAACCTTACAGTTTCGGCGAAGATAATTTGGGCGTGCTTCTAGTGAGCGGCAAGTTCTTCCCGACAGTTAGACGGTGATAAACGGATTTATAGCCAGTTCACTCAAACCGCGAAAACCAATGCCAGAGCGCTCTTATTTGTAAGGAGTTTATCGATAATCATCTCGAACTACAAAGTCTTCCACCAGCAGTAATATCCGGTGCGGAACGTAGTTGTACAGCACACACTGAACAGGGCCGACTCCTTTGTTTTTATAAAACTATTGTGACATGTTCGGTATGCACTATCTGTCAATTGCATTATAGCTCATCACCACCCGTACCGTCTGTTTGCGTGTATGCATTTACATGTGCATGCAAAGCACGCAGGAGAATGCAGTCCAGTACTCCGTTCTTGTTAGTCAACTGTCCGTTGCTGCACCATTCGGTGTTTCAATGCTAAACTCTGTCGCAATTCTACAGTCGGCGCGATGTAACGACTATTCTTTAGGTCCATTCACTTGTCATCAACTTTCAGCGTGGTAGCCGTTATCTCCAGCTTAGCCTGCTGAGAGTATGTTGTCTATTCGAATCCCGCAAAATTTATTTCTTACGTTTTGGAATTTTTACCGGGCGTTCGCGCATAGCCTGTGATTGCTTTCGTGAGCTTGACACAGTCGGGCTTCACCGCCATTTTCGTCGGCAACTAATCAATTTCCCGCCTGAATCTGTGATAGTTTGAGTTTGTTTAGAATCACACTCATCAAATGTAAACCCTTCCTATTTGCGGAGGATATAAAAAAACCTTACACATTTCCTCCCTCTGCTAAAACTCTTGCCTTTCGCTAGATCCAACAGGACTTATACTCTCTGACCCACTGGTCAAGTGCGTATATATTACGCTTCTCTTCCTCTAAGACCCATATAACGTCCTGCCGCTGCTCCATCCAACGTGATACGTTCACAATTAAGGGGAACTCTGTCACTCGTTCAATGATAAAAGACCTTGGTCTCAGATACTATTGCACCCTTGATTTTTGCCATCGAGTCTAGTTCCAGGTTGTCCGGGCACGTAGGCTCTGCTTTCTTGTGTTATGCTCACTCCATCCTCGAGACACAAAGGTCACAAGTTTCACGCTATGCGTGCTAACAATTGTGGAATGTTGTCTTGCTTTCTCTTCCCATTATATCCAAAGTTGCAGGCTGACACTTGAGAACGTCCAATGTGCACTCACCAAAAAGTTATTCCCACAGACCAGCCCTGTCTCCCACCGCTCCCGCAGTGTAATTTTAGGCCTTAAGCCACTATGGCTCAGACGAATAAAGCTAAACATAACTCTCCCATGCCGTCTGTTGTACCGAAGTGCTTTTACGGCAGAGGTTAGGCCAAGCGTAAAGTCATAGACACGCCATAAATCCCGTAAACCCAGCAACCGCCTAGTCCAAATTCCAGCGCGCACAAACCTACGAAACTACTTCTTCCTGGCTTACTAAACTCGCATTTGGAACAGTCTCCTCGATCGGTTTCGAAATATCCCAAACCGATACACGTTTTTACGATCTGTAAATGACTTGCTTACGTGTGAAGACGCAGCCGCCCTACTTAATTCCCAACTATCCCCTGATCTTCTTTATGAATTGGCTCCAGACCACCTCTGAGTTTGACGAAGGTATATTTAGTGGGCGGAAATATCGAAGCAATAATTTTAAAAATAAGCCACGACTTTACTATACCTTGCTGCTTCTTTGACTTGCTTAAAGCAACTTATACCAGGTTCCTCCCAGCTAAGTCCCTACCTTGGACTACTCCATCCGTGCTGTTTAATGAGTGGTGCCTTGTCTCACCCAACCCTAACTAACATAAACCAATCATAAGTCAAATTTTTTCATACCTGAGGACGTATTATACGCCACGCAGCCCATTCATCACACGCACAAAACATTGCGATCCACCTCTATTTGGCTTGATAGCTCACGCACCGTCATCGTTTGACCATGTTCACACGTTCTGACCATTTCCGTCCTGTTCCCATTGTCCCAATAGTAGCTACCACCTCATTTACCTCCTCGACTTGCCTTTCCTAGCAGCTGTTTGCCGTTTGCTTCTTCGAAATGACTGAGCTGTTTTGGTGGCCTGGCTTTCCCCCGATCGGATAAAATATCCGGTAGTGGGAGTTCTTTATTAATGCAGAAGCCACAATTATGACTACTTTGTGGCACGCCATCTTGCGTACATGGCAGCATGCACGAGGGATGAAAAACTCGTGTGCTGGTCGGCACGTTCTGCAGAAAGGATGGCCCTGTTGCGTCGCACCATGGTGCGTTCGTATACCCACCGCCCCTCCAGCAGCATGGGTTCTTCGCCCATCATCGGTGGTTCTGAGCATGGCCGTTAATTCAGGAAATCAATAGAAGAGCACTGTCGTCTTCTGTTTGTTGCTACTGGGCTGGACCCATGCCGGTTGTGCCAAAGCTATGAACTGCAGACGAAGAGAGGAAAAAGAAAAACTTGACTTTCGTCTGTTTAATAAAAAAGAATTTCGCAAAAAAGCCGATGGGATAGCCTGAAGACTGTGACGCCCATGTCTTAAATTGGCTTACGGGGCTGTAGCTACCTTCATCATAACTGGGCTTGTACCGCACCAAAGCGCACTTAGTCAGCCAAATAAATCATACGCACCTGCCTGATACGCCCAGGAGTGAGCATATGAAATGAGAAATATATGTATACAGAGGTTCCAAATCCCCCACCACCAGCATGCAGGACTACGGCCCAACGACTATTTATTCGCAATGCGCCTCTTGTCAACTTGAAGCTGATGGCGGTGCTTCGGGGCCTGGTGACTATGTCTCTTGCACCTACTTTCCATCCTAGGTTATGACACTGCTTAACTCAAGTAGTCAATATCAGACAGGGTAGTCCGTCACCTCAAAAGTTCATCTCCGTCAGTCCTTAGACGTTTAATTCCCCCAACCCACTAACTCTCTTCGAGCTTAAACCGGTTTGCACCAGATCTCTTCTACTTTAATATCATGCGTTAGCTAACTCAGCCCTTGCTTGGTCCGCAGTCTACTAAGTACAAATCCATCTCTACCCTATCTCATATCGTCACTTGTTGTCCCCATCCTAATAGCGGTAGACGTCAAGTCTTTCTCTGATGTCTCCTCAAACTCACCATGCCTTGTTGAGCACATCCCATTCCATCGTCTTTCCAAGTTTTGAACTCCGGCAATATCAGGTATGGACGACCTGGTTGGCTGTTATCCACGCTCAGAGAGTTGCACATCCCAGCCCAATGACCTTGAATGTGACGTCCGTCACGGGGCTGTCCACAAACCGCAGTATGTCAGGCCAATCATGGCACGGCGCTGCCATACCCAGTTGGATAGCACACCCGCAACTGTTCCATTACAACTCCCGACCGTACCCTCTTACCCATTCGTTCCATTAACTGCAAATAAGGAATAAGCCTTCCACCTGGCACAAGCCACCTCCATGTTATGCTCATTCCAAACTGCTGAGGCTGTCGCTCGAATTTAAACATTTTGGGGGACTTTCAGTTTGTGCTCCCTACAAAAATCAGTAATTTCCCATACAGTTCGCGTTCTGGCTCGTGTGTTGCCATCATCTTACTCTTCTAAGGAACTATTATGCCCAACTCCACAACAGCGACAACAGTGAGTCTCTACAGTTCCACTGTATACCATGTTTCTGAGATTCCTGTCACCATTTATTCGCTTTACTAATCCCTCAACTTCATCATCCCAACTTACGCTTTTTGTGACCTTGGCCATGAGCCCGACAGTCCAAGGTCACGAGGCTTCAGCGGTTGTTTTAGGCTTCAGTTCTATTTCACCGGTTGGATGACGCCAAATCTGTCGCTTCACCAGATCTAATGTTCTGGTTCCTCATTCTCCGAAGTTTACACTGCTCATTTCATATGTCAGAGAGAAAGCCTGTTTTCTGCCCTCGCTCGTTTTGTTATTGCCGCCACCTTCAAATCCTAACGATCTGATCTTGCTCGACGGGCGCTGAGTATTTGCACAATGGAGTTGATTTTTCGAAATCTACGACGTGTCCATGATGGACTGTAGCATGCAGGCAATGGAGTTCGTAGTATCAGTCCAAACTTTTGAGCCACATCTAGGCATCCTGGGGTCCCAGTGATGCTAGAAAAGTATTCCACCAGACGTTTTCCGCCAGAGGTATGTTCGCTTCAGTGGGCGATGAAATTTGGTGAACTGCAAAAATATGAACGTAGGTTAGGATGATTTTTGGTTTGAGCATGTACGCAACAAAATGCAACATTTCGGCGCAAAAGGTTTTATTCCACCCGCAAAGGTTTTGCTGCTAATGAGCCCCTGCTCGATGTCCTCTCCAAAAAAGGAGCATAGAAACTGGGCTACCCTGCTCGTGCCAATTTGTTGATGACCGCGTCTACATAGGATAAAGCCCCCGCCTATGTCACTGTCCCTCTTCCTAAAATTCCTGTACCCACATTCCCCGCCAGTCATGCCTCTATTCTGACTGTGACCTTATGATCATGCTTGGCGGCATGCCACCCACAGGTTGAGACTAAACATTATTATTATTGTGCTTGGTGCTGAACCGAATAAAAGGAAAACTGCGACCCGGTGCGAAATTGTTCAGTGTGTGATTAAAATGGCAGCTGCGAAGATTTGTAGGCGAAATAAAAAAGCTTGTTTGAGGAGGCTTATAATTTGAAATCCTCAGCGGTATACTGAGACTTTCACAAACGCCATCCATGAATAAGTACTTTTAAACAAATAAATATTTTCAAATAAATCCTCATATAAAAGTGGGTGGTGCTCCCAATATCAGTAGCTGGAACAACGCGGTTTTAATACTGGTGAAGCCGGTTGAATACACATAACCAGAATTAGCCAAGATTTTTCAAAATACATTTGCACATCCGGAAATAACATAAATTTTGAAGCTGATCTCAGACTTGGGCTATCAAATTTAGGCGGCATCACAGTTGGTAAAATCGTATAAGCCTTTGCTTACAAACCATATAGCGAGCAGCGCAAAAATGACTGCCTACTGGGATGCAATCTACCGAGGCACTTTTATCCTTGGGATAAAACACGGCTTACACGACTTGGACAACTCGAGTCACTTCATCATCAGACACACAAAGTGCAAGTTGAGGAAAATCTGGATTCTTACTGAGCGTTTCGATATTAGTGACCTAATTGTGGTCTATATGCGTGATACACAAAAGGTAACGATCGAAAGAGAGAACAAAGTCTGTGAGGAGCCATCTAGTTAAACAGACAGTGCGGAAGAATACAGAATGTTTTGTTGGAGGACACTTATCTACACTGTCGCCCAGAAGTTTGAGCCAACGGGAATTGATAAGTTTATCCTGAGGAACCCGTCCCGGAGCCACTGGTTGAATCGTCTGCCTCACTTGTCTGCATTCGACTAGACTGGCATAAAAACACCGGTAATAGAGCATAACTGATGAACCCTAGATTTGACTGCGCACATCAGCTGCTTTTTAGTAGCACCAGAATCTTTGGATGTAAAAGTGTTTCTACCGCATTACCAATGCATCGGAGGTTACGCTTAACCGTTTGCCGAACGGACTGTGCAATTTTTAGGATCAAAAGTTGGTCCGCGGTGGAAGACAGCGTTGCTGCTTAAATAAATATGGATATGAAGGATGCCTGAGGAAGACGACTACTGTCTTCATGCACCCATCAAAAATGTCTGTGTCGCTTGCCACAAACCTCTTCTTCATAGGATAACTCCTGCTGAGAATCTCACTGTTTTTGATTGGATATTTCTACTCTGGACAGCCTGGCATGGATCTCAATTAAAAGCCGAGCTTCACATGGTACTGCGGGAAAATATGAAGAAAATACTTAACGTTAAAGTAGTCTTTACGTTCTTCATGTCCAGAAGAAAAAACGCACGTATGTTCAGAGAATGTACAAGACAGTCAGTCTAGTTTATTCAAAGTTCAGCCATGAATTCGCACGCAAGTCCTCTCAGCAAATTCATTCCCCACGTACAGGGTTATTCAGTGTATAATCTAAGGCCATATAATTGCTTTAAAACACATGAATTGTTTCAGTCTTCGTATACTACAGCTAAATAAACACGGATGAAAGCTGAAACTATACGCGAATTAGTTGCGGGGGTTGGTAATAAGGAGAAAATCACAATAGTTTTGTTAGTTGAATGGGCGGGTGTTTCAACTTTTCATGAATGAGTCAAGATGGAGTATATGTGTTTGAGAATTAGAAGACACTCATGTTTTCCAGAATCACTGACTGTAATCTTCGTAAAAGAAAACAGTCCGACTGCGCTTTATAAGGTCCATCCTAAAAGTTATACGGAGAATGAAGAGGGTTCATCCGAATTATTGCTGCAGGAATATTTTGTTCTTGTCAGCACAAATTGAATTAACTTACAGGACTAAATTTCCACCAAAATGCTCAAATCCCATCACACTTTCACCTGTTTTATTGGTGGTTCGCAGCTAGTTTTTCAGGCTAAAAAGAACCTCCAGGAAACTCAAGCCAGGTGGTTTGCTGACCCGTTACATTGCTTGATCACCTTTCTCCTTGCCTGTTGATACTTTTGCCTCTCTGGTATACTATGCATTGGTTCGTACGTTTGCAATTTGTGAATTCAAATGGATATCAACGTTGTACCAGAACTAGGTAACTCCTTAAACTGAAAGCAGTCAAGAAGCCGGTCAAATGCAAGTAAACCAGTCAGCAACAGCGCACAAATTCGGAATGTTATTTACTTAAAATTACGTGGACAAAACTAGTTTTTCGGAAAATATCCACCTAACCGCAAAATGACAAGGTCTGTCCATTTGCTGACAGCATATTTGTTACTAAGCTCGACGGACAGAACACCTCCACCTAAATACCAACAAAATAATGCACCCAAGTAGTCGACATTTAAACAAATGACAACAGTAGTAAGTAGAAAGGACTGAACGGGAAATACCACAAAAATGGTCAACCAATTTTTGCTTTTGTTTGCGGAAAATGGGGCACATGAACCATTGGCAAAACACTCAGAGAGGATAAGAGATTCTCTTCCTCTTAACAAGCATTTTACTTTAATACGTCGTCTGGCGTATTTTGCAACAGGACACTATGATAAATTATGAGAAGCAATACAAGAGAGCCCTTCCTGAAAGCTGACAATAAATTATGTTGCATTATTACAGGTAACACGCGTGAAAATGAAACTTCATAATACCAACATGTCACATTTCGTGAGACCCTCTGGCACTTTGACGCGCCGGAGACCTCTGGACAGAGGAGAGTAAAGACGTGATGTCCAAGAGAGCGGACTGCTTCGTTGAACGATTGACAGATAAGTCTCAACACGAGACAATAGTATTATAATTGCTAATCGCCGCTAATCTTGAAAATTCTCATTGCATTTCCTCGAATGATATATCGAGTTGCTAATGCGTGCAGTTGTTTGAACGTCGGATACCAGTTTTGTGATCTAAGCGAGGGGACCCATTTCGTGATAAAAGGTGCAAACGCCTTGGGGATATAATCCTGTAGGCAATTTGTGACTATACTGTCCCACGGAAACCCAAGGACTTCGCCGGCCTGATGAGTACGAGGAAGCGCGAAATTACTCTTGGGCTGTTGAACTGTATTCAGCAAACTTATGACCAGCTGGTAAATTTGCTTGTATCCATATGGCTCACGAAAGTTTTCGAGTTGTATTAACTGGATCGACGGTTTGATTTGAATTTTTTCAGGAATACTGTGCATGAAGTCGGAACTACGGAAGCCGGAAACTACACCAACTTTCAAAATTCCTTCACTACTTTTTAACAGTCGGCTAGGAAATTCACGTACCATGGAGATCCTAAACGCGCGAAATTATTCGTTCCGGGATATGAGAGAACAACCAGATCATACATTCTGGTAATTGTTTAATTCGCATGACACAAGTTCTACAGAAGCAAAAGAATCGAGACAGAGGTGGGCTGTTTATGCCCCGAAAACAGCGTCCCAAATGGTATGGAACTAGTTCACTGCACAGCATTCGATGTATTTCATAATGTGGGTTGACAGATTTCACGAACACTGCTGATCAGTTTCTTGCGTCCAAACAGTGTTCAACGGCTCAGCATAAGGTCACGGGTTTGACTTCGCCTAGTGATTGGTGAAGCATAAAACAAAAACAAGGCTGAATCCGTGCAAATTGTTTCCCGAAAGACCTATATAGATGATTAGAATTCTCCGAAATAATCACAGTTCTTCAGCAGAATGAAAAGGCCACAAACAAAAATACCTGACAAGCAAATGCTTCCACATAACCTGTTAGTACTTAATTGAGGCCGCGAACGCGACCTGATGATACTGTGTGCAAGTATTAACAAGACAGCAACCTTCGGAACTTTCGGAGGATGCCGAAAGTTGGACAGAATCGAAATGGTTCGTCATAGGTTCATCTTCATTTTCCATCGCGCTTAAGAGCTCCTCACTATATATAAACGACGACATCTGATCCAAATAGAAATGACCAAGAAATTGCCTTTGCACACTGTGGAAATTGTTCCTGGAATGTCATCTGAAGTTTAATCAAGTGACGTAATTTGAGACAGAATGATGTTGCTTCCGCACCCTGTCCAGTTGCAACATGGACCCAGTTTCGTTCACCCAGACATGAGTAAACAGGATGTTTATCCGCATAAAGATTGGCACAATAGTGACGACTCCCAGGCAGAAAGTTGTACAACACTCCACAGCTTCCCACCTGTGATCGACTTCATATGCAAGGTGCAGCATCTGCCTTGTCCCCACAAATTGACTCATCCTATGAGAAGAAAAACGTTAAGCACTCAGTATGAACTGGCGGCATTAAAATTCGTTAACTAAAAAGCCACCCAACGCCCAACAGCGTGGCATAAATCTTGTAATTACAAGCGACGGAGCCATATGTGGTATGTGGATATTTACTGGTGGTCAGTTACTAATGTCCGAATGTACAGCATTTAACTAGACTGCTTGAACTCAGGTAAATTGGATGAAAAGTACTACCTTGGCTTTTCAGCATAGGGTGATCATATCTGCATAAAAAAACCTGAGGCAAAGGGCAAAAGCTTTCCACTAGCTATAAAAATCACAATTAATCTGCACTAAAGTGTGGAAACAGGAAAAAGTCGCTTTTGCTTCTCGGCGGACACATATCTTGACAATATGGTCAACCGGAACTTGATAGGCGTTACCTGAGAGGCCGAAACCTCGTAGCACTATGTCTTATCCAGGGATAAATCAGTCAAATTGGTGATCTGCTGGTCTCCACAAAATGAGAACTTAGTTAACGAACAATTAGAAGTTTGCACAGCACAATCCAAAGAGGAATGATTTGGAATCTGAAAACGACGATGTTTGATGAGGGGACTGATCAGCTGCTCAGTGATTATTAGTTTTATAAAGCAATAAGCTTATATGCTGGATGTAATCACACTGACGAGCAGTCTGTCGAGCGCAACTGTTTTTGTGTTAAGCTCCAGTCATGGCATATGTGAGCTTGAAAATCTCTGGGGATTCTTTGGAAGTGCACTGCTGAAGACATTCGAAAACAATGATACGGACAAAGAGTGCTTCATCGCTACACATCATTAGTTGGCTTCTTTCGTACAATGAAAACTCTACCACAAACTAAGAATATTTTCACGATTCTTAAAAAACCCAAGAAATAGAATGGGCACCGAATTCACTACTTCGGTGCAACTTGATAGCTGATATACACACGTTAACTGACTAACTGAAAAACCGCGGGTCGTGTCTCTGTCTGTGTGTGGATTGATCAGTCCCAAGTGGAGGAACTGATATCCACACGAGTGAAGGTCCCGGAAATCCAAGATAACCGTGAAATTATCGCACGTCTCCTTTGCGCCGGCTGTACAGGGCATCCCAATGTTCCACATATATTACGTTCCCAGGGGTACTTTCAAATAAAATAATGAAAGCTTGTCAGTATAAATTGTTTGCAGCAATCTGTTGGACCACATCGAGTTACGCGCAAAGCCCCGAAAGCCAAGTCGCACAAATGGAGGTTTATCTACAAATGCGGGACTATGAATACAATAACAAAATAATAAAACTTTACAAACATCAAATCGTGGGACTACGCCGGCTTCTATACACCGGTTTAGGAACTGCTAATTCCTAACGGATCTCGAAGTCCACACCGACTCAAAGCCAAGTGTCTACAAGATAGCGGAACCACGTGTTGACTTAAACAACACGTGCGACGACAAGGTCAAAGAACGATTTATGTTCGGGTCAAAAACAAGAAAGTTGGTATAGGCGCAAAGGCGGAATAACAAAAACGGGGAATGCCGTTGTACAAAATAAGGTTAGAGAAAAAATGCTACAGTTTGGGCTTAGAGATAACTGCAATTTTAATGAGATAGCACATCCTGATTCCAATTTGTCTTTCAAACTCCAGCAATAAGCTAGTCGCGTTTTCGAATCGTCGTATGGGGAACGCCTATCGTCAGTCTCTTTTCGGGTATGTAGGGATGTGAGAAGCGAATGTAGACCATGTGCTTATTCCTTCCAGCACTCTGACAAAATTGTCCGGTGCAACCAAGTTACGCAATCACGAGTGCACTGTGCATCCGACTACCATAAGTATGTGGCCTACGCAGACCGGTTGAGCCTGGACGAGCGGAATGTGGATTTGGCGTTGAGCGCGCAAAGACAAATACATGTGGGTGCGCCGACCAAACGATCGATCACTACTGGTGGTCGGTGTGTAGTCTAGACGGAGTGCAAACTGGCAGCATTCCCCGTGGCATTGTTATAAGGTTCCATTTGAGAAAGCAAGCTTTCCTAGACAAAATGAGTCAAATGTTATGAGTCAATTTACACGAGTCGGTTGCATTGCCAGGGCCACTTATGGGTTGGACAGGATCATACTTTAGTGATGAACTTGGATGTATCATTTTAGGCTCACCCAGAAAACACAGTTGTAATTTTCTGTAGGATGGAATCAAAAAAACGTTGGTTGTTGGAATTCTTAAATATCGCGAGCACAACTGGACCAGTATTTGACTCTTTCAGTGGATAATATTTAATTTATTGTAATACAATTTAATGAATGAAGTAAACTGTAAAGAACCTGTTTTCAAACCCTGTGATGCTATCAAACACAGTACTTGTCCAGAAAGGAAACGGCCACTGTCGCTCAGGTCAAATTAAAAAAAAGACTTGCTTCATTACCAAAGTCAAATTATATTGATCTTTTGATATTTTGATAGTTTTGCAATCTACGAGCAAGTCGCTGTGTGAAGTTCTGCAAGTCGCTTGGCTATTCCATCCTAGAAGATGTGGAGTCGATTTTTCATCACCCGATCAATAACGACGTGGCGAATGAGCAAGCAGCCACACACATAATTGATAAGGTGCCTGTTCTACACATCTGGCCTGATTTAGCACGCATAACTGTATCTGTGTTTACAACCACAGTGCTCTCCATAAGGGTTAAATCCGGCAAGAATTGTGGGGTCCGAGATCAAACAGATTAGGTAAGGACAGTGAAAGGGAATTGTGATCAACAAGTACACTCATTTGCACGGTTATTTGTTTCCGATTGAGACTCACCTTAATCTCAGGCAAGTCACTTGTTTTTGGTGTCCTCCCTCACCGAGCAGAATGACTGTGGTCTGCCCTGAGTTACGGACTGCTGATCGCATCAAATGAGACGCAACGGCTTTACGAGGCTCCTCGTTTCTATAGATAAGGGTCGCTTGGCATGTAGAATGAAATTTAAGTTAAAAATCCTAAACTAACTTACCGTCGATAAACAAAAGTTCATCTGCCTAAACTCATCACCCTACACATAGGCGGATCATCCTGGCAAAGCCCAACTCGTGGGTAGATGAAATTATCTGTCGAATATCTCATCGGGTCACAGAGGGAAGAATCCGATTCAAAACGTCGTCCTTTCTGGAGCATGGGATGTAAAAGTGAACGAAGGAGTTCAGGAGCAATGTGTGCTTTCCAGGATGCATTTTTCGCAGTGATTGGACCAGTTTGGCTCAGTTGAATCTCGTTCATCGTGCAGTAGGAAATTTTCAAATCTACCTTTATATTCGTGAGCTAAGCCCTCTGTATAAGTGCAACGAATGACGAAATTTCCATGCGATGTTTCCTGGCTTTTCAGCAGAGATATATCTCAAACGCGGGGATTAATCGCTGTGTAAAGATGGAAATCTGTAACTGCATATCAACTACAAACCGCCTGTTGGATAACACAACACAGTTTCAAGGTCAGTGGGTGATGACCGAAAACGCAGATGAATCTACGCAGTAATTGTCAACTGAATATGCAACACAATGATAGTATGGTTTTCCAGTTAATACCATGTCGGTTATTCCAAGCAACACACTACCTACCGGTTTGTTCATGAAAATTCTAAAACCTTGTAAGTAGCGCGTTCCACCAAGAAAACCTTCGTGAATAAATTCGAATGGAAAGTAGGAGGTAGTTTTGGCAGATAGTCTATCTCAGTAAAGGCCCCTGACGGAAGCAAACAGCACATCCAATGAGCCGAGGGGGTATTGGTGCCTGTTTCTTTCTAAATGTTGTCTAATAGTAACCCATGCTCGATTTATAGACGGCAAACACAGATCTATAGTAAGAGATCTGCCAGGACTTTTGGCATTTCGCAATGATGAATGCTGTGCAAATACACCTCGTCGGCATAGATTTACTCCAATCGCTAGGAAATCCTTAGTTGACTGATGGATTTCAGACGGTTGGCAGATCATCCGTAGAGTTCCCCAATGAGGAGTTTTGGTTTACCTGGTTTTGGTGAAGACCCCCCAGGGTGCAACCTTATGGAGGAATAAAGAGCTGACATTAGAAATATTGACGATGTAGTTAGCCAGACGTTAATTAATATCAGATCAGGTGTACTGTGCTTGTCTCGACATTCCTACGTGCGTTTGTGTGTGTGATAAACTGTGGTTTGTAAACTGCGCTGCCTGAGGTCCAGTGAAGTCCGGCCAACTGAATCTTTAACAAGGTGGTCGTCACTACAGGCCCGTAATCTGTTCTGCAGAGCGCTATCGTAAACCACAATCTTAAGCCCAGTCATCATATTTGTATTTAGTTAACATTCTGCTGTATCAGATATTCGTAAACTAATGGAAAGATTTGGGACAACCTACAATTGATCTACAATAAGGATGACGCTGAAACTTACAGGCTACGGTAAGCTAACTTTTCAATAGGTCGTTTCAAATAATAGGTCGCTTCAATAATCGTTATTATCCTAATTTGTTTGCTATTTTATTCGCTCAGATGAAAGTGCACCGTTCATACTTGCAAGGCAATATAAATTTTCTCAATAAAGAGACTGTTCTATATGAAATTCGTTGAACCTACATTTGCTCTGCAGTATATGGATGACTACTTTGAGATCGGTCAGGGTTCCTACCCCTTGAACTTACATTAGATGCAGTGAAATCAGTAGCCAAACAAACAAACTCAAACAAACTGGTTTTGACTGACGGCGCTTTATACACCAATCTCTAATCCCGTTAACTGTGGCTGGTCTACGTCCACGAGTTCCGATGGGAAATTGCATTGTTATGATCGGAAGTGGCCTTAACTTAATAACCTACTTGACGAAGGAAGCAGAAAACGTGCGACGGATTAATCGTCATATTCTTTTGGACCTGACTGCTCTGTGATAATTCCGTCGAACGATACACTACTGACAAGTGAATAGTAGGAAAAAATTCGTAAAGCCCTCGGCTTAAACGCAATATAAATGCACTTTGGGGGCAAAACATACATACATCGCATGGTTCTTAAGCTATGGATGGGTTATCGGAATACGTAAGGCGGAAGCCAGGCTGGGTTATGCATTCACACCAACGTTTTCGTCCTTGTTGAGATTTATCAGTTGAGCGTGAAATTGTCCTACTTTAACAGGCTCGGCCTACATAAAAGCAAAGGCTTCCCGAGCATTCTACCAGAATTTTCTCTCAAGCTACAAAGGCCATCCATCGCATAAAATTAGTCCTAGTCTTCCAAAAGAAAGTTTCCAATTCCGGTCCACGCAGTGAGCATGTTCTCTTGCTATCTGTAATGTGGGAACGTTTTGAAGCATGACTCATACTTTCAAAAAATCTCACGGGTTCAGCGTCGGAGGTTCACAGGCAATTTATTCACAAATGCCACCGGTCTGTTGAAATCTTAACGGGCCCACAGCACGATGTAGACCACCTAGTAACATGACAAAGAACAGGGAGTTATTATACATATGTAGATATCAAATGATTTCTTACTGACGAAAGGAAGGGGGAGAATCAACCTAATGGCAAACATGTTTTATCGAGGAGAACATTGCGTGTTAATAAAGGTACTGACCACCAAATCCTAGATTGCTGGTACCTAACAGAGTTTCAGACTTCGTCCCCATCTCCTGCCACATTTGTAGGCTTATTTTGTTTTGTGTTATATCCTTGTACTTTTAAGTCTTCAAAATGGCAACTGGTGTTTTGGTGTATTTCCTTAAAATGAACGGCCTATGTTAATGATTGTGAGTCATGGGGCTGCTCACCACAGGCTACTTAAGACTGTGTGTATCTGCCGGAACAGTTTACGCTCAATTCTAGAGTTTCTTGCCTGTTCCAATCGCCTGATTCTAAGCCGAATCCGGGTCCCCGATTGCGTGTTAATCAGCGGTGTATCCACACCATCTATAGCTAACAGCGACTTGATCTTTCGGTGTAGTAGGATAATCGGCGTGCGGAAAGCACGTTGGAGTCAGCTCGAAAATTTGAGGGCGTTGCCAGTTGTCAGTGTTGTCCGAGACGACCGCCAACATAAGCTTCAGCATCGCAACTTGTGCATTCATATCCTTCACACCTACACCAATATCCCTTCTTTAAGCTCCACTGACAACGATGTCTTTTAGTGTGCCACATCTATGGTTATTTAGGGTGCGAGCTGGCTCAACGTTCAGCCAACGACTACGATTCAACAACCCTACCTGGATCTTGAAACTTCGTTTCAGAGAGACGGCTTACATCAAAAGAAAAAGAGTCCACTGCATATGTAGGAAAAAACTGCTTCCTGGCCTGATCCAGAGCGTTTAAAACTATCGGACGGACTTCGCTTCGGCGTTCGAAAAATTATCTTGAAATATCTGCCGCCATGGTAGTGGAGTTAACCGTGGGCAATTCAGCTGACGGTGGTGGGCGGTAAACCGATCTATCGGTCGTTGAGTACAGACCTAAACAGGTATGCTTAGCAACTGCATACAGTTTTCCTCATGTGTCGGACCTTTATCACTGCTTTGAAAAATCCACAGTAATGTTCTGTGGGGACGCTGTTTAATGAATTTCGTGAACACATTGATTCATAAATTCGCATGAACGTTTCTGGAGAAAGTTCGATCTCTTACCATCATTGGTATTATTGAATGTGTCAAATGCGATCGTTGTTATGCTCAAACATACTGCTTTTTTGCACACCAGTGTAAAATGCATGCCATTCGCAGTAGTTCAGCACGGGCACTAGGATCACATCTCGTTTCTACACAGTATAATTGCCTATAGTTGGCTGCGAGTAGAGGTGGGCTCGAACCCGAATGTCTTGTTTGTGGATTAGACAAGTGGGGCATAAGGCAAAGTGGTCTACCTGGGAAGCCTATCGGTCCGTGTCGTCTAGCCAGAGACAACACTGCTATCCACATTTTGAAGGACACACCAGCGTTTTTTTAAATTCACTCCTCGCGGCGTGGATGTGACTTCCGCTTAACTGTCAAGGATAGGTGTGTCTTGTATAGATATATGGGTAGGATACATGGACGCAGCGCAATGTGAACACTGAAAACTTTACAGTGTTTGATCACTGATGTCATCGGGGCATTGCCCGTGTCTGGGGGAGTCCGGATCAGTAATGCTTAGTGGTCTTCGGAATATGAATGACAGGTAGTTGAACCAATCGAATTTCAGAGGTTGTGATGCCATATGGTCCGTATGCCACATGACTGATCTTCGAGGGATTCCTCGAAGATCCCTTTTCACACAACCAGACGAATTGTGGAGTCGTTCCTTGGGAAGTTGAACAATGACCTAGCAGTAATGCATGGAGACCATAACCAGCAAAGTGGGCTGCGCTGATCGCTGAGCGCTCCCGGGTTAGGGACTCTGAGACGGGATACATCAATGGATGGAGTCATTGTCAAACATTAACCAATCGTGTTCCAAACCTATTGCATTCAATGAACAGGTTCTTACCCGATTTCCCTAAAGAAAAGTCCGTTGACAGCTTGCTACTTACGCATTAATTCTCTCAGCTACCGCCTCCTATGCGCAACTATCTACTCCACTCCCCAAACCATCGGTGAACGAAATTGCGGCAAGCAGAACCATTCCATGGCAAGTACGTTCTTTTTACAGCCAAAGATGATGACGATAATGATGACGATTTTCGTTATTCTCACTCCACATCACTCAAATCCAGTTACACAGTTGTGCATTTGACCCCTACAAAAAATGTTTTAAAACATTAGTCCGTCAGAAACATACTACTTTCAGCGTCTTTTAAAAGACATTTAAACACGATTGAAATCATGCTCAGTCCGATAAACAATCCGGATGCGCAGATATCGCCAAGGATTATTTTACACCCTCTTGGGGAATAATTAGAAAAGGCTAGTTCCATAGAGTTTGGAGATTACTTTAGGTTCATTCTACATATGGATAATATTTGACGGTGTGAGATAAAACACAAAGTCCCCATAGTGAACTGTCATGCTCTGTGTGCCTTCGTTCGCACTATGAGACCATTACTTGACACAAGTGTGTCGTACTTTCGTGGGTAACAAACCAGTATTGAAAATGGAACAACCTCTCTGATCCGACGAGGAAATCAGTTTTTGGTTAAACTGGCAGGCAAAGGAGTGGAAAAAAAGGATTACGGTAAACAGCAAGGCCACAACAACATTCTAAGTCTGAGCTTCATATTCTGTGCACTTTTAGTCAGAAACATGAACATGAAGAGCAACCAAAAACCGGATGTTGAGCTGGCCTAACAAACCGTCAGCGCGTCTCAGTCGAAAGCAGTATACACGTAGAACACATCCCTAGTTCTTAGGCATAGCGTAACTGTTAATCGAAAGCCGGCTGCTGGATATCACAGATCTGGATATCTTTGAGTCTGCGATGCAAGCAAAGTGGTGTTTATCTTAAGGTGTAGGAAATTCCAACCAGTTCCCATTCGCACTTCTGAGTTTGTGCGCATGATAAAATTGTTGAAGCTCACGGAGTCGAGGGAGTCGCTTGTAGTCAGCAGCACCTTGATAAGCTTCGTTTTATGACTGGCACATAGGCTGCAATGAGAATCCCTCGAAACGATATTCAATGCAGCTTCCTTTATCACTCAGATAAGCGACATGAGAAAACTGGGATAACCATTATGTGCTACCGACGATAAGAGATTTTGTTGAGTCCCGTGATCCAACTGTTGCATCATGCACAGCTGTTCCAAATTAGGAAGCTAACCAGACTACTATTTGAGTCTCGGATTATTTTTTTAGCTTTCGTGGACTACGCCCACACGAAGACTTAAAAACCGGCGAACCCTGAGTTGAGCTGTCCGCGGATTTTGGCCAGTCGTCCAAACTACTTATTTCGGCCCTGTTTAACCGGAAAATTCGCACAAAATTTCCAGCCACAATTTTATTCTGTAACTGAAATCAATATGTACCAAAAGGATTGCACAGTTGCTTAATCGTTTTAAGAATGATCAGAAGGACGGACGTCAGCGTATCTCTGGTTACATTCCCAACCAGAGACTTGAGGCTAATTGTTGGGTGTCAAATCAATCGGCTGGGGGCGGTCGATCCGCATTTGGACAGGATATAGCACCACCCCTCTTACAATCATAGAGGTCTGTTCGCATGACCGCGTGTTGCGTGGCCCGTAGAGTGATGACTTTACAAACCTCTTGTGAGTTTCGTGCGATGTGCCCTGCTGAAAAATACCAATGATGAAGAAGCTGTACATATTCGTAATGCACTACTCATAAGGTTGTTGAAAATTCTTCGACAGCCCAGGACCGGTTTCGCCCTTCTTGGGGCTCATCAGGTAGGCTAGTCCCCGAGACCCCGTCAACCTTTTGTTCTACTTGAAACCAAATTGCACGAAATTAGCGAAATACACTCGTCTGCAAACAAATTTGGTTTTGCGAGAGACTCACCCGGAACCCAGCTGAATCCCTGGTTTGTGATGTTCCCGGGCAACTGAATGTGCTGCACCAGGCCGCTTCATGTTCTAGTTGCTACGATATTCGCGATATCGCGATACATGTATGTTCTTAATGCACTACTCATAAGGTTGTTGAAAATTCTTCGACATCCCACAACCAGTTTCGCCATTATTGGGGCTCATCAGGACTTTTCTGTTCTTCGTCATAAATCCTACGGTAATATTTGTTGATGGATAATTCTTATTGAGATCAGAGTCGTAAACTTTGTAAAGAAATCCATGGCAATTGTTTCACATCTCGTCGTACCTGATGAGTTTAGCGGTTTGATGAGACGCGGTTTGTGAAGCGTGTAAAATCTCACTGTTCTATTCATCCAGACATCATGACATTAACATCACAAGAAACTGAAAAGAGTAAAAATTATCCACCAAGGAATTTGAATATTCCGTCTATGTATATTTAAATAGTGAACCGTGTATCCGAATAAACAAATCCTGTTCACGACAGGTGTTCATTTCACCCCAGCTTCTTTGAGACCTTGAAGACGAATAAATCCGTGGTCGAAGACGGTTCCCTTCCCAAAGTTCGGCGAGCTATGATGGGTGGAAGTACAGGTCACATTCCAAACTTTATACAACGCCCAGTCCCTGACATGTTGAAGCCAGCTTGAATCAGGCCACATATCTTCGTAGACCAGGAATCGCCTAATCTGTGCAGGAAGTGGGAGACGATGAACTCGCCGCACATAGTTTTCATGAAGACATTGGTCTTTCCGATCAAACGATGGATCTAAATGCACATTAGAATTAAAACAGCAACACTGTCACCAAAAACGCGGGATATGACTTTATGATCAGTGAAAGCAAGTAGACAGAAAATGGGCTAGTCACTAGTAAACCACCCGGAGAAGGCCCCTTTTTACTTCCAAGCTTTTAATCAGGATTTCGAAAAAGCAAACTGGAAAGTAAAAAACAAAGTAACTTGCCGTAAATTCCAAAAACTTTCTTGAGTTTACTTTATACTGCTCAAAGAGGACATTTCTCGGGATCCAAAATGTAAATCTACCCATCTCTTTTTTGCTTGGGCAAAAGAAAGTGCGTTCCTCGGAAGTCTTTCCGTTTTGTAGATGCACTGGTGTTTGCAATTTTTTGTTTGATATCTAAAAATCCTCCACTGTGTGATTTATTTTATACTGGAACCCCGATTTCATCATTTGTGTAACGAAAAACTTATTTACTCTCTATAACATATTTGATAATCAGCTGTTGATAAAGAAAATCGAGCAAAATTGGTGGTAAATGCGAAATGCCGCAAATCGATTGACTTCAATTGTTTTTGCCCCAATTAATATCTTAAGGCCACCGGTTTGGTGTTCGCTGAGCAGAGCAAAGTGATACTGTGAACTAAGAAATGCAGCAAGTATGTATAATGCTCAAAAGAATGACAGGACCTTAAACACGGAGCAACTTTTCTGCAATTGTCTAAGCTTGGGCAAGACTCGCCCTTCTTTTGGATTGCATGATAACAAGGCTCCGAGGGGGCAAAACAGCTGAGAAATTCGGTGATGTGTTAAATTTTGACAAGCAGACTACGTGCAATGTTGGAAGACTTTTCACCATGTGTTTGGCGTCCCAAAATTTTGCTGTGCCACAGGGTTAATGAAAAGCCGATTATTTGACGAGCTCATTTTGGCGCTCTGAATCTCAGAGGAAAATTTCAGACTCCGAACGGTCAGTCCTTTGGATAAACGGATGAACCACGTGAAATCTAGGTAACACGGTGGGTTCACATGATACTTTCAATTGTTTAGAGGCAACAAAACGACTCGAAGTACGACAGGTGACGAAATCAATTCATCCAAACGGAGATTAAAATTAATATAAAGTCTTCCATTGTAATATCTCGAGAGTTGAACTTCGCGGGACCGTTAAAACTTGTGATTCAGTTAGTCTGTTGTGGTTTTTTATGTTTGATGCAGGTTGAATGGCCTCAACTGCTCTCCAAAAACATGTATAAAAGGAAATTTTTAGTAATTTTTAAGAAAACGGGGAAAGTTGACTTGTGCGACGAGGAATTCAAATGCTCTGTGATGTAAGTTGGCTGATAGAACGGTCAAATACGGAGGACAGCCGAGTTTAAACGTTCTGGTATAGGTGATACCAAGTAATCTATTTATTTTCTTTAAATTTTCCTCCTTTCAGTGCCGACGAGACTGTATGTTATATTATTTTGCTTTCAGTATAGAGGATGTATTTAATTTAAATTGCTAGGCAAGGAGATCTGATTGGCTACGTAACAGATTCCCTCGTATTCTCGCGTTTTTTTATTGATCTGTCCATCGCTTCTTGCCTTTTTGACTGTGACAGTCGTTAAGAAAGTTTTGGATAAATGATACAGTAAATTTGCCGTTCCTGCTTTCACTCAGCGGATTATTTTGATTGCAAACATCTCACCACCAAACAAGAACTGGGCTAGCATTGTTTTGCAGTGAGTCGGTTTTTATACCTACGGAAAATGGTCGTCGGGCAAAGTCATTAGTAACGCCAAATTCCTGCACCAAACTACTTTAGGTTTGCCGAGACATTTCAGCCTCATGCAGCGGTATCTGGTGACCATTTAATGGGTTTCATTTCACCTCAAACAGCAACTAATCTCTCATTACACTGCCATGAATCTAGGCTAGTGATAGACCTCCTGGTTGACTCTTTGTACGTCATTCAACCCAGCTGAGTGGACCTGAGACCCGACTAACAAGACCCAATGTGGCGAAAAGCGATGCAATCCCGTCGACTGCATGTTTTGGAACGAAAACTCGGTGCAAACTGTCGGTTCACTGCTAGACACCTGTGGCATCTTTAAAACGTAGTCGCGGGGTCTCAGCAAAACACAAGGCATGAATTTTAACTAAAGTTATTTAGCGTTCACTAGATCAGAAAAACCCGAACTAAAAGTCGAAATCATTGAGCACCGGGAGTAAGAATCAACCCCATAGAAGCCTGTTATGATTACATTTGGTAATATTAAGTTTTTCCTAATATCCTCTCTACAACGAACATTGTGCAATGATCGTATCGCTAGGGCTTCATCTGTGCGCGCACTGCGACTGAGCATTATTTTGGATAACAGACCGAAGGATTCCCAGAGGCAGAAGAAAGTGCCACAACAAAAAATAAGCTACTTGTACGGGTATAAGTAGTTGACTTTCGGACAAACATATGTAGACAGCCACGAAGAGGATGTTTGACAGAATTAATTACTTCTGGTTAGCCTAATATGAACAAAATATTTAATCAAAGTCAGTACTAAGAAGTTCTTGGTTCTAGTAGGACAGTTTCATTTTATGGGCTGCGCAGAAACTGGTTATTAGGAAAAAACGGTAAATTTTGCATTATGCGCGTTTTACGTGAATTTACAACCAACAGTCTGTGCTTCACCTGCATCCATGTTGCTTTTAAAACAAAAGTGGGACCCTATAGTACTTTGAAATTGAAAAATTTGAGCTTAAACGAAAAAAAAATCGCCTGGTAATTTTTTTGTTCGGTTTGTCTTTCGCTGTAAATCTACATGCCATATTTTACAAAGTAAGTGAATAGAAGAACAAAATACAGGGACTAAAAATTGCAAGCCAATCTCCCTAGTTGCGGTTTGGGGGGATTAGGATAGACCCAATTTAAATTAGAAAATATGGTGGCCTCTTCAGCTTAGTGAAAGCATGGTTCACCACCAGAAACTCAGTCGGACAATATGGAAATGGATACGAACACTACAAGCAAAACATTGCCCAAATAAACACACAACGAAAAAACGAAACAAACTGTTATACGGATGGAGTAGCCAGCAACGTTTACCACAGCTGAGCAAAGGCCACTCGGTACAATCTAGGTAAATCACGTTCAAATGCCATCCGGATGCTGACCAATCAGGGAATGAGTAAGCGCTCCGACCGTCGGAACCAAACATCCAAACGACCAGTCATAATCAACGACTCCCCAGTCAGCAAACCATTGTAAACTCAGGCATTGTTCAATGTATTTATACAAATGGAGCGTTAATGTACTATTATTGGATGGTGCCAACTCGACTGGTAACCGAACACTTGCCGCCAAATCGATCAGATCAGTGAACCAAACAACAGAAACTAGGTAGTCATTTTAAGAGGTCTGAGAGAACTTTCAGGTTATTAAGTGGAATAGCCAACTTCAAGTACGGTAGAGAACACCAGGAGAGTTATGAACTGACATTTTCCTTTATCACTGAGCTCAACGTATTGCGATCTCTCTTTATAGGCCGAACCTCTCAGTGGACTGGACGCTTTCAGTTAGTCTACGTTTTGAAATCTCCCCACAAAAGTACGCTTCCAGAGAAGAACATTTATGTGTAGCATAATTACTATGGATTTTTCTCTTCACTAAAATTGTTCACGCCTGTCTGAATGGGCGATACCGAACCCGCCGATGTTTGGCAGGATTGTTGAGTGAACAACTCCACGGCCTACAATAGACTTCACTCAACAACAAACACTAGGTGATGAGGAGATTCCTCTATGGTAAACTCTCCTCTGGACCGTAGCACACTCAAACTGTTTTATAGCTACTTTCAACCAAAAGTGCGCTACATTCTCAATAACCCATGGACTCCCAGCAAACACAGCATCAGGTTGGTTCATCTCCCATCCAAACCAGCGCCATCGGTTGGCTAAATGTCATGAACGTTTAGTTAACAGATGACTTTACGATAGCGATTCCACACGCAAGATTGAGTAACCACCAAAAGCAACTTCTCTAGAATGAACAAGCCATCCACAATTGCGGCTGAACGAGATGCGCAAAGATTAGAACTTGAAGGAGGAAATTCACGTGACCAAAGGAAGTATTACGCACCATAAGTGGCCGTCTTCTAGCCATACTACCAAGCAGAAAAATCAAATAAACTCGCTGCAGAAAGGTTGCGTCCGGTATACTACTTATGTGAATTTCACAGATCCTTAGACAAGTACAAATCAAGTACTTACCATGAAATATGCGAATCCGTTTTTGCTAGATAACAACTTTTACTGAAACAACACACGTTTCTGTATATTAATTCCGGAGGGGCAATGTTCCACAAAAGATTCGCTGTCCGGATGTAGCTTGAGAAATTCTCTGATGGGAGTCTTGATACGCATGCATACAGATGGTCAAACTGTCCAATACATGAACGTAGAGAGGTATATTAACATCCGTCACTCTGTCTCCTTTTTCACCTAACAAGCACATTATAAAAAGCCGCTCTTTAAAAAAACCAGTCATTTTTGCGCCTCAAACAGATTTTCATATTACGAATTTAATAGTAGAAATGCTAGGCGTCACTAAAATATGGTTTGACAACTCCGTGTTTCTAGCACTGCACAGTTTCAAAAAGTTTTACCCAAGCCTTCTTTGTAAATGCTTGAGGGACAAAGTAATTGTATGGGCGGATGTATGAAGCGTCACACCAAATGACTAATTGGTTCCGCTTCCTTAGACTTTGTATGAAGTCACGCATGACTGGGTGACATATTAAACCAGTTTGGTCAAATGTCTCTAAATGAGTGACAAAATTCTGGTTGCAAATATATTAGAGTATATGCAAAAGGAAAAATTTCTGGATAAGTGGGTGAAAAACTTACAGACTCGCTTTAAAAAAGAAACTTTTCAACATATTACTGGTATTATTCACCTGTTGCAAGCACCAATTGTTGTCGAATGGCAGCACGGCACAAATGTCGAAGCTTCGGAGGCCCCCATCGACGGACGTGTGTCTTGAGATCGCGGTCCAGCTCGAATCGATGGTACCGCCAAATCGAACTGATCGCGTTCCACTTTGCTTGTTGATAATCCGATGAAAATGTGTCCTCCATTTGTGCGAGTTCGTTGTGTAGACAATGTGGATATTTGTCACAATCTGTTTTGTGTCCTGGTATACAAAGCCCATTGAGGTTGGGTATTGGCCAAAACCGTTTGGAATCCGATGGACCGAGGCTGGCACCGGACCAGATATCGAATTCCAATAGGTTAGGAGTGGCCATGAATAGTTCCAGCATGTAAGCTAACGTGAATCCACATAATTGGGAATCGGAACGTACGTCATGGGCGCATCCGTCCAAGGCTTTGTTGGGCAATCCACGTTGACGAGACTCAAACATCTGTAGTAAGAGTTTTGAGGGTAGCTGTTCAGTGTGTCATTGAATCGAATCATGGGTACAACTAACATGTAAAGTTTGGGATACGTGTTATTCACGGTAAAAAACTGTATCAGAAAACTCCTTTCCACATAACCAAAGTGATGACATTCTCAACAAGTATTAAATTACCAATAATTCTAGTCTGTAGACGGTGTAGTCTCTACACAGTGGTCTATTCGTTATGGATGGTGAGTTCTGTTCAAACAGCTACTCTCCCGAAACAATGGATCGATATTTTTGGTCAGTGAGTTGGAATCATGAAATGTCTCGCTATCTTCCACTGCTACAAGATGTCGAAGTAATTATGAAAAGCCAATAATTATAACTGGAGATGCAAGATAGCAAGATTAACTTCAGAACAGTTTTGGGAAAGATGGTATTCAACCGGTGCAATTAATCAAGTGTGAGTGGCTTGTAAATAACGTTTGACAACAATCGGACATGGGTTTCTGCCGAACCCAGGGAAGTAGTAAACAATATCGCGTCACGGAAATTGCCAAATCACGATGAACAATCTCTTAGCATGAGCTGGTTGTTGAAACCCAACTCCCCCAGGAGACCTGGTAGTACGTTGCTAGAAATCCCCTTCAATTCGGTGTTACATTGACATTCTCCGGGAGGGGGGGTATACAGCGTAAATTCTAATATTGTTCAGTATTTCGGTTCCAACTACAGTCAAGAAATGACGCCCATTTTATATTTGAAGGCGTGCACGCCGATTACAGGGTGCGATAAAGACGTAAAAATCAACCCAAATCGTTTTGATCTCACAAATTCTCTAAACGCAACCACCAGACAACTCCAAGTAAGCGCGAGGGCTGAGATACTCCAGTATCGTCCAAATCCCAACAGGAAATTTCGGAATGCCATGAATAACTTGGCACAGTGGATACCAGGGGTGAGAGCTCTCTCTCCAACTAATGAATATTATGTTGAACTTGTACTTGAATCGCCCTTCACGATGTCCAACTCGAAAAGGGCATTTAGGAATCTTACTTCTACTCGCTATCCTTGCGCACCTTACATTCGTGCTTAAACACTTAAATTACATCGAAGTGCACCTCTTCTGGAACAGCTTTACTTTATTTGAACTACTTACCTAATAACGACAATTCTGGAGGTGCTTTGCAAGTCAAGTGCAAACAAGCATTTTGAAAAGGCCACTTATACAACCTTCGCAGTATTTGTTTGTGTACGGCCGGAAACGCATTTCGTCATTCTAAGGCCATGGTGACTGGATGATCTGTTAGGTTTACCTATATGTGTTATGTTTTTTGCATATGTGAGACGCTGTCCTAGCGGTTGTGAAAATCTGGAACGAAGGTCTGCAAATCAGTTGTCAAGCTCGGCGAAAAGATCAACAGCTAGCTGATCACGTGCCAGAGCTTAAACCTTTGCAAATATAGGAGTAATTATCAATCTAAAAATCACGTTACAGCTTGCCTGTTTCAACCCATTCTGCATCACTAGGCAATTCCGAGGCGGCTTTGAACCATCCAAAATCGGAACCGGCACATTTTCTCTTTTTGTTCATGCCTATTTAATTAAATGATGTGAACATTGCAAATTAATGCGAACCAAAATATCGCGTCAGGGTTAAGATGTACACTGACTGAAGAACAAAAATTGTGTATGAACTTCATCTCTCTTTCAGTCGTCTAACACAGTGTCCACTGTAAAGTGAACAGTGTTTTGTGGTGATTTTTGTAAATTCCGAAAATCAACAACCTTACGTTACCTATTTTAAAGCTAAATCTAGACACCGGTTAAGGATGTCCGCGATGATGAGAAATATGTGTGGCTCGGGCGAGCTGGTTTGATACATAAGCCTGGCAATCGTATTGCAAACGTCCCGCCACTAGTCGGAGAGACATCAACATCAGGCACAGATGTGATCTGGATACTAATGCCAATGCAATGAGGATGTCTGCTTGTCTGATAAAGGAGCATTTGCAATCCGATTCCCAAGCTCAAGAGACAGACTATCAGTTATAAACTGCCCTTGATAGGTCCAGTTTTTCATACCAGTTAAAGTCCAGATTATTCATTCAGTTCTCACACATCGAGACCGCCCAGCGCCAGTTAATATACGATACAATATATACAATACATATGGATTTTTGGGAAAGTAAAAAAATTATTATTATTTGTTAGCGCCTTCAAATCGGATTACATAGGTATCTGCATAAGCACATATAAGTATGCATAGACACCAAACAAGTCTTTTTCGGAAAGGTAGTGAGAAATGAACCGGTCTCTCAGATGAACTGCTAAGGGTGCTACATCATTTGAAACAGATACAGAACTACAGGATGTTGATTTTAAGAAACAGCACTTCTACTGCGACCGTCTTCTCTGGGCACTCTAGGTGAGAGTGGCGTACCAGTGATTCGGCAGTATGATTTCACCCAAGACCGAACTTAAATATGCCCCGCCCCAACAAGCTTTGCTGTAATTTTTAACAAAAGCAAACGTAAGAACGAGTGTAAGCTCTTCAATCGTTTTAAGAAACTACATTTCGCTTATGGAGGATGCTTGGGCATTTATCATTATACGTCGAGGTTAATCAACTGATTGTCTTCCACGATGAAACCTACTCTTGGAATCGTAAATTTGTCCTCAAGCACTTCGTACAAAGTGGTTGCGGATGAATGCCCAAACTTGGAACTACTAGTTTACAGTGCCCGCCTGGTGTTTCCTGGAAAACAGAATCCAATGTTCCACTCCATCGTCATTTTTGGGGTCAACTATAGGGGTGGCATCTCAAAAACCTTGCGGAACTGGTTGAACCTCAGCAGTAGGCCGTTTGGGTTGGGGAGACATTTTGATGAAAATTGGTGAACCAAATCTGATCTCATTTTGTTGCTGATTGTATTACCGGGCACCAGAAATGCCAAATCATCCTTCGGACAGCATGTACGTCTTGTTTTCAAAATCTCCTGCGCAGTCTTTCGGCGCAAAAGAACTGCATGCCATGGTGCTGAATTCCTTTTTATGAATTCCCAATATCTCAAATCAGGTACGGCACAAACTATTTAACCAAAAGCTGCTTTCCCATTTCCTCTTTGGACATAACCATCCAAGACGTCTCCTTTGAACCAGTGAATTATTTTCAGCACACTGTTGCTTTGCATTGGCTATCGTCTTGAATGAGTTTTTGTGAAAACTCCCGCACAGTCTCCACAATTCTAAGAAAAATGCGGCGTGCATCTTAGTGTAGTTTACGACGCTGAAAAATGACAGCTGCGATGAGTCTGTATGCTATAAGTGACTGCCTACCTTGTGTCATCTGGCAATCCAGAAGAAATTGTAGCTCCACAACGGGCTGTATTTGCGAACGTCTAAGGAATAATTGCAAGTAAATCAAATTAAACTTTCTTCTGTCAACTGCCTTAGAGACACGGTAGTCCCAGCAAAGTGACACGTTAAGTTTACTAGCTAGAATGCTTTAACTTCTGTCCGTCTTGATAGCAACTTCTTTCTCCAAAAGTTCCATTTTATTTGTCCAGAACGGATTCCTGGACACAAAGATGCCTTTCATTTTTCCGCAGAACTTATTGCAGTCTTCTTCAGTTTCAGTGTGCCTGGTGTGGTTTATTTCTCTCCTTTAAAGAGTGAATTCATACATCACTACTAAATAGGTTTGCCGATGACCACGTGCCTCAAGCCCGACAAACAAACACCCACGAATTTACTATCGGCATTGAATTAAGAAATATTTACATGCTGTTCCATCCCTACTTGTTCTTACTCGAATTATGCGCACATGACACGAAAGAAGGGGCACCATATGTGACCACCATAACTCCAAACATCAACTCCAATCCTGTGGCAGACCAAAACACAAGAGAACGATTGAGCTTTCTCTCTGAAGTGCAAATTGGAGTCTATAAACTTGAACAGCCTCCTGTACACAGAGCATCCGCTCTGTTGTACCTCCCTGGATTGAGTGTTCAAGTGATTCCGTCATTCCATTTTTCGAAGCAACAGAGTCCACTGGTGTTGAGGATCCCCAGTGGAGAAACGGCAATCGACTGTTTTGTACTGGCTCACAACGGGGAACGTGAATGCAAATTAACCATTGTTTAGTCGTCCGTAGACCCTTAAAGTCTACCAAAACCACCCAAGAGGGAACGCGATCGCTTGAAGAGTTTAACACAAAATATCCCCAATTTTTGCTCTACCTCTGCATCCCTGTAAAAATCGATGTCGATAAAACTAGTCAAAGAGCTTCCTGACTACCAGTGGTCTCGTGGTGTAGTTAGCTACTGAGAGCTGCAGGTGTTCACCACCACATGCAAGTTAGCCAAGTAGCATTTTTCAAGTTGATCTGTTGAAGTGGATGATAAGTTATGCCTGTGAGCACAGTAAAAGAACGGATTTAAAAAAGCCGTTCAGTCTGTTACTCCTTTGACTCACCGTGTTTTGACATTGCGCAGCGGAACGTAGGCACTGTGGTTGTTGATTAAACTTTGATCATAGCATCGAAATGATTTAGTTTGTTGACCCGCTGAGGGATGGTTTCATCAGTCCGGAAAAATCGTAGTTCCTTTGAGTAGGAGGCCATTGGGACAAGCACGTCAAGGTCATCACGCATTTCGGCCAATCGCACCGGACTAACTCCATTCGCATCCGCTTTATCTGGATCCCACAGATAAGGTTCATTCACGAGAAGCGCAACACATTGTTTGGCAGAATATAAAACGGCCAGCTAGAAAACAAAAAAACTGCTGCATTAGCATCTACACAAATGAGCCGTTGTCCTAAACACGGATGTTACAAACACAGCCGAACTGCGGCGGCTTCTTCTACGTCATGTTGAGGTGTCCGTTCATTGGAGGCGAGATGGCTCAGGTGGTTAGAGTGCGAATTTACTGACCAAAAGGTTCGTGGTTCGAACTGGACTTCTGCCTCTTGACTTTCCCTGTCTAGGTTTGAGCAACCTGAGAGTATCCCGACCCTCGGGCTTCCCACGGGTGGCATGGCAGCTAGGCACCGAAAGGGTGTTACAGTTGAACAGTTTGTCCGTTCATTGGTCGAACCGATAAGCAAAGAAGCCGAAAATTTTTATTAAGCCGGCCGAACAAACCTTGTTGCGCGTGCATTCTGAAAGCAACAATTTCCAACCAGTTTTTCGCCGTTCGGCCGTAAAACTCAGGCTACAACTTAAAGATATTTGTGTTTATCAACCATACAAATGGCACTATAAATTTTGGTTGTCCAAACCGTCATTTTGAACGCCTTGAGAGGAAAGTTCTTAAATGGTTTTGACTTCTAGTTAACACATTGTACACTATCAATCAATGAAACAAAAATGAACACAGGGTAATGAGAACAAATATGTGCTAAAAAGTCAGCAACTACTGTACTGCTGCCTCATTCTTACCAGGATACATCAGCGCGACTCTGCAAAACACTAGCGATATCTAGAAGTAACAAGCCAGGTGGAATTATTCGCAAGGTGTGTGAAACTTGCATCTCAAAAATTTCCAGTCAAGTAGCCAGCCAACAAGTGTGACCACCTGCTACGGACACCACGAATGAAGAATCAGTGGTGCGCATAATTTTGATAGTTTCGCACGAAAATTGGAAGAATTTAAACGTTCCGGCAATCGTCACCAGGGTGGATCCACTAAACGGAGGGGGTGGGTAACTGATCATGCGTAGGACGGATGACAGTGGTCGCTGCTCAGTTTGTAACAATAATCATTTTTTTCCTCGGTAAGTTAGTTTCATCAGCGGTTGATGTGAAATCAACAGTGTACTGTTAGTGGAAGTAATTAAAAGTAGAGGATAATTTCACATGACGTAAAGTAATTTTTTGAAAGGTGGATGTTGTAGCAACGTGTTTATGTAAAAAATGATTATCCTTCATGTGCAGCTGAAAACATATCCAGCTGACTTCGGATTGGACTCATTTCACGTGAGTTACCAGATACTCACAGCTGATGCATCAGTGGAAAGTAGAGACATTGTGTTGCAATCAGCTGGTTCGTTAAACATCCATTTGCGAATGAACTTGATGTTCATGAGAAACAGCTGAAACTTATCTCAGTCCTTTGTTTAAAATATGTTTTCAACAAATATGCTGCATAATGGCATCTGTGTACTTCAGGTGAAATTCATGTATTTTCTAACACCAGGTCAGTTTGCAAAAACAACATTCGTGCAGTTTGGTAACCAGGTAGGAATAAGGTAGAAGAAATGGATCTACCTGGTAATCCTCAAGACGAGTGGAACCGGTGATGGGCTATCCAGAGCTTTCGTAGACCTTTGTAATTCGCTAAATTCAGCATAGACTGCCATCAGCCACAGAAAGGAGTCCAGATCAGAAACAGTAAAACTACCTCAACGATCGCCATAATCATGATTTTTCCAGCCCATAAAGGTATCTAATCCTGGAGAGTCTATCGGTCACTGGCATACTGGTGATGACTTATCAAATGGTAGAGAAATATTTTTCAGCCAGGTGCTACAATTAAAAAACCTGGCGAACAAATCTTGGAAGCACCCAGTTTTTTAATTTTTTCTTTCAGATAGAGTTATGACGCTTATTTACCATTTAATTTTTGGTTTGTTTTTATGATGCCTTTAGGCTAGTCGAAAGTACAACGGACTTTCAAGTTTGAAGTACAAGTACAACAACTTTCCTGATACAAATGGGATATTTCATTTTTGACCAGTTCTCTGCAATTGACTCCATTGGTTGACAGCAAAAGTATCGTTTTCGTAACGGATTCATATATCGGGATATATTTATGGTATCACAATTTATTACAGCTGCTGCAGTGCGATTTCTGCGATAAATTCTGAAATTGGAGACCACACCAGTGCTCCTCAAATTTGTTCACTTTCTCATTGATAACAAAATGTGTAGCCAAGCCAGTGTTGAGATGTTTGCAGAAGTCTCATCTCATCAGGTACACAGCGTCTATCCAAACGTTCATCCACAGGTGTCTTAAGGAAGTATAAGTCCACGGATGTAAACAACAAGCTCACGTCAAATGAGACCGTAATTTCGTCCTTTTCGGCGGTTGTGACCTTCCATCGTTTTGAAATATGTTTACGATTTTTGATCGAGTATTAAGATCCCCTTATAAGATGTTTTAACTTCCTCTACGGTGGCTCTGCAAGACTGAATCCTTATGATTCTGGGAGTGCTATGATTGGTCGCAGTGGTATTAATTCTTTGTGTACTTTACAGACCATAAAAACGGAAAAAGCTTAATCCTGAGCTCTTCATTGTACTCCTTTGCAGATCCCGGATTTTCTTAGGGGTTTTACTGATGTTTTCCATCACTTCGTCGTTGTAAGACGGCAATAAACAGTCTTGTTGTTCGGAACAGCCTAGCTTATGTAGTCCGGATTGTCAATGATGACTGTCAGGCGTCCTTTGTTGGCTAGTAGAATAGCAATAGTTTTCTATCCCTTGAACATGTTCATCGTCTCATTTTCTGTGTTCGAAAAGGTCATCAAAGATTCCGTTGCGCTTCGTAACTAAAACGCTGGTTTCACGAGGTTGCTGCTAAGCGTTAACATTAAGTCTGACGGAGTTTACTGTTGATTCTAGCCTAGCAAGGTATTCCAGGTATTAAAATTCTATTCTCTGATAGGCTTGTTGGGCTCGGCTTATGTCACCTGTCCGCCGGACAGATATATATCTAATTGATTTTCATTTTTTGGTTCCGCATAGCCTGTCAATATGTTCTTCTGAGAGCTGCCCTTGTATCCAGAATTTGGCTTAACACTTTCTTGTGTTGCAATCCAAGTTGTAGTGGAATATCAGGCCCTTATTAAAGAAATACATTCATTTGCAAATAAACTTGGTTTTGCGAGAGACCCACCAGGAACCCAGCTGAATCTCTCGTTTGTGATGATTCCAGGCAACTGAATGTGCTGCACTGGGCAGCCTCATGTTCCAGTTGCTGCAAATGAATGTATTTGGTTAATTCCATGCAATTGGTTTCATGTAGAACATAAGTTTGGCGGAAACGCGAAGACCGAGCCTACCTGATGAGCCCCATGGAGAGCGAAACCGATCGTGGGCTGTCGAAGAGTTCTCAGCAACCTTATGAGTAGTGCATTACGAATATACATGTATCGCGATATCTCGAATATCGTAGCAACTGAAACATGAATCGGCCTATGGCAACACATTCAGTTACCTGGAAACATCACAAACGAGAGATTCAACTAGGTTTCAGGTGAAACCCAGTTGGGTTTCGCAAAACCAAATCTGTTTGCAAATGAGTGCATTTCGCTAATTTCGTGCAATTTGGCCGTGGGCAGTGGAAGAATTTTTAGGCCCTTATGTTCAGTGCTTTTTCCCTAGTATTTTCTCATGCGGGTGTAAGCACCCGTGACATCACCGTGAGATGATTGCCAAATGGGCACCTAAAATGAAGGGAAGACCAAAAAGAGTGGTAGAAAATGGGCCGATGTCACTTTACAGCAATCGTTACAGGCGTTGACTTAGAACTCCGGATGGAAACCAATAACAGAAACGTTACTAACAATATGGTTACATAGTTCAGCGGTCCCGGCCAAGCGCAGGAAAGGTGAGGTGGGCATAACCGACGGCAAGAAAAGCATGTATAATTTTATGAAATGATTCATTCCGCTGCACTAAATTATGTACCGCTCACCACAACGTTTTTCTGGCTGTGATCAGGGCACTCCCACGCCATCAAAGTTCATATTCACGAATGCGGTTTAAAAGTGACCCAACTCACGTGAATTTGTTAATGACAGCCTGTTCCACCGAGGATAAAATCATGTGGACGGTCAAACACCTGGAAAAGTCTCGGGTCCTCTGTTTCAACAAACTAAGTCCTCCAAATACATTTGAAGTGTTATGGATATGCTGCTCATGTGTTTTGCTTGTTCAACCTTCCTGTACTGTAACCAACTAAATTACCTCACCTAAACTTTATTTTTGAGGGGTATATAGCCGATTACGCGTTGACATATAGTCGACACTATGGTTAGGACTTACGTGTAGAAGGTTTTGTTGCTCACTCGACACAAAAATGGTGGCCTCTGTAATCCAAGTTCTTTCTTCACTTTTATCGACAGCTGTCATTTCACCGGGTGGCGCCAGCTGTTCACTCAATGCTGTGGCATCGTCACGGATTAGGACCCGAACAACGTTCGTGCACACCGCATCAGTTCCAATATCTGTGAAGCTACGTAACGGACCCGCCATATGTATGGATCTGACGCTCAGTACTCATCTCACCTTGGGAATAGTTACAACGAACATTTTCACTTACTTATTACGTAATGGAAGCCAATCAGTTCTTAACAGTCCCTAAACTGTAAGTCACACAGAGTCACGAGACACCACATAGTTCCCACGTGATCAGAATATACGGATGCTACCAACAAAAGCCACGCGACTACCATTATCACAGAAGTACACATGAACTAGGAAATATGAATAACGTTTGAAAACAACTCAGTCCACCCGACCCATCATTTGACGTGTGAATGAGTGATTTGTAGCCTATTTCGGGCAGCAAGCGAAAAATACGCAGACTAAAAAATTTGTTTCGTTCCAATGTCAGAAAAAATAACACAATAATATGTTGTCGTTTTTCAGATCCGTCTTGTGGGAGATGGTGTAGTTCTATGGAAGTCTCACTCACGATTTCCTGAGTGACCCATAAGGTGTCCACTATTAAATTCCATGATCTGTGTATGATCTTTCTTATGCCTTGATGGACAGTCCCCAAAGTTTTAGGATCAACAGAAGGCTTAGAAACTCTGTTGATACGATATACATGGCTGCTAATCTGTATTTGATTTTCAATTCCAGCCCCACTATCAGCTTCCGCTTGAAAGACAAATTGTCACGTTCTACCACCAGCTTTTGTGTGTATGCTGGTGCCGAGCATCATATGTTGGTCGTACGGCAAGGCATTTGTTGGACAGAATGCGGGAACACAATCCCGTATCTCTGAGTGGTAGTTGGAAGAAACCAGGCTCAAGTGCGATTGTATCACAGTTGGCCGAAACCAATCATGTCATCGACAAAGAGCAAGCCTTCACTATCATATACCAGGCACCTCTGAACCGATCACGATTGGCACGATCCAGACTAGTATCGATCGCAGAGGCGACTGAAATCCGACTGCTTGATCCACAACTTTGCGTCCAAAAGAAACTTTTGTGACCTCTGAACTTGAAATGGCCTGCGAAAAATCCGGTCCCACAAACCTGTCTGACATTGACGTCACTTACCTGATTCTGTGACCCATCGACCTACCCATCATTCAACCGCCCTTTCTTTGATTCCCGTTTCACTAAAGTGTATGTACTCCCGATTTTCAACCTTTTTCACGTGATTTCTGATAACATAAAGTTGTGATGTATTAGCCAAGAGGAACGATCACAGAAAACACGTTTTTTCCGCTACCTTCGTTGTTCAGCATTTTCCTTCTATTTCATTAAGTACAATCCTAAAATATAGAGGATATGTAGATCCAAATCTATGCAAAAATACTACAATTACGTTTTTTGAAGTTTTAAAAAATGTCATGACAGAGCAAAATAATATCATAAAACAGTTGTCGCGCATTTTTGGAGAATCATTATGTGATCCAAACCATTTTGAGGTGAATGTAGGACGAGATAGTGCTTCCCGTTCGCTGGGGAAGTTTCTGGAAAAGCCTATTGGGAATAATTTTTACAAACAATATGTGAAATAAGAGGACGCTTTTCTAAATTGGTTCATGTCACAGTATTCCCTCCTCCTCATTATGACGCGGAAGATACAGGAATTTCTGCACCCCTCTTTACAATTGAATAGAACACTTTAAAACTGGTTTTATCAAACCTATTTTACCTATCACGAAAACAGGACATTAGTGAAACAAGATCTACCGGGCTAGAATGGGTGATTGTCATTTGTGTTTGAAGTGTACTGTAAAACTTCAATTCATTTTCTTCAGAATGTCATGGAAAATCAGTCCACATTGCAACTACGTTTGCAAATGTTTTACAAGTAGCAGTTTCAAGTTGCTAGTATTCTTGGACATGGCAAAACTGACGGCTCAGCAGAGTTTCACGAAGCCTGTCCAAGACAGATTAAATTCCATTTGAGATTGCGTACTGTAAGTGGGGCAAACCTATGCTGCGATACCGAGCTACACTGCACAGCTGTTCCATTCTTATTGAAGACCATCACCAATGCGCATCTTTGTCATGGAGTTTTGAAGGTAAGGCCGATAAATTTGTTGGTCGTTTATCAACAAAAGCAGTGTGAAGAATTGGCGCCTGACGCGCTCGTAAATAAATAAAACCGTATTCATTAGGTTAATGAACGGTTTTTATCTTTTTCCCTTTGAACTGCTCATAGGCTCTATCATAACATTACATTTTTCTGTGTATACTCAAAGCAAATATGGACAGATTCATGTTTTACCTTCGCCGTGTGCCGCCGGTTATTAAGCCCTGGAGTTTCTGTTCAACTGATCGGTTGTTCGTTTTCCCAGGTTAATAAAAAATTGACGCTCAGCAAAAGATTTCTGGTTTATTTTACTTTTTTTCTACATTATTATCCTAAAATGACGAAAAAACATTGAGCCCACCAGCGACTTTATTTTAGGGCCAAGGGATCCACAGGATGCTATGGGAAAAAGGGATTTTTATCATCAACGACTGGCTTCTGCGAACTACACGTTTACCTTATGGGAAGAAACGAGTAAATATAAACCCACGTTCTTTGTTCTACGCACAGAAATAAACCCAATCAGCAACAACGCTCACGAAAACCAGGCCTGTACATCAACTCTCACGTAAATACGGCGCTAATCTACCCAACTAGGCACTGAAGATTTCGCTCGGACTGGTGGCAAAACGGACGCCAGAGAAATGCGAGGTCTCGTGGAATAACTAAGCCATCAGTTTACTAGTTCAGGAAAAATCGAACAACGAGCTCTTGTAGTGAAAGCCGTGGGAAAAAATGTTAAATTTATGCTTCCATGAATCAGCTATAAGGTACATGAAAAGACGCCTACTTATCATGGGTTTCATTGTTGACATTTTTGAGGCTATTATGTGAAAAATCACTGTTGTCTGAAAACGACATATTCAAATGTCCACTTAATTGAGAAAACCACCATCCAATGAACAACATTCAGAGAAGCGAATTTACTGGTGGACCTGAACAGACCTCGGTTAAAAATGTGCTTGGCAATATGCTGGTAATTTGTGCTCTGATAATGTCTCCAACACATGGTATTGCCGGTAAGTTATAAGCAGACAAATCTTTATAGGTTTTGGTCACCCGGACAGGATTTGTATGAGGTTGCGTGGTCAGAAGCCAACGTTGGACGACTTCATCTTCCAGTAAACTATCAAATATGCAACTGAGAAAAAAACAGGTAGCTTTGAAACTACAAAGTACTTCACATCACATCACCGAAGAAGGTTGGCATTAAATTCAATTTACGATGCCTATTGTACCAGGTGCATTTCAATGTTTGTTGCTTGCGTAGATTCTGCTAGTCCACCGTAGGGGACAACTGAGCTTCAGATTCGGCGATCAACTGACCCGAATGATGCTGGGACCTCGACAGGTCACATACCAGTTGACAAGTCAACGTGACGCAGACAAGAGGTTTTCTATTTGTTCCCAAAGGGAGATATTGCATTTTCCAACGCTTTAGTAATCAAAAGATGGGCCTCGAGTTAAGAATGCTTGTGTCCCTGAGTTGATAAGAAGGTCTACTTGATTAATTTAATCAGTTAAAACTGTTGCATTTGGTGCCACCTTTAACTATCCAGGTGCTTCGTTCGTGTTGCGTCTGACCAGCAAAATTCCTCGCTGAATCCCGACACTCTCACCATATTTATGAAGATTTTAATCCTTATATTTTTCCGAACTTACCACGTGACTGTTGCTGTTCCTCGGAATAAACTATAGACAGGACACTCAACACAGGTGGTACAGTATTGTCCGGTTGAATGTTGAAAAACATATTTTCTTGGTGAGCGTTTCCGCTTGAAACGCCAGTAACATAATAATCACAAGTCAGAAAGGTTCCAATCTGAATATCGGTTACTGGGCCTTCGTCAAATGACAGAAGAACAGGAAGAGTTAAACTACGCTTTACGTCAGTCTTCGGGTGATGAAAATGGTAATGGCGAAAAGAGAGTGATACTGAACTAAATGAATGTATTTTAAGTCAGTTATTGAAGTACATTTATTGTCAGGAATACGCCATGTTTATCACAGTCATGTGGACTGGTGGCTAGACGCATATCATCGCGCTGTGATTTCAGGTGAACTTAACTAACAAGAGCGAATAGTTCAATTCCTACCTAACCGATACTGGTGTGCCGTTTGAGAGGTCACTAAAACTTTTGTGGTAGCCGAAATGCCAACACCACTACTGGACCCTCCTTGTTTCAGCAAAGTGAGTTTCAGCGGCACAATGAGTAATTTTGGCCCTCTTCATTGGATCAGGTTGCGAGTTACCTATTGATTTGGTTGATCAGTCACGTGATAAATTATCATGGGTTAAGCCGTATCTATAGCTTAATTGTGATGACCACCCGAATGCCCCCTTTTGGGTAAGCACCAGCAGGTACGATACACGAAATTCTAATGGTACATTTGAATAGGACCAAGGTTGAAAGTATTTGTCGGAACGATTGTAAGCCCTAATAGTTTCAGTTTCTAGGAAACAAAACAAGGGCTGCCACACCTAGGGCTTCTCAGAACTGTTCTCAGAAATGTTGTAATAAGTAAGAAATATCTCCGTCTATCAACTGAGATTCGGCCCAGAATCCGGTAAGCGTGTGAGTTTGCTCTACTCCAGTGTGCCTCTGATGACAGATTTAAGCAAAGCGTCCGATGTTCATTCATCAAACAATTCCGGAGTTCTCGAATTTTAAATGTGACCAACATCATCGATATTTCCCATTCTTGGATCAATATACATCCGTCAGTAGGCAAACAACTTTATTTGTCACAATTAATCGAGCAGTAGTTCCATTGTCATAATGTAATCATTTCAAGACTATATCGCTAGAAGAACGATCGTCCGACACTGTGCTGTCTGAATTCAGCTAAACCGTTATGTTAATTGAGTGGGTCTGTCGGATAGAAACATTCCTTCAATTTGAATGTGTTTGAATCACTACCATTTTGTACTAAATAGATCGCAAAACCGCGATACACGCTAACACCGGCCACTTATACCGTGAGCTGTTTGATTTGGTGTCACTTATTGGGTTCTAGCGAAACAACATGCAAGAAGCCGTTTTTCTACAGAACACATTGAAAATGCTGACTGTATACGTCTACTGTCTCCATTCTGACTCATCAGCCGCCTGCTAAATGAAACGCACACCTTAGCAACTCAAATAGAACCACTGTTACAAAACCACTCGGTATCCGAATGAATAAGTTCGATTTCTCTTCCATTAAAAAAGCTCTTCTGACTTTCGGTAACGTTATCCTGTTTTCTTTTTCTATTGCGGTTTCATCAAAGCGGCTAACTTCAACAGAGGTGCATGTATTCAGACTTCACGACCTCCACCCCAGCGCATCGTGAACCAGGCTGAAGCCCTGAGACATGAAAACTTTAAGCCAACCAAAACTTCTAATGAAGATATGTGTCTGTGAGACCATATATGTGAGTGCAAGGTTTCTCGTAACATACACTAGTCAAATTCTTGTTACGTACCCTAGAGATTGTTGCGAACTATTAGGTAACCGTATGAGGAGTTTCTTACATTTTGCACACTCCATAAATCACATAATCGAGTGTCCACAAGGTATGCATTGAAAAGGGAATTATCCAATCATAAACGCCCCCTTGCACCTAAGTATAGAATGGTCACCGTATTTTACCACTACATAAACAACACACTCATTCCACTAAGTTATTCTGAAGAAATACCGCTTCCGTCCACCTAAATGTAAACACTGTAGACATTCAGATGTGTCGACGGTGTGAAAATCAGTCGAAATCAGTCTGGACCGAGTTAAACAGTATTCTTTTTAGGTGTGGCTGAAGGACAGTATTTTTTAGAAATACAAACTGACTGCGCGTAAACGATGTTCTGACCCATAGAGGCGCTACCCATTTTGAAGGCGTTCACCATCGTAGGAGAATTATACACGACGAGTTAAGATGTATGCTTTTGAGGAGGACGAGAACAAAAGGGTTGATTTTTCGAGAAACTTTCACGTCAAGAAGGCATTCTCAAAAATTCAGGTGGAAACTGGTTGTGATTTTCTTGTTCTGCTCCGGTAGTTTCTAAAAAGTTCTAAGGCATGCTTTACTTAAACCTGTCCCTGAAAAAGAATGAAGAAAATTCCACCAAGATACTCCAACCCGACGCCTGATCGCCGAAATTAACCCAGTGTACAGTGTTCAAGACCAAATATGACACGTAAGTCAAACAGAAACAGAAATAGAGACATCACCAACTAGTTTCCAACCAGGACCGGTCGAAATATACCCAAGGAGGGATTTATTTCTTCCAAAAGCAAACATGCACAATCCGTATTTCATTTGTCTCACATTACTGTACCCATTGGGCACGTGATGTTTCCATCTAAATTCAGGTTGTCGCCAAAGGTGACTGCGATTTCCATACATAATTCGCCCCTAATTGCACAGACAGAATTTATACCGCAACCGTTCCACACACCACCGATGACAAATTCCTCTTCTGTGCCGACATCCTTTTCAATGATTCGAGAGTAGGGATTTGGAATTTCAGACAATGTCAAGTTCCAGAACACGCGTCGCATTCCTGCAGATATTATTAGCAAGAGATACTTATACTACACCATTACTGTGTAAGTATATGATATGCTGCCTACGGATACTGCTTACAGGGGGAGGATTTGACTGCAAACCAACCTGTGTCTGCATCATCCACTGGGGAAGTGTGAAGAACATGTGGGTAACTTTCATTTCCAGGTACAGTGGACAGAGCCACGGACCGGGTCAGCTGACTGGTTTTCGCCAATATGAGACAGTGTGCAATCAGAAAAGTTTACTCGAGGCTCACCCAAAACATGTCAGTGCACAGTAAAACTCTCATTGACAAATAATTGTGTTTGTACAAATGCACCAGCTTACTAGTAGTGGTGAGCACATTTAGACTATTTCGGCTTGTTTGAGCATATCTGGTGGTCACGATCCACAGATTTATTGCAGTAAACAAAGGTACGTGCAAATGGCGTCCTAACTGAAACTGCAATAACAACCAAATTTAGGCGCTGGGCATAAAAAATCATCTCGGCACTTCGGTGAGCAACCTGAATGCTGGTAAATAACAATTATCCATGATAGTAGACATAAAGTAGTCTCTTACAGAGTGAGGCCATATAGCCACAACGACTTAGACACTTCATTCTGGTTTCGTCGAATTTGTCTTCGAAGCCTAACCATATTTTCCCCGGAGATCGCTTTCAAATATAATCCCAACGAGGATCAATTAAAAATGCTGATTTAAAAGTCTGTTACTTCACAATACCACATGCACATACGTCAGCTCGAGAAGCGCCAGCCGGCCGGAAGTGTTATTTTCAGTTTGTTGGTAACTTTCACATCGGAGATCACTGCTGGATAACGCTTGATAAGCAAATCAAAGAAATTGTTTCTCCAGAAGCGAACAGGAAACGTTTTACAACCAAATTCAAGCCTCTGTAAATTGTTACGACACAGAATCTCGAACAGAACCAACGCTTGATTGTGTCACGACGTCACATTGCTGCCATCAACCGAAAAAAATATTTATTACAATTTTGTAAATTTAATAGCTCAAAACAGTCTTGATACGAGCTGTCAACCACCGGATAGAACAACCCGAAGTCGATCAAAGGCAGTAACAGTGTCCAAATTTCAGATTGTATGATATGATTCCAGGTGGTGTTTGTGAGTTGACTGCTTTTTAATGTAGTTTTACTGGAAACGAATGTGGATCCGAGGTCCCTGGACGCTAAAGATGGTCCTCATTGGGGAAGTTCTACTAATACATTATTGTTAGGTTTAGAGTTACTTACAGTAGCATTTGACTGCATGTTCTTGGGGAAAACGGCTCCCCAACTGTGGACATTTGGACCGTTATCTCTGTGGAGACTTTGTCGGAAAGGGCCGATGTGTAGGTTTCTTGTAAAGCAACACATAGCTGATTACAAGACACAAACTATAGCATGTAAACAATGTTATGCTCTACTCGATCGATCAAGTAACAGTCAGGCAACCACCTGAACGAACTTCATTTCAGAAATGAGACAGACCAGCCAATGTAGTAAGATGCAAGACACAACCAATGACTTGATTATCTATTTGCCTTAACCAAACTGCAACTTGCCTCAGATTTTAAGGCTGGAGCTTGCGCAAATGTACCTTGGAATACTGCCTTCTCTCTGTCTGTCAGCCGGGGTGAACGATCCACTGGTCTTCTAACCCAAGCCCGAAAGCCTTCTCCATAGTTTGCATAGCATACAAAAGTCCCTGTTCACCATATCGACCCGAGTCTCTCGATCTGGCAAAGTGACGATGACTGAGAACTAGCAGCTATTTGGGTTGGGCTAGAAGATCTCGACACATGCAACTGAACTAACTTAGCAATAACTTAGTCGACTTGACCATTTCGTATACTAATTGATTGCGCCCATGTTTTTTCCCACCTCAAATAATAAGTCTAATATCACAGACGTAATGCACTGCTCATAAGGTTTCTGAAGGTCTGAAGCGTCCCTGGCGCTACCTGAATGGAAATTTCCGACGGGCGGGTCTGTCGATCGAATCAACAGGTGGCTACCTGTACTTCGTTTGGATAAATCAATCACGTCGCTCACGCGTGGACATGTTTGCCCGTTCTAACTGGAAAAATCAGATGTTTCTAGCTTGCCCTGGTGAAATATTGCTAAACCTTTCGTCTAGCATATCGAATGTAGGCAGTTTGAAACCCGGCTTATGAGCTATAGTTAGAGTAAAACTTGTGTTCTGTGTTCAAGTGAGTATTCCATTTGTGTGTGCTCCTAAATCAGTCTACCTTAGAGTTATCTACACAGATAGTATGATGCCCAAATATTGAGATTGATTTTACGCAAAGCGCACGTACCAGCCCCCCAAAAACTACTCACTCTCGTCGGAATAGTTTACTTGTGCTTCTGATGGAATTGATTCTGTTGATGTCCGGAGTGGGGTTGCCCACCTACTCGAACATGGCTTAATGACGCACTGCTAACAGAACACAAAGTGTGTTGTTGGTGGTCAAAATATCCAAAAAGCCGAATTAAACCTAACTAGCTTATTCTCGTGTCACTAGGCGAGTACTTTTTTCATTTAAAATATCAAAAGAATTTCATGACTTTCTTTTTCCTCGTTACGTGCATTAGTGAGCTGGAGACCAGGTATATTAGTTCTTGAACGGTATGATCTCGTGAAGTTGCTACCATAAGAGTTCTCGTTAGTCCGAAGGACTAACTGAGTAGTCTGAATGCATACATATCTAAATTTTTTATATGTCTGATTCATTGAAAACGAAGCAAAAAATTGTTTACTGAAACACAAAACAAACCAACCTGCCGGTAACCAGCAACCCTCTTAAACCAACGTAAACGTCCGTAAGGTATGCATGTTGGGTTGATCACCGACCCAGGACGACGACTTAACGCTCCAGTAATGATAAACCCGAACAAAAGTGTCGATTGCAGTTGATCCAAGTTTGGCAACAGAAATATCAGTTGGTACATTTCGGCTGAATTCGGCCACTCTGGAAGAAATCGGATGTCACTGTGTAATGATGTACAGCACATGTGTGTGCTTAAATCGGGTTCGTAGCTAGGATCCTGTGCGATTCCGAATTTTCGCTACTGTGCCATTTTAACGTAGCTTTCAACGTATCCTTTGGTTATGAAGCAATATATGAACATGACGCTCAAAACGGGGGCAGACAGCCAATAGGAGACGTCTGAGCATGGATCCAAGCCCCGGGTCGACACAGAGACAATCCACGATTTCCAACACTGAGTTATTCGGGCTCAACTGTTGAAGGAAATTCGGTGGTGCAAGTCCCCTGTTGACATTTTTAAACCTGCCATCATTTTGATGAAGTAGAGTGATTTATTTAACACCCTCATCATAAACTCTGTACTGGTTATATAATAAAATTAGGAAAATAACTCTAGTAATTGGCGTTCATTTTTCCTGCGTCAGTTAGTTTGAAGCCGTCGTGAAATAAAGAGCTTCGCAGTGTGAATTTACCAGTGCTTTACGTTCGTTGCTAGTATGCTGATAACTCAATTTAAATGCTACAGCAGGCCAATCACTGGTCATACGTAATCCGACGGTTTGTGCATTTTGTACTGGTATCAGTGGACGCATTACGAACACTGACTGGAATGACCTTATGGTCATCTGTAACATAATGTTGTTTCGAATGTTCACGTAATTTAAAACTTGTAGTCCATGGAAATCAGTGACCGATTTCATTGCATATTTGGAGATGGTAAACGGTTAGAGTTTTCGCATCATGTATCTTCCTTTGTACCAAAACTAACAGCGCAACTTCAGCTTTACAGTATCCTAATTTTGAGCATTATATCTCAAAAAATCCCGAAGACAGTTCCCAAATTTGCTGCATCGTTTAGAGATTTTGGATTCGGAATGAAGGCTAGGTGTACAGAGATTCATCATGAATCGGTGGGTAACATATAAGAAGAAAAATGATATGGATGCTAAACTTAAGACCAGCATACTAGAGGCCTGGTGATAAAATACGTCTAAAACACTAATACCCTGTAAAATGTTACCCAACCAGTAGAATGGAGGGAACGTAGCTCTACTTTGTTAACGGCTCATCATTATCATCCTCATCATCGAAAGCATGACATCAGTGTTCAACACCGATGCCTGACTGCCGTACAACCATGAATCATTTGAAAGCCTTATTGTGAAAAAAATAAAGATGGATGGGGAAAGGACTTAGTACTAGTCTACTACAATCATTCCGAGGTGCCTACACCACCAGACCCTCATTCAGACAATCAGAAAAAAAACGGCAACAAGAATGCCACTTACATCGGTTGGCAGCCATATCTTGTAGCGACTCCAACCAGGCGCAGTAGGGATCACGCGGTCCCCATCCTGGAAGACGAGTAGCACCAACAGCACCCTAACTTTTCCTAAGCTTCTTCATACCCCTCTGCCAGGTTAAGGGTTGACCACCTCTCTGCTTCCATCACTCTGAGTTGAGCATGAAAACGGAGGATTCAAGAGAATCCCAACTGAACATCTCACTTATGATATTCTTTAACTGTAGGTGCTGCCCAAACATATTCGGATGGGTTTCAGTTTAGTCTGCCATCACAATAAAATTAGCTTTCGAATAAATGTTTTTAGCGAAATCCATTCAATTTAGTCCATGTCGAACACAAGGTTGTCGGAAACTCGGGGAGTGTTCCTAAATGATGGTCCCCAAGAAAGCCGAATCCGACCTTACGCCGTCGGAAAGTATTTAGTAATATAAGTGGTGTGTTGACTGAGTTCACCAGCTTATATTGCACGTATAAGTGGAGGAAAAAAAGACGTAAAAGCTCATCAACAGAGGTCGTCTTTTTAAAGGTTATTTTGAAGGAATCACTAAAAATTACAGTACATTAAAATGGCTGGTAGAGCATCATGTTATCGTGAGTCATGCCCAGTCGAGGAGCATAAGCAGACGATTATAGAGTAGGTTATAAAAGTTCTGAAGTGCACCAAGAAGGTGGGGGAGTAAAAAATGATTATCAACATAAACTGCTAGAAGGCCAACTATCGCTGGTACAACTGACTGTCAAGGGGTCGGACAACGGTTTGGGATATCTCAGTTAAATTTTGTTCATGATAATTGGATGCTGTAAGCTCAGGAAAAATGGAGTCGTCCAGCTTGAATAACAAATTCCTTCTGGCACAAAAATAACATGAGAACTTTGAAAGAAAAGATGACAAAACTCTTGATGAGGCTTTTCTGAAGAACGCACCAAAAAGTGACGAAAAAGGATATGGAGTTCGTTCCTTCCGGGGCGGCTCGACCCCTGATAGGTATATCAGCCCGTAACCAGGTGCTCCAGGATCTAATGGCACTATCCACACTTGCATAGCTACGTAAAATTCACTTAAATGCACAAACCACACCTCAACCTCCTCAGGATCATTTCATTGTCCGGCTTACTCCTTCGTGTGACTTTAAATTCTAGTGAAATACGGAGAACAAGCTGGCAGAAAGTTTTCTGGTCCTAGTGAAAAAAGTCAAAAGGTAGACCCACAATCTCATGCTCACCGTATATCATACCTTGTGATAAAACTCATCAGATCAGGGGTGAAATCTTGCTCCTCTGTTTTGATCAGTGAATCGTGTCAACGCAACCCACATCAATGTGAATGCATCATTTACAATACTGTGCACGTGAACCTTAATTTGGCTCCTATCATTTAACGTGTCGAATTTCAGTAACCTCAGTTCCGACAACAGATGCTATAAACATTTGCATGTCCGCATTTGGAGTTTCTGTGACATGGGACTAGCTTCGTGATATCAGTTATGGGCAATGCTTTCAGTGGCTATATAGCATCAATCGCGTTTGCCACCTGAGAATCAAGGACCCCTTCTGTTCCGGCAAATAAACAACAAAAATTTCACAGGCGGCGAGAAATGCAGGAAATTCAAAAACGTAGGGATAAGTCCTATATTTTTCGGAATGGAATCTTGGCATAGTGTGCCACTATATTTTTGGGTTGAGTGAGGCCTCAGGTGAGAAAGTTTCGACTGTTTCCTACAACTTACTGAAAAGCGACTATTTCATTGTACTTTTTAACAATGAATTGCCCACATTTTTCGATCCACCTCAGTAGAGGACAACGTCCTCTGAATTTATTTACACCTATTTTCAACTTTCCTCACTTCTAGTACAAGAACAGACAGCGAAAATATTAAAACACAACGTTTTGAAAAGTGTGTCAAATTAAATAAGGACCAAACCTCGCAAGAGTGGTTTTTAGATTCTTGGGTTTTCACGTCGCGTAATAAATCTTAATGTATCACCGGTTTTTTCATTCCATCATAATTCGATCTATGATAGATAATTTATACTATATTGAACCACCACTAAAGGCGAGCCAGACCACCCACTCGAGAGACAATAACCCGAGTCACTGTTAGTTAAATACATGGGCGATAATCACAAAAGGAATACGCAGCTGGAGAAAATCAGAGTGCCAATAACTGTCATGCAGGCAAGGCCAGTTAACGAATTCTTGGTGCATACTGGCAGGCAGAGATGAGCAGTGTCAAAGACCTATCGATGACGGCACATGACAATGCGTAAGCAGATGGGGGAAAAGTGTTTGACTTGTTCAAAAGACTAACAAAATCGGTCAGTGTACCCAAGACGTCTACAGGTTCGCACAGTACGAACAAATTAGGCTGTAGCGGTCACTTCTTTGTCCCGTGCTCACTAGATCACGCGACTCCTTTGTTCCGCAACGGCACAAATCACGTGACAAAACCCTGTGTTGTGCGCCGCGTCGGGGCGATTCTATGTATAATACAGACGTCAAACCTTCCTGTACATAGGAAGATACAACAAAGTCACCATACACAGACGCGCGCGCAGGGGGCAGGAAGTCAACCAAACTCCACGGAACATGTGTAGCAGCTATACTGCGGAGAAAAACACGTTCCCCCGTCCGGACTTCCACCCAGGAACTCTCACAAACAAGAAGTTCTTTTGAATTACCCCACCTTCATAATTGCATTCATCTTAGGCATGGTGCCACTCGCTACTGTAAGCTACTGTCCACCATAGTAAAAACTGTTATTAGCGCATATAGCTCCTGAGTTCTATTGTGCCTATCATCAACTGTGCACTCATAGGGTCAATTACCGTCGTTGTTCAAAATGTCTGCATTTTGCAAGCGCGTGAGATGCGCCATGGGAAGTGAACGTTGTTACCAGGTCTAAACTGCATGCACCATTCGTCTGTAGCACCAACCGACAATGTCAGAACATTCCTTTGGCTGTGCTACTGACCTCGAAAGCCCTTAAACCCAAAAGCCTGACAACAGTGCCAGCCAGCCTCCGAATATTGCTTCATACTGTGGTCTTCTCACGTAACCGCAGGAGAAAGCATATCGGCCTTACAAGCAAAACGCCAGTCAGCGGCGGGATATAAAGTGTGTTGTGTGGATGAGTCACGCTGCCTCGGGCAACTAGTTTAGGCGAAGGTCCGTACTGAGCATAAGTGCAAGGTTGCGTCCCGCCATTGTGCTACTGTCAGTCGGAACAGAACTGTGTAGCCACGTTCATTTTTTCCTGACAGATAAATCTCCACAGGGGCGTGAACGAGAGCAGCTCACGATAGTCTGGGAAGAATGAACAGCCGTGCGTGTGTAACCGAACGAAGGTGAGAAACCCGAGCTGAATGTTTTACTCTCCCATATTCCTTCCACCTGTAGGCGAAACAAATTTAGTTATTAAAATTTTTTCCAAAAAAAAAATCAAGTCTGCTGTAAGCTTCATGAACATATTATGGAACTATAGCAACTGTATGCAGTAAAAAGCCGTCCTGTTGTATCTTACTTCTATGAATGCCTAGGTATGCTTAAAGAAGATTTTGCTGATTACATTTGCCGGAAGCGCATTCCTGATTATAATAATGAAAAAGGCGTTTGCTCCCTGTCAAATTATTTATTGTAGCAGCCGCTCCAACGTGTTGGCGAAGAGTTGGGTTGTCACAATGCAACCGCCACTAGGTGCGGACACTAAGAACGTTTATTTTGTGGGTTGTGTTTGGCCACTTTTTTCTATCCTTAATACGTTTACTGAGTTTTGATAGACATTCTATTCTGAAAACGAACCCGCTTAACACCGAATAGCAGGGAAGCACTGTAGAGCTATTAAGCCCGTTTTTTGGAATACCCAGCAATGAAGCTTTTACGAATCTGTAGGACAAAATGGGACTACCGATTCCCCCCGGGTGGCAGTTGAGAACTGTACCGATCGACCAAGGACGGCTGATCAGTAGTGTGGTCATTTGGCGCTTAAACAGGATATAGCGCAACTCATCTACTAATCACGCGATTCACAGACATAAGTTGACTGCCTCCTTGATTGACGACTTCTTATTTTCGTGCAACTTACGAGACATCGTGCGTCCTGATCAGATTACTCGCAGCCTGATAGTTCTACTGACGCGTGAGATGCGCCATGCCGATGATTCTCAATGAGGATGAAACAGCTGTACACTGCTCCTCGGCTTCTTGGCATTTAGTGACTTCACTTGCAGAACGAAATCTTACTTGAAACTGTCCAAATACACTCAAACTGAAAACACTCTGAGTTGCTCAGAAGGATGACTCATTCACACACCGAATGCACATTCTATCCGGGACGTCGTCACTCAAGGAGTCGGCTAACAAATGACCACATGATGTGGATCCCCTGATTGAAGGATAGACGGCGTTTTATCCCGTCTAAATGCGAGTCAACTAGGCTGCTGATCAGCCGCTGGAGGCCGAACAGTTTAGTGTGCAACCTGTTAGGCTCGATACACCCTGAAGTTGATTGAGGTGCACACTGCTAGTTATTTCCAACAAGCATGAATCAACGGTACAATGCTTCTTGGCTTCTCAGAGCAAACCGTTTTTGCTTAAAGAATGAAACGTCCATTGAAAAAAGTTTACTTTCAGTGGATCCCGTTCCTTCTGTTTGATCCCTCCAGTGGCTCACAGTCGTAATGCAAACTCAATGTACACAGAAAACTGAAGCACTTCAACTTTCATTTTGCTATTCATGCAGTCGTCACATGCGAATTACTCAATCACTCAATTAATGAGCATATTCTTTAAATGTCCTTATATATGGCATTCCTCCTCAATGAATGCTACATTGTTTACACTAGACATTAGAACCTCATGGGTTTAGATTTTTGATGGACACCTGATTGTTAACCAATTTCGGCTGTTTTTAGGAAGACAATTAACGTCAATATTTGAGCCTGAACAAAGTCCTTGTATAAAATTCATACACTACAGGGCAGATGTGGCTTGTTTCTCCTGAATACCTTTGTGGTTTTGGAGACAAACGCACTAATCACTTAGATAATGGCCACGTCTCCCAGTTCTAGAACCTGATGGGCAGACGACATAGAGGCTTATTGCTCTCTAAATGATCTTTGCGTCAGTTCGCCCCCCCCCCCGGGTTGTCCTTTGAATGTTTGGTTGAGGATATTCCAATGTCAATCTGATCTCTCAGCACAAACTGACATCGACGGTTATTATTCTTATCTCAGGTTATCTTCATTCTGATTGGTTTGACTTAAGTCGCATGCGTATTAGAATAAGGGTGAATTCCAGTGATTCTACCGCAAAAGAATCAAGTGGTTGCAGGTTGGGCACATTCTCTATCACAAAGACATGTTCTTTCCTCAAGTACTCGGCATCATCGTTCACATTCATCTAAGCCTGTCTTCAGAGTGCCCAGCGAATTTCAAACTTCACATTGCTCAGCTTTGTTTGGTCCAACGATCAAGAATAAAAGGGTTTTGTAACGCTGCTCAGACCTGTGCGGATTATGGAAAACAACAAAACCAACTGGTCTTTTTGATTGGTCGAAACGCTCCTCTGCTAGCTTTTGTTGCGCACTCTTTACAACCTGTGTACACAGGACTTAATTGTCTACTGGAAACTCAAGTGGACAATAACACCGTCTGGCGCGATTTGGATCCAAACAGTCCAAAATACGGCATATCAACAACGAGCATAATGTGGAGTGAAAACTATCCAAGGGGCAATAGACCTTTTCTGCTGTGGTCCCCCAGAGAAATAACAATGCAGGACTTCGTAGAGGAAGAGCGCCCACATTCTTTCCAAGTTTTCTGCGAATACGGAGGGCCAATTCCATGTGGTGATCGACAGATCAGATTTCGAAGTGATTTTCCCATACCTCTATCAGAGTTGGTTCAGCCAAACTTTCAGTTCGTCGGATGTCCGTACATTAAGATCACTCACACGGAAGTTGACTGTGCGCGAAGGTAAGATTTTATTTCGTATACTATCTGTCCGTCTATGAGTCAATTGCGGACTGGTCCGGGTCATTTTGATCACTTTCTTCCAGGTCCGTTGCATTCTATTTGACTTTGAATCGCTCCCCTCAGGTCGTTTAATCAAAGTGATTAAAACTTTCAAGCGTGTGGAGTGAAACAAACAACATGCTGCCTTCTGCATGCGAATAGGCCGGTTGGTCAATGGAAATGCTTGGACGACGTCTGCGTGATTTTTCGGATAGCCTGGACTGTGAGGGAGTAAGCGTATGAACGAAGCGTATCTGATGGCAACCTGATGATAAGCACTTAGGTCGCAGATGAAATTGGTAAACGCAGCAAATCCGGTAGGTGTTATTGCGATCTTTAACCTACCTAACAAGACTCCATCGCGGTTTGTCTCATTCGAACTTCGGCTAATCACATGGCAAGTTCTAGCTCCTGGTTTCGGTCAGCAACTCTTTCGTTTACTCAGCAGTACGTGGAAGATATGCCATAAAGTTGGCAAGCTCAAACGACCACAAAATCTCACGATCACAAGCGGTGCCCCTTGGTTGCATTTCCCCGTCTCCGTCCTAAAATAAATGGCGTTCACCAAAGCTTTTTTCTGTAAACTGGTGGCCCTTTTCTCAGTCCTTTGGAAGTTTTTACCGCTATAGTTAGGTGATTTGAGTAGAAACCACATGGCGGTTGACTTTTGCATCTCGTGTGAGTGAATAGACACTTTTTACATCATAGTTTTCATTGTAGATGCGCACTCGATCCTGCCTGTCGATCAATCTACTATGACCACGCTTACGGCAAGTGTGTCCAAATGATGCATGCTGATTCGCTACTACCAAAGTTGATCGCAGCACGTGGAAGTGCCTGGGCCCGTTTCGCAAAAGTTTCTGTGAATTCGGTCACGCACCAAGAGGATGTACTGAAGAAGAGAAGATTGACAGAATATCCCTCTACGCCCACTACTCGAGTCCCCACGTCTGTCCACTAAATGATGTTAGTCCCTTGTTGTTCGAGGTTTTACCCTTTAACCCCCCATAAAACTTTGGTGATTGATCTCCGTTGTTTTGACTATATGTTGTCTGCTGTTCCTTGTGCAGGCTCTACACATTATTTTTTCCACAATTTATTGTTTCCCGCATTACTTATCACAAAATAAACCACATTCCTTCCTTCCAGAATCCGTAATACACCTGCGTAATAGCTGTTCGACAAAACAGACTTTGTGACTTTTAAGTGGTTCGGTTCCCAGTAAATGGAAACATCACAACAAGCATTTTCATTCCGCCCGTAGAGTGTGAAACATGACTGGTTCAATCAGAAACTGAGGTTGCTTGTTGCGTCTAAGGCCTAGAAAAACTAACTGTTGTATCAATTCGTAGCCCCCGGAAATCGAAACCATAGCACTGCACAACAGGTTCTTGAAATAAAATGTGGCACTGTAACCAAGGAACTAAAAATCGCACTGAAAAAGCACAATGTATGCTTTATTCCAATCGGGAAAAAACCGTATGAAAGCACCGTCTAATCCAGCCTAGCTGCACATCTCAGTAGACTGGTTGAAATGACTACAATCGCCACCACCATAACTGTTTGTCTCCTGATCCTCTCTTTACATTGGGTGAAAACTCTCTCCATCTAATAGTTGAAAGTAATCTTTCACACGCCGGTCCGTATTGGGCATTGCTGGTCCACAAATCGACCTGTATTCAGACACACTTACATTACAAACATCCTCAACCCAATCCTTTTAAGTTAAAAATTACTGACTGCCTGAATTGAATTCAGTATTATGTTTGAAGTCCTGACTAGTTATCCATCTGTGTGAGTTGTTTCCATGTAAGCAATAGTTTTGTTGAACAGACACAGTGTACATATGTGCAGGATATGCATTTTTTCGTTTAAATTGGGATAAGATGGAACGAATCCTCCCAGTTTCTCAAGGTCATTTTGCTTAGTTTGCCTGAGAGTATTGATTGTTTGCCACCCGAAACAAAATTGCTCTGATCTGTTTGTGGAAGAGGATTATTTGCCGCGTGGGCAAACGACGCATGAAGATTGCGTGGAACATTGAAGGTTGTTGCTACATCGGGCAAGCTACCTGTAACAAAACTTGAAGGTACGGGGCTATGCGAAGTACTGGGTTATGTGTCCTTGACCCTGGTGATTGTTTTGTTCCTAGACGTATCAGTCGTTAGGCGTATGCTTTCTGGAGATTTCTAAGGAAACCGGTGATTGATTCAACAGTCAGGCTCAGCTCACTTAAAAATTTGGCTTCCTAAATATCTTTGATTCCAGTGCCACAGCGCACTGGACATGAAAAACTACTTAACGGGCTAGATTATTGCATCAGTGGCCATTTTTCGCAAGTCTGATGCCAGACTTTTCGTAACCATTGTTCGCCTTTGTGGTTACTATTGTTTACTGCACTCAGGTATGAAGCATAGTGCACATACAGAAGGAAAGACTGTCCAGCTTATCAGCCAAATCGTTTGCAGCACTCCAACCGGATACAAACTTCAAAATGATAGTTCTTGATTGAAGCTGTGAGCTATGTGGATAAGTGTGCTTTCCCCGTTCCGTGACGCCAACTACATTCTGTGTGTTTATTTTGTGATAAGCATGTGTTGAGTGAAGTTGAAAAGTCCAACCATGTGTACCGATGTAGTACATCAATAGCCGAGAGCGTTTCTCTCTTTCCAAACATGTTAGATACATCTAGTGTTCCCAGTTATCCCTGTTGACATTCAGGGGTTATTCTGTAATCTAAGTTACTTCGAACGGGCTATTTGTTTGCAAGTACAACTACGACGGCTTTCGTGATGAATATAGCTGTTCTAACTGACTTCAAACTCAACCCCCAGAATCCTGGTGTCAGGCGTGTGCGGGCGGGGGGAAGTTTACAGGGAGCGTCGCGAGATTTTAAGCAAGTGCTTGATATTTGATCAAGGCGGTTCGGCTGGTGTTGAGTAGTTGATTGGCATCACCTGTAATTCACGCCGAAGCACACGAGCATCGTTAGTAGTCACCGACTGGCTGCTTAAAAGTTTAATCGATAGATGGCTTCCTGGCCCGTGATCCTTTTGAAGTGATTCTCGTAAAATATGCGTTTCTCAATGCATTTCAGACGTTCTGATTTGTTTTCGGGAGTCTGGTCTTCCTGACAATAAGCCTTCTTAGTTGGCAACAACACGTCCGTGGTGCCCAACCCACAGCGTTTACAAACATTTCCCCATTATTCACATACAACTGCTGTCATCAACCAACCCAGCTATCACAGACCGGACTAGTCCAACACATTATAACCACTATTCCATCGCGCATTTTCTCTTTCTTGTGTCAGGTAGGTTGATATTCTTGGGCCAATTTCAATCGAAATGATCAATTTTCTCGCTACAAAATATTCATACTCACCAGGTCTATTAAATCAACTAGACATGGGTAAAATCTCCAATCAAAATCGGTCTGTTTGCGTTGCTATCGTTTTGCTACTGATTGAACTGCGGATTTTGTGGGCCCGAGGGGTGGAGGAATCCCGATTCCGTGGCTCATAAATCCTAAGTTTGTTCTTCTCCAGAAAAATATATCACCCTGCGTGTATAACTGGTGAGTTTCTATCTAAGCACAATGAAACGAATGATTTTGGATGTTGATCACCGAGGAAATGACCCATTATTTCAAGCAACCTATGGAGCAGTTAGCTTTCGTTGCCTGTAGCTTGCAGCGTCACTTCTATTCAAGCTCAGAGGCTGGTTTACCCGAATAGTTCCACCATTTAACGAATGTTTACTATAGCAAATGTCACACATCAATTTGTCGCACTGTTGAATTAGAGAAATTGACAAATTTGACGAGGTAACCAGAAAATTTTAACGTTTTGATCATCAGTTCATCCGCCAAATGTAGTCAACTTGAAGAACGATACTTATTGTATTGCCTTTGCAGATTCGTCTGGAATCGTCGACACTGCGCACTTCACAAATCCCTGATGATTTACAACGTAGAAGAATCAGCTGCATAGAGCTCCACCAAGTACCTGCACAAACTGAGTCTCCTTGCGAGATAAAAACCTCGTTTAAGAACTCAGCTATGAAGTGATGTACAGTGACAAATTTGACAAAACTAACCACGAAAATCATGATTTGATGGGCAAGCTTCATACATCCTTGGAGCTAAATGGACAAGAAATCCCGACCATCAGGTCATTTGACCGACAGCAAAGGGGTATTTACTTTGCCTTAGTTCGAGGAACCTTACAAACCGACCCCATTCTCAGAAAGTGTATATAACGACCTAATCAGTTACAATATGTCAGTTGCGTCAATCCTGTGAACGGAAATTTTCTAGCTCATCTCACACGTCATTTTTTTAGAATAAAAATACTAGCACGGTAAAAAAATGCATACTGCTTGAAAAAGTAAGTGGACTTCAAGAGCTGTCCTACACTAGTGTAGGACCGCCCTTCGTGGCCCAGCTGCCATGCCACCGTGAGGAAACACGAGGGCCAAGAAACTACCAGATGCCCAGGTCTAGACGGAAGAATTCGGGATGCAAAGGTCGGGCTCGAACCACGGACCCTCCGGTCAGTAAATTCGCGCCCTAACCACTGATTCATCTCTTCTCAGAGCCATCTAGGTATGGAGTAATCAATGTGATGACCCAAGACAGGAAGTAGTTCAACAGATCTGTCGGCCACCCATAATTAACTATACAGTCAGGTAGCACAATTGTAGCACAGGGTCGCTACTGTCGTTTCTGCACCTCTCCGTTCATTTATGGTTCCAAATACCAGATAAGCGCGTGAAGCAGCAAGGTATCCGGAATCAATATGACTGATGGAAGCATCCAGTTGTCAATGGTTAGGAATCGAGGAATGGGTTTATTTGGCGAGCTCCAAGAATGACAAAAGCGAAAGTAGACTCTCCAGTTGCTATCACGAAACTTGTACGTATTGTTATGTCACTGATTCACTAACCAAGCCTCTGTCTCTTAGCGTGACAAAAGTTCTTGCACAAACAATGAAAATTAAGTTGTTGTAGCCCTTCCGGCATAAGACAAGTCTTCTAACGCGCCTCTCCGCCAATTTTATACATTATATATATATATATATGCAATGGTTTTGTGGACAAGTTCTCGCGACCACCGTATTACAAACCTAAACGCACAGGAGCCTGGAAAAAGCATGGTACCGGTTTAATAATGTTATTAACTCAAGTTAGAACTGCAAACGTGCTGCCTCAGCGCGAGCAGCATTTCAGTGCGGTTGGTTATCAAAGGTGCTCTAAATGTCATTTAGTGACAAAATGTATGTCACAAAGCACACCTGACTAGGGGTTCGAGGTAGCTCTATGGTCATGACAGTGGATTCAAGGTTAAGGTGAGCCACTAGTTTGTCCGAAGTGGTAAACATGGGATCTGATAGGTTGTTCCCCAAAACCGTGAGCAACCAGGAGAGTTAACCACCGAAGTTGCTGGATACTATTCTGCGTGGCTACCACGGGCAAACCAAACTGACCACTGGTCAGTATATACCACCGGCCCGTGTGCCTCAGTTGTTTCCTCTGAGTGATTCAAATGAACTATCGAACCTTAGAGTCCGCTACGGGCAATGACTTTTGCCTCTTTTATACTCAAAACGTACGATTCAGCAGTTTGGTATGCACAAGGATTTAGCAATGCCTTCCCTGTCCATATTTACGTCTCTTCTTCGCAGGCTGACACAGAGTAAAGAGGAATGGGTTGGTTGCACGAGGGGTCCGTCTTTGTAGTTTGGGAATGTTTGGCGGTTTCCAAAGTGTGTGCAAGATCGCTGTAAGTTTATTTAGTCTTGCAATTTGCGACCTGCCTGTACAAATCGCGCACCACTAGCTTTCATGTTGTTTGATTCCCCAGCTTGCCTAAATAAGCACACACCCATCCCAACCCGGTCGTTTAGAATTCCGCCTCCAATTGTTTGGGCTGGTTCCGAAGTGAACTAGCAGTTATGATAACTTCTAAATGCTGATAAGATCACCAAGTAAACACCCAGCACTCACTCATCGTTATCCACTGTCCGTCGTTTCGCAAATCGATTCGTATCCTACACTACTTGGAACACTGGCCATTTGGGTTTTAACCATGTTCGCGCCACCCAACGACAGACGTGGTTATTTAAAATTTCCGAATCACCCCTCAATTTGAGGAAATCCTTGTCAAACAATCCTTGTCAAACACAGAGGAATCCGAGTGTACTTTGCTGGATTGCTGCTAGGACCACCAAGTGATCATTCAGCAATTTGTAACCAGCATTGATGTAACAGCGGGAGAACATCCGTTTTGACACGGGACGTCGAACGGTGAAGCACCATCTCAGAAGGTTGCCTATACCCCATAAAAGGAATGAATATCTAACTGAGATTTATTCAGACCAGTGTTGCAGTGTTTGGCTTTGAACTGCAATCTTTTGAGACAATACTCCAGCTTCAAACGAAAACCAGTCTAGTTGCCTTCAGGCGCTTTCAACACAGACCAGAATAAAAAACGCACTGAATTCAGACCGCTTGCTGAATCCTTCCAAAATTGCTCATGTTCTACCCCACAATTTGGAAATTCGTACTCCTCCAATGGATGGACGCAATGCGCTGGAACCCCCTATTCTTTCAAACTAGAATTCCTCTCGTTCTTAAGGAAAACTACTCACAAACCAACTTTGTTTGCATGTGAGTGTATTTTTGGAGAACTCGCCCCTTCAGATTGTATAATATGCACATTATTTGGTTCGAGGAAATAAAAAAACTTTTTCCAGGTAAGTTAAAAAAATTTATAAACTATGCACAGCAAAGAATGTCAGTAACAAATGACCATGTTACAAGAATGAGAAGACTATGCAATAATACAACGAAGGCGAAGTCATACATCATGTAGCATTTTTCGTGAATGCCTTGCTGTACATAATTTGCACCGTGCTGGTGTTTGATGAGACCCTGGTTTTGCAATTCAAATGGGAATATCTTGAAACTGAATATTCCCGTAGGGCAAATAATTCCCGGATAAACAAGCATGCCTCACAGCTGTGACAGGACATGGTAAGAAACCGGCTTCCTGGACCTTGGTGTACCGCGCCCAACCTGTTACTTTTCCGTAGTCGACCCAGTTCTGCACGTGACCCAGCACATTGTCTCCGTAAAGTACACGAACAAACCGACCGGGGTTCGGTAACGTAGGTACCCACAGTCCATCAAGATTGACTGTCGTAGGATGTTCGAATCCATGTAGCCGATGGGATACTAGGACTGGCTCCCCGTACATCTCTATGCGCCATGAGCCCGAGTACAATGCGTGATACAGGCAAGATCCGTTGGTGATCTTCGAACACGCCGATATGTCATAACCGAACTTCGTCATAACTTGCGCCTCGCCAAGGCGACATTTATACTTCTGCTGCAAGCTCTCTTTGATGATTCCACCGACAACCTGGTATTTATAAGCATCCCATATTAAATCGGCATCACGTTCCCAGGGCAGAAAACCGCCAGATATTTTCACTGCTCCGACAGTAGTTCCAAAAACAACCAACGCGCCAACATTATTTTCTGCTGCTAGCGTGAAAAATCCCTTCACACATTGGGCAAGCTCTTCAATGCAGCATCTCGGAAGAATGACACCGGCAGTTTTAAAAGAGTAACAATTAATGTTAACATCCTCACACGTCCAGCGATGCTCAACATCACCTGGCAGCAAAATACGGTCAATGATCCACCGTTGGGCCAGCTCGATCCAGGACGATTTTGGCATTTCTGCTACACCCTGACCTCGAGACCCAGAACTGTTTCCGGCAACATGGAACATGAGATCAACACATGCGACTGTCTGCAACACTGGAATACCGGTTTTGTGTACAGACCCGAGAAACATGTGAACGAAGGCCACAGGCCCCGAAAGGAGTTTCGAATCTTCCATATGCTTCTGGAAAAGCGTGCGCTTGATCAGAAATGGCGAAGCAATATAGTCACAGTAGGCACAGGATTGCACTGATATGTCGTGTCCTGGGTGGAGTCGCAGCGTAAAATTTCGGATGCCCGCCTAAAAATGTTAGAAAATATAAAACAATTTTTGGTACCTTCTTTGTTTGGTTAACCATGGTGTTTGTTAGAAGTTTGCCTAGATATTTGGCTCTTGTATCAAACTTTGTGCCTTACGAATCGTATTCGTTATGCAGTTGTACACCCCAAAAGTCTGTTCCAAATTGTAGTAAACTGTCAAAAAAGCAGTGTTCACATTTATCAAAATAAAACAAACCATATTCAGAGAACATAATACGCAAATTTAGGGACAAAGCTGATATTGTCAACGCTGATTCGTCCAGGTCCTCGATGACATGGTTGGGATAGCCATCAGAAAGTTTCCCACACTTCGTTAACACTGTATTGTGGACTAAAATCTACCGATGAGCAGGATATTTACAGCGACACAAAATCATCCAGGGAAGCGCGTCAAAGTCAATTGTGTTCTGATAACCCTGGCAGAATGAACGCCATTCAACATGGGACTTTTTGTTTTCAGCCGGAGGAAAAACCCCTTTTAATAATCAGTGTTTTCTACACACTGTTTCCTCATTTCTGGTTTCAACTTTAAGAGACAATAATTTCTTGAATTCTAGGTTAAATTAGTTCTGACAATGCTGATGATAAATCATCTTCAAGGGTTCGGAAAGCAATCAATAATTGATAGTAGGCCTCTTGAGCGCTTTCATCTGTCACGGACGCAAAACGTTCTCAGCAAACCTGACAATCTACTCACTGTGTCGGTGAAGATTTGAAGTAAATCAAAATTGTTCACACAGCTCGACCATCATTTTGCTCAAAACTAAACCATCACATATGAAATGTACATGACTTAACCCGCTGAAGTTTCAGAGTTTCTTTGGCATTCTAATACAAAACAACAGTCCTCAGTCTTTCAACGACGCCTCAAACCACCCGAATAATGTAAAACAGCTTTTTCAACAGCCAAACTAGATTTCCGATTAAGGAATCCACACAACAGGTGTACTTTTAGACGAATACGCAAAAATGTGGTTGGCATTTTATGAAAGCTTATGGTTTTCGCTCAATATGCATCGTAAGCGTGTAGTTGACCACCATAAATAAAAAGTGTTCTGACCAGAAGAACTGGGCATATTAACTGCAGATAAGTGTTTGTTTACAAGTTTCCCATAAATTAATTTGGCTTTAGTTCAGGAACGCACAGCCTCTCCAACACTAGCGCAACCCCTGTAGGAGGTTCTGGGCCGCCAGAAATTCTGGATAGCGAGGATGTTGAGCCCGATGATTTACCCACATTGTGTGTCCGACTAGTGTATTTCGACAAACTATGCTGCTGGCCGGTTGGCCCAGGACTTTATGTTTTATAAAATGGCGTAAGAATAGAGGAATAGTGGACACAAGGCAACAGCTGTAGACAGTAGCATGCAAGTGGTCACTTTGTTCGGTAAGAGTTTGATGTGATCACGGTTAGGATCTACAGCAGACTGACTATGAACGTCTAGAGTAGGAAGATGAAAACGAAAAAATAAGTGAGTTGCATGTTTCCGGTAATCCACCTCTCCGTATGCAGTCAAAAAAGTGACGTCACTACGTGGCGATATGGTATGAAGAAACTTGTATGGACAGGTAAAATGCATGATAACGCAAGCTTCGGAATTGACCACAAGGTAGTGTCAGTTTACGTCAAAAAACAGAGGAACAAACAGAACCATCTTACTGAAATGTCCACTAGAACATATCCGCAAAACCCTGTGAAATCATAGCTCGTTTTGTACTTCTGACCGTATTAATTCCGTTCAACCTAAGTGGTGGGTAATAAAATGTGCTCACTTGACGTCTTCTTGCCCCCTGACAACATCCCTCTAATTGAGACCGTTTAGTATATCCGTGATTTCATGAACTAATGTGGCTTCATTCTATCCGACTCTACCGTCGAGTTTAAGCAACATCCTTTATTCTAGACGCTCACCAAAAAGATTTTACTCACTGCAATTATGTGTAGACAGAATCGGTGAGTGGCGATGGACCCTACATTTGGAAAGATTTTATCTGACATGTTTACGAACACATCGAAGAAACAATTAGCCCCGGCGATGTCGGAGCTGCCCTTCCATAAAACCCTACTTTATTGACATTTTGATGTAACAAATAGGATGGCAAAGCAATTGCGTAAAAGCACGCAGTCACTCGACAGGGCTTCTTAAATGCCCACGCACCCGCTAAAAATTGCTATCAAAAGAATATCTGATGTCGTACCAATGAAAATGTGTTTCAGTAGGTGTCGACACCTTCAGCGCATCTGAGGGACAAGGCATCGTCCGAAACCCGTCCATATTGATCAAGCCCTTTGCGAGATATCCACAAAGTGTATGGGAAGTACAAGACCAGTGCTGAACACGTACCATCGTGCAATTCGGTCTACTGCGACTGTTGTCGCACAATATTCTCCGGATTAAATCGGCCAGTCGTTCAGTGTGACACAAGCCATTCCATGGCCGCCCGACACAATGCACTTGAAACGGGCGAAGCAGTTGCAGTTCGACGACCACACTCAACCTTTCGGCAAGGCATCGTTTTAAGGAGTTATTCTTGTAATGGCAAACTGAATGCACAGAGTACTCTCTCTGGTGCCGCACGATAGCTTGCTCTTCAACTGGTAGAATGATTTTAGTGAATTAAGTTATCGTCCAGTTATATTGTGCGATTTGCTCTTCCTCAAAATGAATTGCAATTAATTGCAGACCATGGCTCCTAACCTATTGTGCGCATATTTACCAGACTAAAAACAAAGTAGTTCTAACAGCTAAAAAGAAAGTTGCAACATTTATTTCGACCTCCAACCTGGACGTAAAGGAGAGAGTTATTGTCTGGAAGCGTAGATTTTACGTATGTTGGATAGGTGTCCTACTGAACTATTCAACGGGGTGCTCTGGTAGGCTAATTTGCTTACCGTGATAAATTTAGTCGCATTGATTTTTGCAGATACATTTTTTATATAAAGTTTGTATCCATAAGGACAATATCGCAATTTTCTTTTTTAATTTAGCCACCTTTCGGTAGGGTACTTTTTCCGAAATCCATAAAGTAATTCACTGACCTCCAATCAACACAAGAAAATTATTGCTATCTGTTGTGACTGAGGAATTACGTTTACTCGATTTTTCATCCCTCAAGTTATGTCTAGCTGTGCCGAAAAGCCGACAAGCATTTTAAAACCATTTTATCATTAGTGGAAGTCAACATCTGTGCGCATCTCACAAATTTCCAACGAGTCTCGAACTCACCAACCTTTCGTAGCGGCGTAACGGTCAAGCTTTCAAGTTATTATCCAGGCGGTCGTTTGCCGAAAAAAACTTCCCGAAAATTCGTGAGGTGCGCACAGCTCATGTTTCAAAGAAACAGCTGTACAGTGTCCCTCGGATTTTCAGAGTAGACTGGCTTCACCCACGGGACGAAATCTGCATAAAACTTTGGAACTCCTTGCAGACAACACATAAAATCTCAGTTCTCCCAACTACACCAAACATAATTTTCGGCTCTCACAATAGTTTGACCATCAGCTGCGCTTCTCCACCATGTAGAATCGCCTGCATTCACTGAGTGTTCAAATCCATCAACCTTTGGGGAATTGAATTTGCTTCATGCTAGACGAAGAACCAACGGATGTCTTTTCACTGAATTATGTGACGCCACCTTCATCATAGAGTGTGAGTCGTAAGGCAAAAATATTAGCTTCCTGGATTGTGATGGTTTAGTGAACGAATAGAGCAAATCAGCCAAAACTCTCTCGTGAAAAACAGCAAACTTGCCCTTATTTCAGTCTGGTATGTCCAACCCATTTTGAATGCTCCAACCTCAACTTACTATCTGGAAAGATAAAAACGATCCGTCACAAAGGGAGGGATTTCACCAGAGAACTAGCTCGACTCACCCAACTTCTGAATGACAGAGATACTCTGGATTTTGCACTATACAAAATGTGAATGGAAATATTTCCACCAACCCAATCCACCAAGAGTACCAGTCATGTGAATAGCGGGGTCAAAAAATTCTCGCGGAAATTCAACAGTCGTAGCACATGTGACGCAACCAAAAAATTGAACTCAAGCACACCGCTGTATGCATGCCAGCAACATTGCTGGATGGAAATTCCTCACTCTTGTGAATTAGGCGAACTTATTCATGCAAAAAAGGTGAACTAAGGCTAGCGATCAATAAAGTCTGCACACGCTTTGCTGTTCGTGATAGAGTGCATCGGATCGGGATGACGAATACCTGCTTAATGTCAATAGGGTGGCCAGTTTCACACGGCAGAATTCGACCAGCTGTAAATCAATACGGTCGTTTTGTCTCTCAGTCAAAAATAAGTGTGTTCTCAGGATGTGGAGTCAAGGTTTCCACCGGCCAACCCTAATTTGCTTCGCTGTATATACAGGTAAAATGTTGTCTAAACGATGGTGATAGGAGAGAACGGACGAAGTGGCTTTGTGTGCCAGAATTCCTTCGCATATGAGAGCACTTTCGGTGTAAATACACTATTTTTTTTTGGTTTCAAGAACGCTGATAGGTTTTTTTGCATTGGTTTATAGGAATATTGATTCCAAATTGCAGCGTCTTTTTATCAAATATACCTGGCAATTACTACCTAGCATTCATACTCGTTATTCGCCATGACCACAATGCGGATGCTTACCTGCCAAGTGTCTGGTATAACGAACACCTTGCAACAAGAAAGACTGGTTTCCTAACATCGAAGGTAGGTGACCCGTGCCCAAGTTGTCTGGCAACAGCCGCCAATTTTGCAGAGACTCAGCCATTGCTCTCCATATTCTACAGGGCGTACACCAATTAGATTTTCGTTATATACATGTTCTCCGCTGGATGTCAGTCAGTCATAGTCCTATATGTTTTAACCAAGATGACGGCTAGCACGTGTCATCTACAGTGATTAGTTTGAACACCAAAAATGGACATGCCATGGGTACTATCACCCGTGGTGCTGTGTGTCACACAGTTATCATATGGTAACCAGTCCATAACCTCAAAAGATACAATAACACACAATGAAAATCCATTTGGCTTGACTATCTTTCGTTCTCACTACAGTCAGTTGTCAATTAATCATTCTTGATCAAGATGACCTTTGGCCAACAGCACATCGGATTTAAACATGAATGTCCAAATCAAATGGGTGACCAACATGTCCGGCAACCATAGTATGATGGCTTTGGGGGTGGCGGGAAAATTCAATTACAGGTGGTTTTGCATGAGGGTCCAAAACTGGGGTGAATCAACTTCGTTTACTTGAAAAATGTGCGTCACCTTTAGTCATTCAAAGCTGTTCCGCGTATAGGTTCCTTTATAATCCAAACCATGTAGGACATATTCACTTGGCAAGTAGAAATCTATGACTTGCTGAAACAAAGAAATACAATGAGCTGCGCCTGAGACTGATTCTCCGTTTTTCAGCCTTCAATATGTACTAAAACAAGACGGTTCTGTTTCTATTTTTGAATGCGTAACACTCAAAGTTGACAAGGCTCGAGTGAACTGCTCAGTTTCGGCAACTCGCGAAAATCATTGTAACTGACCTACGAGATATAGTGAACGAAAGATCTGAGGTCGGGTCTAAAGAACCTTCCTATCCCACCAGGATTATTCCTGTTACACCCGAGAAGGTCAGTCAGTCAGCGTGGGAAGTGTTTTGGTCAACATTCGTCAAGCAAGGGTGGTTTGTCAACTAGATTTGCTGAGCAGCTACAGTGAAACAAGCTCTCCGGTAAACATATTAAATTTGAGACAATCATTGGGCAGCCAAAATGTGAGTGATACTCCCACTTGAGAAGGTGTCACTGAGGGAGCCGGTGAACCCGTGATTACGTAATGTGGACCTCCTGAGTGAAGGCTGAGTGGTACCAAGTGAGAGCTAATAAGACTGCTGATCATTTGCTTTTTGCCAAAAGGCTTAGTCTCCAACCTCTAACCGGCAGTTTTCGGGTTCGAATATCTCTGTGGATTCGTGAGACGCTCAGTATTGATGAATCTCAACAAGGATGAATTGGTTCCAACTGCAGCGCCAGATGTTCATTGAAAACTTAGTCCTTTATTGGTTAAGAACGGTTGAAATCGAAAAAACGTTGATGTGTACAAGCCGCATAAAATTTACCTTCGCGACTAAGTTATTGCGCTGTCTTGGGAAATAAAACTATTATGTAAAGAGGTGAATTCAGTAAGTCTTTGACCAGGTGTTTTTCGGTCTTGATAGGACCTCAAACAAGAGCTATACCCATCAAGCTAGAAAAAACGACCAAATAAAATGAAGTTTCAGGGATCTAGTGGCCTAAATAATAACGATGGATACTACTGATGAGACATGCGAGTAGTACGTCTTCTCGTAAATCCGCTTTGCGTCTCTTGAAAAGTGAGACCTGTTACGGAATTGGCGGAGTCTCTTTGTAGCATTTGCCTGGATTTGAGTAACAGTCAATGAATATCCAGAAAACTTCAGGAAGACGCGTTCAAGGAGAAGGTGGATATTCAGTTTTGTAAACGAGATGCATATGAGAGTTTTGCTCCCCTGCTCAATAGTCTGTAACTTTTAAGTTGGTGTTCTCAAATAGACAACTCCGCAGCCAAGGCCTTCTTCCTTTCACTAGTAGATAACTTTATTGGGAGAAAACTTCACACCGCTTTATTTCCACTCAACACTACGTTCAACTCAATGGACTGAAACCTCAGACCAAAGAATATCGTCAACTAAAAATGTGGATTGTCTACGGTTTATCTTGGAAATTCATGATCCTGCTCATCGCAAACTAGCCACAAATTGGTGGATATTTTAAACTCAACTTGTGAGACCCGCGTATTACAGTGCAAAAGATTTCTTATAAGTTGCACATATATTACAACGATTACTAGCAAGCCCTCACAAAGTGCACTCAACAAAAGTCATCATCCCATTTGTGGATGTCGCTTGAAATACCAGTGCGACTAGATGCTTGCTGAGCTTCAAAATTCTGTCGCGCCATCCGATCTAATTTTTGATTTCTTAAGCAGATGGTGCTAGTGTACCTCAATATGGTGTCTCAAATTACGAAAAACATATCGTAACTACATAAAACTTCAAGTGGTTCATAAACTAAGTGGTTCTTTGAGGAGGCTGACTTTGTTCCTGACAGAGCCAAGGAGACAACGTTATTTTCTAGAAGTGATTTAGTCAGTGCAACAGTCATTAGATTGGAAAGTTTGGTTCTGATGGCACTCGTCAGGTCATATAATCGCTTTTATAGTATACTGGCTGCCACTTAAAAAGGAAACAGTAGTGCAGAACAGTCGCCGCCCTGATAGGGGACAGAATTTGCAGTCGTTTTGGGAATCCATCTTAAGTAGGAGACGCAAGATCAATAGGACGGGTCATCCGCACCACCGTGGTTTGTGACTTCTAAGCAGGCAGAGATGGATCCCACAACCGAATATCTCGTTCATATACTCCGTGAGACCAGTGATCACTCCTACAGAACGGGTTTCTATTATACATTGAGAAAGACTCCTATCCGTGCTCTTGACATGGCTTATCCCACAGGAACAATTAAAAAAGTCAGCACAGAAGGCAGTCGCAGAAGCAGACATACTTTTATGTTTTCGTGTCGAACTGTTTGATCTAGTTCACCATTGGATCTTCACTGCTGATAAGCTCTAATAGGAGCAAAGCTCGAGTGTAGTGGTGTCTCCCTTCGGTGTGGACTTATCAAAATAATTGCGCCAGGACAGAAGGACGATTATTCAAATGAGAGTCACGTGAATATGTGTTCTACAAAATTCCGCAACGACGAACACCTGAAATAACCTACTTGTTACCTATGTGGAGCCTCCGCTCCTCCCTTAAATCAGTCCTCTAACAAGCTCCCATAATAGGCATTACAAAAATTTTCCAGACTACATCACTTTCTCAATAGAACTGCTCCCATCTAGCCTCTGATCATTTCGGGTGAACGCTATAATGACTTTTGTAACCAATTTTATCCCTCTTTTCGCCTTAAAGTCTTCCTTCGCGAAACCACCACTGCGAAGTAAAAATGTTTCACACCTAAACTTTGAGGTTTTTTCACTAGCGTTCACTGTCTAGCATTTCCTGATATGAGGCTGAGAACGCTTTCTCTCCCCCACTTATTCTCACTGCTATTCTCCTTTCAAGAAGGTGCTTTAACTGAGCTTTTTTTGGAGATACAACAGGGAGACAATTGTCAGTTACCGAGACACATCGCCAGCTGCTGTACACTTTCAAACAATGTTTTGAATGAAGTCGTAGGAGCAAGATGTTTGACATTTTCAAGTCACCTGGTTAATTTTCTCCAATATTTACCACCCCCTACATCGGTCACTTTGCAAATCCTATCAAAGTCCTGCTCAAAGTCCTGCCCTTTAGGAATTCCCCAAATCGTAAGATTGTGATCCCTACTTGGACTATATTCCACTCAGCCCCACCACTCTGCGTAACAATCTCCTTCTTGTATAAAGCCCATAGTGATTGGTGCATCAGATTTCCTCCTAACCTTGACGCGTGTAGAAATAGCTTTAACATTTCCACGTGACGTCGTTATGAATTTGCATCTTGGTGAATATAACTCCAGTTCCACTGACTTGCATCGATGTGTAGGCCACATCGGCCAACACAAGGTCTACCACAATCAGTGTGTACTTTAAGGCATATTTCAGCAATTAAGTCCCCTTTGACGAGACCATCTCCTGACCTTCATATGGTCTCTTCAGAAAAAGGATAGCTATTTTATACTTAGCGTTCACTTGCCAAACATTGGCGGTCCTTCTTGGGAGAGGCTTTTCTAGAGAAGAGTGCTTGTAATGCTACCTAATTAAATTTCAACTCAGTCCCTCTGTGTGCTATATTCAGATGTCACATAACCATACAACCTCAGAGGGATAAAATACAACTCAGAGAAGTACATCTGGGGAAGGGGTTGTGTTTTTTACTTTTGAGGCATGAAAACAGTCAGGAAGTTTGACCGTTGTTGATGCGCCTAATTCAACATTCATCTAAGGCCTGGGACTGAATGGTAATCCGCATAAACCTATGGACAAGGATCAGACACCCCGATTACCTTACTCGCTATCAAATTATGGTGGGCTAGGTCAACTCTGTCTATTACCCAAGTTGACAGACTCTCCTCAAAACTGATATTGTTGAAGTTTAGACGCTGTTTTCTGATGCGTAACGGCATTCTCTCTGCTTGTGTTGACATGACACGTTAAATTAAAAGTTTCCCGTGATGTTTCTATCCCAACGTACAAGAGAGACTATTTAGCTTCACTGACCGCATTTGGCTGACTACTCAATCAGATTCTGTATTCTGAAAGTTTACTCACCTGATAGCAACCAGCAAACCATCGTCCTTCTGGTTCCAGGCGAACAGCTCCACCAACAGCATCCACTGCCAGACTGTTCATAACCCGCAGCATCCGGTCAATATCGGAGTGATAGGTAAAATTGACCATGTTTCGACCAACTAATATGTATTTCGTTGAGCCTGTCTTACTAAGCGCAAGCCAAGTAGAAGCAACATCTTGTTCTCCCCAGTGTATTTTGATACTGGACAGTTCCGGATCAGTCTTTGCGCCACTCTCATGTGATTCACGAAGAGCGAGAGATATCCCAATTGAGGGATAAACTGAACGTATTTGTCTGACCAAGTCTTCTCCTTGTCTGTATGTATCAGAATAGATCAGTACTTCGACCAATTCCTCCCTAGGAATGTGATCGCAGGGTATAATTTCGTAAGCATCTCCAAAATGGTCCTCATCGGATTTGGATTCGCCCCACTTTTCTGGACAGGCTTCCAGCCTTTGTGTACCGCCAACTGGGGATGGTTCGCGAAAGAACTGATGTTCTATTTCTTCAGAATCCAAGAGCTTCAATATACGGTTGATAATTATTTGAGTTCCACCCGCCCTCGCTGATCGATAGGCTTTCACTAGTTCCCTTTGAATCTGTGCATAGTTATCTCGCGATATAGAAATTGTTTCTCCATTTCTGAAGAGAAAAACAATGCAGTTTGGACATAGAACCCATCAATGAAAAAGCAGTAACTAGGTTAGTTTTTTTACCACAACTACGCATCTGCAATGAAGTATCGTACATGGAAATCCAAAAGTCATAGAATACGAGGGTTGGTTGTCACTGATAACCTATTAATGCAAATTATGGTACCCGGAAGTAGTTGACTGGTTGTAGTCCACATTTTATTACTTTTGATACGTGTATCTTGTGTATTCATAGGCTCTTATCGAGATTTTTCAATACACTGTCAAGTATTCTCATTACGTCTTAAACGTTGGTACATGTTGCTAAATAAATTACAACCCGGGGAAGTAAAATCACTTCGTTTGTTGGTTTCATCAACAAACTGGATTCTCGAATAGCCCCCGACTGGGTGATTATTTCTTCAGATGAGTTATTCTTGGTAGCGTTACTTCGTTTAATCATAGGCCATAGTCGAAGGTTACAAAAAATTGTTCATGCTGAGCGTGCATGCAACACAGCAGCTTTGCTCAGCTGTCAGATTGAGGATCGCCTTCACCGTTCACACAACATTGCAAATGTGTCACATTTGCAAAGGTGACGCGGTGAATGATAACGAAAGTTTCTAAAAGACTGTAAAAACTTAGTCTTCTTCGGGAGTAAGTTTACAAAGCTGTTGACTGGGTGACCTTGCACTATCACGTTTGTATGGTCCTGTCTGTTTTTGTGCACTTAGGCCATTCTGGTGCTCTGTCATGATTTGTTTTCATCGTGATTTTGCCAATGGTGTGTCAGTGCATTCCAAACGGAATAAATTTTGGTACCATCTCTTTCACTGGCACAGCTGCATGCATTTTAAAGCAACAGCCGTGAAGCAAAGTGGCTCCGTGCGATGGCGCACTGTAATCAACTTCAACATACTATGACCACTGTTGTCTATAGCAACTGGGACTCTGAAAGCAACATTAGACCATATTCCTCCCTATTCTTGAGGAAAACTGCTCATACGCTTTCCAAAAATTCTCCGACAGCCCACAATCGGTTTTGTTCCTCTTGAGGCTCATCAGGTGGGCGCATTCCCCCAGTTTTCACCCGAATCGGAAAGAATGTGACAAAACTCTCAGTTACACATGAATTTAGTTTTGACGGCAGACGCAGCTGAATCCGGCTGAATCCCTCGTTTATGATGGTCTCCTTCAAATGACGCATTTTCTACGGTTTTCGAGATATTGCAGAATGTTTTTCTAACAGAACACAAACTGCCGAAATCTCTTTGACAGCAATCGACCGGTTTTGCCTTCTTGGGAATCATCAGCTTAAGCGCAGTCCTCGAGTTGCTGTCAACCTTATGTTTTACTGCGATATCCAACATGTCGCATTCAGTTCATAACCGAATGATGCAACCAGGACTCAGCTACGTTTACCAGTAAAATCAAGCTGATATGCAAAAGAGTGTATTTTGCATATTTCGCCTTGTCCTGTTAGCAAACGCCTACCTGACATGTCGTAAAACGGGAACCAATTCATGTATCCAGTGAGTTGACTGTCGCACATACACATTACATGCTTGGCCAGTGGGAATGCCAATGTATCCTCACACCAAATGACACTGAATTGTCGAATGGATACTCCTGCTTCAAGATTGGAGTTGAGTTCAACACTGACCCGTTCTCGTAGTTCAAAACAAAGCCAGTGAAAAACTGATAGCAACCACTGGGTCGCGTAATAACTCAAGAAACCATTATGACAAGAAGAGGCCTGGAGTAAACTGAAGTTAGGTTGGTGGTTCATGGGACAAGCAATACATGCGAAATATACTTCCTCCTACACATGGCCATTTACCGGCGAATTTCAACGTTTCATCCTCTGATGTTTAGTAGACTTGGCTGACAAAACTGATTAGATAAATTGTTTCTTTAGGGAACTCAGAATCTCCACACAAATTGTGGGTCGTTCAGGCTGATGTCCGGTGCAGTTTAAGTGCCATGTCTACTTTATATACATATATATATATATATAACCCATGCACCTTTTTGTCGTTGTACTGTACTGTTTAGAGTTGTGATTTAATATATATATATATACTTTGGAGTTGCTGTATTTGTATACTAGGTACCTGGTTACGGTGTAACACTATAGGCTGAAAGAAGACTATCCTGGTAGAACCCACGTGAACACAGTTGTGTGCTTTCTCTTGAATCATCAGTTCCTTCACCCAAGTGCACCGAGCGTGCGCTGGTGGAGTAGTGACAACACGCTCGCCCCGCATGTTAGATGTCCAGAGTAAAGTCCCAACATACTCAGGAATGTGTACTGCTGGTTGGTTCTTAAAAGAGTCTATTTTTTCCCCTCTTTGAAGCAACTTCATCAGTATCATTGAGCCCGGACCGGAGAAAAGCTGTGCAAACGCGAATGTGAAGATACTAGTTAACAAATCCCTCAATACTATCTGCGACAACTTACGCGGAAATGTTCTCGGGTTTCTTGAGTTGGTTCGGCTCTTGGTTAGTTCCCCCTAACTCGCGGCTGAAAAACAAGCAAACTTTACACCAACCTGATGGGATTAACGATAACTGAGTAAGTGAATTGTAAACTGACTTTTAGTTTGTACGAACGGCTGACTGATGTGCAAGGGATTGAAATGATAGCAGAATAAACAGCCCAGCGAGTGTCTTTCCCCTTTAGACTGGTTATTTAGAAGTCTCTATTAGCTGCTCAGTAGTCTGGTTATTAACGCTTCCAAAAATGCCACTATCCTTAAGAATATCATAAGCGAGAGATTCAGAGATTCAGTTCCAAGAGAGTTTCCCGCAAAACCCAATCGGTTTGCAAAATGAGTGTATTTCGCCAATGCCACCATCCAGTTTTTTTTTAATTTCATTGCAAATCTGACCTCGTCGAGAGCTGACAAACACGCCGCAGTTCACGCTTCTTGACGACAATAAAAATGTCATCCAACGAAGCTGATCTATATTTTAGGATTTATTTCGAAAGCCCGCCTGGCCCCGTTTTTTTGTCATTGCGATTGCCGTGATGAGTCCTTAAACTGGCCGTCCCATTCGCACTCCTTTCATTTGTTTGTAACGTTCACGGTTGAGCTCAGTCTGTGGTTAGATTGAGGCTACGGAGCTCTTGGGCATAGCCCTTTTTATGAATCGACTTGAAATTGTATGGATATAAGACAGCAGAACGACAGACGTCTTTGTAGAATCGCGGTCCATAAGTGAGGACAGTTGGTTCACATCGAATGATACCACAATTTTGTCCCTTTTTGTATGAAAAGTGTTTCATATAGTCGATTGAAAGTCTGTACTTTGGTGTTCCAAAGACTGGTAGGGTCGAATACAGTGGCACTGTTCCTTTGTGTTGCTTCCAGTGCCCATGAAAGCCAAAAGTGCTCGAGTAGTGCACCATTACTTACTAGTTCCCCTCCTTCGGGATGCTTCGCTGGCCCCGGAATCTTTTCACTTTTTGTTGAATTATCTCGCAGCGTTTAATCGGGTCATCTTCTAGGCATCGGTGTGAAGTATTCTTTTACAGCATGGCATTTGCTCTGTTTATGTAGTCCAATTTGTCCAAGGTGGTTTTCAGGTGCCCCTTCTCAGCTGATACAACAACAATGGACGTCCTAGGGCTTCACATGCCACCTGCTTTTCCAGTGAAGAAAACAGCAGACACTTGGTTGCACACCAGGCTTCTGACAATAGTCTGATGGAGATTTTATCTTTCAGATCGAGCTCAGTAAACCTAACTGTTGGTTCTTGGGTGGTCAGAGATTCCAAGCTGGGGACAGTTTTGAAAGTCAAGTTGAGTGCTTCAAAATGAACGATATGGTAAACCGGGTTAAGCTGTCGTTGTTTCAGTAGTTTTAGTTTTCGTAGGTCAGAAGCAGTACTGGGAGTATGTTTTCTAGATTGGCCCTGTTCTTCTCGCTTGTAGATTTAACTAGTCGTTTTATTGCTATGATTGAATTCTGCTGGGATTCTCGCCCGATTTTTTTTAATCAGACGTCCTTTTGGTCTAGCAACAAGTCTCTAACAGTGCACTGATCTGTCGTAATCAGTAGACTGGTCATCAATTCAACTTTCTGTGTGGTTAGGACCGAAGCGTGCGGACGATTTTCTGGTGTCCACTAGATAACACGGCGTAGAAAAAGGAGGTTTTGGATTCACTCATTCATATTTCTTGAATATGTTGACGATTTCTGCAACTTCATCACGACAAATAGGCACAGAGCTCGAGAGAATAGGAGCTACACTACCTTTTGGTGGGAAGACGGAGCCCATAGTCACTTATGCATATATATATATATATCGCCAAAAGACTTAGAAGGTATCCAACCATTAGCTTTTCTATAGGAGTACGCAGGGCTGGTAGTATTGCCTTTCTTATTGCCTCACATTGGAAAGTTTCTTTCTGTTCAGCATCACATTCCCATCTGAATTGACTCTTCAGGAAACGAAGTCATCACAAAGGAGTGAGTATTTAGTCATCTTCTGGGTTCGTCTATCATCAGAGGGTGGTAACCAAATCGTCGGTGAGGAAGATAATGGAATAGGGGCTGCTGGGGTCGATCTCTTTTCCGAGTTCACTTGGCGGATTATTCTGTGGCAGTGGTTCTCAGCAAGCGAGTGGGAATTGTTCCCTAGTTGAATTTAAGAGCCAGCGTAAACATGAAGGCTCTTGGGTTTTGAGGATACCAGCTTTTGAGTTACTAAATTCTGGCACAGTCCATTGGATACTGGAGTCATTAGACACCCGATCGCATTATTCATTCAAAGACCCTTTGTTACTCATCAACTACCTGGTTGCTAACACCTCGGATGAGAGATGTTGGTACTGAAACGTGGGTTATGAGGGCTTACCGCTGAGAGGAAGGAGAATATGTTGTAAAAACAAAGAAATGCACTTTTATGCGTGACAGTTGTCCTTCATAATTTTATCACTACACACTCCTTAGAGTTGTACGTACGAAATACGGGGCCTAAACACATTTGCGGTAACAAGACAAACAAAGGAAACGCTTAACTGGTATCAGGTTGCTGCAACATTTCTCACTCTGTTTTGCTCAATAGGGGCTCAAGGACACAATTGCAATCAACTGCATAAAGAGCGAGGGATATCTTGTGAAATCGCTTCAAAAATGCACGTATGTTAACTGGAATAAAATCATCTTAAAGTGCACAGCCTGAAGGGTTACTTGATTATTTTGTGATTTGTGATCGGCTAGTCGAGTGACAATATCACATAACTCTCACATCTTTTGTTAATTTTTATCCAACTACAAGGTAAACATCGACAACCGATCTTATTCTGAGTGAAACTGCTTTGCATCTTGTCGAGTTTATTAGCCTCTATATAAACATTCGTTTCTGGCGATAGGTTGCCCTCAAAATGCCCTTCACTCGACCTGCGTTGAGATCTTTCAAACTTTGACCCTACATTTGAGATTTCGTTACAAAAATGAAGTGACTGTAGCATGCATATCTGTACAGCCGCTTCATCCTTATTGGGACTTTTCAGTATTGCGTACCTCGCGAGAAATACGAACATGTGAACTCCGGGCCACAACATACTACATACACTGCAAAGTTCGAATGCGAACTGCCTATCAGTGTTGTGATTAACTTGCACACGCACAGTGCAGCTCATCCTACAGTCACGGGTTTCACATCACGTTGTACGCTTTGACTGGTATTTCATTGACGACTACTCTGATCGAAGGTTCGACCAAATTGTGAATCATTTCTTTCCGAGCAACCCACAATTGGCTGGAGATCCTGTTGGAGATTTCGTCCCGCAATCAAAGTCTATTCCGTGGTACATTACCATTTCATTTACTTGACATTGCGGTGGAGATGGCTCAGCAGTTAAGGAGCGAACATATTGACCAGAAGACCCGAGGTTCAAACCACACTCCGGGATCTCCACTGTCCCTGTCTACGTTAGGGAAACTTCGCAGTATCCTAGCCCTTGTGTTCCCATTAAATGATATGGCCACCTAACATCAAAATGTTTTACCGCTTAACGATTATCAATGTTACATCATTACTCGGCAATGATCTGTACCATCTACCCATCCACTATTCTCTCTACCGCATATTTTCGGTTGAAATGTCGAAGGCCGTAAACTGCAAGAAACCGAGGCTACATTTCCATCGTAGAAACAAACTCCGTGCGGTGTTTCCAGCAAAAACGTTCATTGGCAAAGTCTGCAATTCTCTCAATAGGCTGAAAATAGGGCGTACACGTAGTCTGTTCCACATTACCTGGAACATGATTAAACATTTCAATCTTGATGACTGACGCTGGACTGCAATTCGTATTTGTCTCTAAATGACTCCAACCACCTCTTACAACAGAGATTATAACATTCAGCATATAATATCTTGATATACTGGACGTAAACTTCGAGACCTCATGATGCATGTTCGTTATTGGTTAGCTAGTCATTCATCTGTTCGCCCAGCTCAGCAATTAACTTGCAAACGTTTCCCTACCTGACGACGAGACACCGTCACGGAGCACGGATGATGTCTCTTCTACTTCGTCGGCAAAATGTTTGCAAGTTGATTGCCAAGCTCGGCAAATACAGCAACTGCGTCTGATCAGCAACCTCCAAACGCATCGGAGCTACCAATACTTTGATAGATTATGTTCTTATTCTAGTGTGAGAAACGCAAGCATACTGGTTTTTCGTGTAGTCACGAATTCCACTCCGAAGACGGCAAAACGTACAGCTCAGTAGCTTGTTCCTCAATTGTTCAATAAGTTTATGGAACTGTAGAAATTCTATTCTTGTCGGTTTTATTATCGGGAACAAAGTGCTAATAACAAACAGGGAGACTTACGAGATATGGTTTGCCGTGGGTGCGGGAGTATTCGCCAGCAAAAAGTACAGGATTGCTAGGAACTGGCAGGCAATAATGACCGCCAGGAGTTGTCTTGAAAGTCGCATTTTCTGGCCTGCAGCCTCGACAAATGCACAGCCATCTTGAGTTCACGATAAGACACTAACACTTTGTTCTACTCCACAACACCAACCAACTACAGTGTTCTAAACATGAGTAAGCCTATCACATCAGGTCAAGTGTGTGCTGCATGGCCGCATACCTTACTGAGCTAAAATGATGAAGTGGTAACACGGTAAACAAGCGACTCAATACACACAGCTGGAAAAACGGTATCTCCCCTTAGAAATTTCGTTTCAAAAAATATTGGCTAGTATTCTTAGTAAGTATTAACCATTTGTGTATCACTGATCTGTTCTCGAGCCCATCCATCAGCACCCACGTTGATTGACTGGTCCGTAAGCATGGGAGTTGGGATGGTTCCCACCTTACCATTCGCAGGTGTGAAACGCACACCGAATCGTGCACCAGAATTATTTAGGGTACTTCAAAGGTTTGCATTTTTGAAGGAGCTGGACCAAGGACGGCAGTATCGTCTGCTTACTCAGCGTCTGTCAGCGAACGCCCTAGAAGCTTTTCCTATCCCGAGGTTAAAGAAACACGCGGAGAAGTTTCATGAAGCACTTTAGTAACAAGGTTGAAGTTGACATGAGAGAGGGTGGACTTATCTTACAACACTAGTGGTGATAAACTCAGAAGAAAGCGTGCTGTATACTCCTACGCTCCACATGAGTTTGCATACACTCTTCTCATAAGGGGATATGAATACGAGATATTTTTTTGTACATTTTTATCGCCAAACAGAGCCAAAGATTTTGACGAATGACAGGTCCGAAAGCAGCTTTTAGAGCTAGTAAAACTACCAATGTTGACCGTTTGAAAGGGTCCCTGAAAGTAACAAGATATCAGCACAGACCCTTCCAATGGAATCAAGTCAATCAAACCTCGGGATCAGAACAAGACAAGTTTTCACGATAAAGAGCGGATGCAACCGCATGTTTTAGGTTGGCAATTTTGATATTTCTCCCGCTTTCTTCAGATTGTCTTTTGCAATATTTTTTGTACATGCTGGAATTCTGATCGTGCGTGCTGTTTTAGTAACCAGTTTATAGAATGTATATCTGATTCAGCGGGACAGACAATTCATGGAATTGTTCAGGACGTGATACAAGTCTATGATGGAAATCTAAACAAAGCTCACCTTTATCTTGCCTCTTATTCTGTCCTGTATGACGTGAAACATAGTTAAATATTTCTATTCTTGATGACTGATGCTGGAGTGTAGTTCGTATTTATCTCTAACTGACTTCAAACAGCTCTCAAAAATGAGATTATGAGATTTGTCGTCAAATCTCTTAATATACCAGACTTAAGTTTCAGAACTTTATGGTGCATGTTCAGAACTAATAAGCAGAGTATTTTCTTGGATACTGATTAGCTAGCTATTGATCTGTTCGCCCAGCTCAGCAGTTAACTTGCAGACGTTTCCTTACCTGACGACGAGACACCGTCACGACGCACGGATGATGTCTCCTCTAGTTCGTTGATTGCCAAGCTCGGCAAACACGTCAACTGTGTCTGATCAGCAAGCTCCAAACGCATCGAAGCTACCAATACTTTGATAGATTATGTTCTTATTCTAGTGTGAGACACGCAAGAATACTGGTTTTTCTACAGTAACGGAAGCTTCTCCGAAGAGGGCAGAATGTACAGATCAGTTGCTTGTTCTGCAATTGTTCAATAACTTTATAGAACTGTAGAAATTCTATTCTTGTTGGTTTTATTATCAGGAACAAAGTGCTAATAAAAAACGGGGAGACTCACGAAATATCGTCTGCCACTGGCGCGGGAGTATTCGCCGTCAAAAGGTACAGGATTGCTAGGAACTGGCAGGCAATAATGACTGCTAAATGCCTATGCGAAAGTCGCATTTCGCGGCCTATAGTCTCAACAAGTGCACGGCCATTTGGTGTTTACGACAAGACACTAATATTTTGTTTTACTCCACGACAACGGTCAACTATATCGATCCAACTACTAGCAAACCTATCATATGAGGTCAAGTGTGTGCTGTATGTTTGCGTAGCTAGCTAGGCTAGACTGGCTGAAATAGTACAATAATGAACGAGCAATTTTGTTAGGCAGCTCAGAATACGGTAGGCTTTTATACAAGACTGGTAAAGTTTGTTTTGAAATATTATCAATAACCATCAACCACTTGGATACGACTGATTTGGGTCAGTGGAAGAAAGTACATCAGATAGCAGGCACATTTCACAGAATTTTACCGCGGCGGATCACATTTTGAGCATCTAGAAGTAAAAACTGAGATGCAAGACCTCCCACACTGATGTTATCTCGTTCAGATTGACTATGGTTACACATCCCCGTACACTTCTCCCAGACCTCTTCGTAAGCCCCTTCACTTTCTGTGTGGCATGTGTGAGGTGGTCATATTCCAGTTATTGCTTCTCAACTCCCCTTTCATCCTCACCATGGACTCAGACGTGTGCGTCATCGAGAACTCGCTGTGGCAACACACTGTACGCGATCCGAGACGGGTGTGACTCAAGGCCTAGAATTAGGCAGTCTAGCCTCTTCACAAGACGGAAGAGATGCCAAACCAGCTCGGGCTGGTGTATGAGATGTGAGGCATTGCTTTATCCTGGTAAAAAAGACTTCCACCCTCCAGTATACTAATGACAACGAGAGGAAATGATAAGTACCTCAGCGTTGGAATCTATGCATCAGTGCCTTGCCAACGGATCAGCGGCGTACATTTGCTTGTTTCGCAAATAACTTCTGTACTCCTGTGTCTGGCTGTCCATATGAAAGGGTAATTTTTTCAATTGTCACTGAAGTTATAGCTCAGGCTCTGACCCCAGGTTTGTGTTCAGTAATCATTAAGTGTAAAACCAGTGTAATGCATTAAAATCTTTGCCTTTCAAAATTTTGGCCAATTTGTGTGGTTTTGAATGCGCCTCATCCACAAATGATAAACACTGATTTTTAAAGTGTGACACACCAGTAGATTTCGCAGATTGCGGAACGATCAACTTAGCAATATGAAGTAATCAGTTAGACTCTGATGTATATATCCAGACGTTGGACTACTCATTCTTACCTCATGTGTTCCTGAGCAGACTGGAGATTTGAACAGGACAAAGCAGTGCTTCCCACCTCGCACGCCACTCTGAGACGATTCGGCTTCTGTCTCGTCCATTGAAGATGTTAGACTGTCTAATTCATGTCTTGAGCTACTTTTTGATGGTCATACGACAGCTGACCAAGGTGGTATGTTGTAAAATATGCCTGATTTCTGATACAGTTTTTCACCTGCAGACCAAATTACCCATCCAGCTCAATTCAAGCGGTATCGGACTGATAAGGCGAAGCCTCTGCGTATCAATGAATCGTTCACGGTGTACACAAATCCAAAAACCAGTCTGGTTTGATCTAAGCTAGTGCTGACTGGTTTCTGGAGGTCTGAATTTACTGAAGTGAGCTCATATTGTCGCCAGCCAAAGTTCACAATGAGCACGGTGCACGAGTTAGTTGCTATCGATTTGCTATCAATGACTCCACATAACTGTTGTGCTGAACTCTGGTCAGAAAACAATTGTGGAATCAACCAATCACATACAATACACATACAATATCACATACAATACAATACAATCAAATACAACACACATATAATATCACATACCAATACATGCCTTAATGCTTACTGCCGGAAGAAATATGCGGATGCCGAAGAAAGAGTCCACATGTATAGCTTCATCAGTTTTCAAAAACTTTCATTCAATTTGTTCACTGAAAATTACGGACCTTGCCACTAAGCCACTGTTCCTCTTTAGAAGGGAACACTTCGACAGAGAACAATTTTCGTTGGTCCTGAATCTTTAGAACTTTGGGACAGAATCCTGCACGACAGAATGCGTGAAGATGCTTGAAGGTAGTGTGTATGTATGAATTGCCTGTGTTTATCGAGAACCCAGGCTGTGATCAGTATGGTCCAAGCACATCATAGTACTAACAACTTTAGGGTCTCTTTCAAGTTTGCTTGCGTAGTCAACGAACCATAATTGGAGAATTCGTAGCAAAATGAATTTCTCCGTTTAGATGATGGTTGGCCACACTCGACTGGGCATTCGTTTCAGTATCACATGCAGGGCATGTCGGTCACCCGAATCGTTCCATTTTCTCGTGCTCTGGACGCCATGACAATAACAAGGAAGTTAGCGATTACCATTTAAGTTACATTGTCCTCAAGCATCTTTTCTAAACTACATCAATGGATACAATAACTAAGTCAGAGGTCCACTTGAGACTATGTGATTTAATGTCACGCAGCGTTACTCTCCTTATTGTGAATAGACCTTGCGTATGTCTTCATCAGAAACAGCAAATAAAAGGTGACAATGATGCTTCACTGCCGGACAGTATATCACAGTCTATCGCAAGTATTCTAAGGTGCCACACCTCTAAGGGCCGAATCAGACAAGCTGGTGAGAAATCGATAACACGAAAGCCACTGGAATATATATACATATATATATATATATAAGTTGTATCGTCAACCGCCTCAAGACGATACAAAGAACTAATATTTTTGCACGACCTGGTTACTCCGGTGACGTCGCCGAGTACAATTCAGCGTTTACTCTGCAATTGCTGTGTAGGATTTCCCGAATCGCATTGACCCGGTGAATTGATCTCATTACTGTGATGTCCTTTATAAAGAATCGGACGTCACCAGAGTTGCGCGATGAAAAACAGTGAGAGATTTTTGCGATTCTGATGCAGTAGCATAGACACTACCTGCACAATTAGCATTGTCATTCACTGTCACAGTTGTGTGCGCCTGGTATGTTCCATCACGGTAAGTCAGTTCTTCATTCCCTCCGCAGCTGGTTACTGTCCCGTGACGTCGAGTTGGTGGGCAAGCCAGCTTACAGACCTTCACTAATTGGACTGAGAACGCATCGTCTCTGGAGCTGAACCTCAGTAACAAGATCTCACGGATTCATAATTTGAAATCGGCACATTTGGCCTCCGTGAAAATACGATTTGAAGGATCCTTAGTGAAAATGACGACTAAGAGCAAACACCCGAATACATTAGGAATGTTCCAAGGCGAACTAATCAGAATTGATCACTGAAATGATTTCTGATGTGATGGAAAACTCGGTGGATTTTATAGCACGCCTATGCGCAGTGTTTTGATGAAATTTCAACGCGCCTACGTGTAAATCACAAATGTCTTCTTTGTTGATTTATGCCGAAAAACACGGATGCTGCCGGGGTTTTGTCGCAAGGTGCATCTAGGAATCGTTGTGATTTAATTAGTTGTGCGGGTAACGGAGTGAGGAAATCGACGCAGTTTGTCGCAGTACATAGTGAAGCAGTCGTAGGTCTGCTAATGTGGCTTATTTTGCATGTGGCTGCCGGGAATTCTAGAGGTATCACCAGTAAAAAAGGCTTAGAACGATTCTATGGAATCAGTGAATTCGCAGAAGAGGGGAACTGGTGAAGATACTTAGTACGTAAAAAGTGTAAAGGTGACCAGAGAACAACCTTAATAAATAACTAATTTAAATAAGGACTAACCAACGTCATACCATCTTTTGGCATGCGCCTTGCAACTTCAAGGTGCAGAGTCGTGCTTCAGAATGTGCAGTATCTGAATATATCCCTTATAATTCAAGGAGAATCAATGGATATTGTGGGAAATTTACGGTAGTTGTATTAGATCTGCCGGAAATGTGGCTGTCGAGTTCAGTGCAAGAATCTCAAAGGCTTGGATAACGTTTTTAATTTGCGTCAATTGTGGCGTCAAAAAGGCATGTCACTAGATTTTAAAGGTCGCGTGTACATTACGGGCTTTGTTATATGGGTGCGAGACGTGGCCTATGCAGACGGATGATGTGAGGCGTCTTCAGGTTTTTGACCCCCAGTGCCTCACGAACGTTGTTGGTTGTGCTGTTCTTGTTCTTCATGCTTCCTTCAGAATGGTGAACCACGTATGACTGATGATGATGATGATGATGATGAAAGTCTAGCCAGGAGGACGATTAGAATCCTCATCGAAATTCTTTGGTTCAGGAGAAACCCTTGATCCAACCCCAACCAGGAGGATGTGTTACTCAGGCCTCTTCCCATTGACCAACTTGATAGGAGGGACTCTGTGAGTGTCACATTTCCGCTTCCCTCTATATTTCGATCAGTTATGAAGTAGCACAAACCATAAAGTCACATCGTGGTGAGTCACATTCTCTTAGTGACAGTCAGTGGAAATAATATGTTAATTTGATTAAGTAAACTGAGTGTACGAATAAAATTATCTTCAAATTCTGCAACTGGTCTGGTTTAACGGGGCCAATCAAGTGAACATCTTTACGATAGGATCTACCGGTGAAAATTTAGGATAAACATTTCCGATCTAGCAATAACGTGATCATATTGATTATTCAGCTCGAGAGAGCGCAGACTGACAATAGCCTTCGAGAAGGGGTTCTGTAGTTCGAATGCACCACTGGTTTTTCGGCTGTCCGTGTCTAACTTTTGAAAACTCCGCTTGTTTTGTCGGTCTTTTAAGGCATCATCCATTTTTCGTTCTCACTCCTTCGCATATTCATGAAATACATTCCCTTGATTTCATCTGAAACTACGAGGGATTCTAAAAGTTTCCCAAAGATACATGGAAAGCAGTTCCACAAACCACGCTCGAGTTTTGATGTCATACAGCACTGAAAGCTCCGCTCGCGTTCTTTCACCAAAACCAAGTCCTTGAGGATGGATAATCTCTTTACTTACGACCTACTACTGTGGAGGTAGTGGTCCTCTTAGAAAACAAACAACCAAATTGAGGCCACAGTCCCTCAGTTGTCTTGTGTTAATCCTTTACCCAAGCAGGAATCTGGATCCTCCAAACAGCAGGATAGCCCTCGGTTAAGAAAATGGTTGAACTGGTGGGGATAAGTTGCCTCACAGGAAGAGAACAGGAAGAGAACCTCCTATTTTTGTATGCTTTAACCATCAGAATGGACCGAAATTACACAGTATCAAGTGGATGTCTCGAAAATCGCACACCTGCTTTGAGATTGAGTTAAAGTTATCCAGAACATCAACGTCCAAAAGATACATATCGTGTGGCGGTGGTTCACTTGCGGAATTGTGAAAAATTAGGATCATTCCGAAAAGTGAACCGAATTGATGCCTCTTAGATTTGAGTTCGGACTCAAGCAGTCGTGTAACATCTCCAAACCAGTAGTGCGTGAGATTCAATTGAAAAACTCTCTAAGATCGAGACATTTGTGTTTTGATAAGTGATAGGAGTGCCGTCCACTTCAGCGAACATAAACCTTGACTTTCAGACGGATTTCAGTTCATTCAGGTGTATCCTAAAGCCAACCAGGTTGAGTAGGTTACGTAAGAGATGTGGAGAGATAGGAAGTTTGAAGGGGTCGAGGAAAAACAGCAGAGCAGCTGGAAAGAAGCAAACGCAAGCATACGTTGAAATTGTCATCATCCAAGTGTACCGTTCTGCCCTTGACACGTTTAGTCCGTCAGATTCAATAAAACAAATGATAATGTGGATAATAAATAGCTTTTTAACAGGTTTCATTCACAAATATGATACCCAGTTCTGATTCAACTATTTTCGTAGTCGGGCACCCAAGTATTTCTTTCCTGGCTTCATCCGGGGTCTGAATAATCCAAGTGGAAAAATTACCACAACTGTGTTGCTTAGAGTCTACCTTTTGCAAGAGCAAACACTTCCAACAGAGAGTAATTTATGCCGGTCCTGGGAAAAGTATCAATCGATGAACGGATCGATATTCTTTCTCGTTCAGGTGTAATTCAAACACTTCCATTGTCTTTTCACTCGGCGGGAAAAATTTATAGACGTCGGTCAATCGGTACGTAAACCATCGATCCACATTGGGTGTGCCCTTTCAAAATCGCCTGTATGAATGTCGCTTATGCTATACGTAACACCTGGATGTTGGGACTCAACAAATTCGATTTTAATGGGGATTTCTTTCTGCACCTTAAGTTGATCTATGCTGATAAGCCGAGAAGCGCTGCACAAATGTTTCGTGTTTGTTCGTAATTATTAGCATTAAAAGTTCCACGTGTCTCCACAACGTAACTGATTCTTAGAGGAAATTTCATCCTGTAAGAGAGAACCATCTGTGTTGAAAAGCAGAGGAGAACTGTATAGCAATTTCGTCCTTATCAGGAACCGTGAGTAGTGTGAAGCTAAAAAGAAACTCCACAGAGTCTCAAACGTGTGATCTCTCACCTAGTGAGTGGAACGCTCAACCGTCCGGCCAGGAGCGGCTGATTAGCTCACACTTTATCAGAATATGCGGTGCTGTTCAGCTTGTCAGCGTAGATTGGTTCCACTAACAAGAAGGAATCTCCGTCAAAATTCCCAGATCTCTTCACGCCATCAACAACGTTGTTCTATCGGTGGCTGAAAACCTCATCAGTCCAACCAGTCAGATCATTACCATTAGTCTGTTCTACCAAAGCAACGAGCTCAGCGACTAGCATTTGGACGAATCGCTTGTATGCTGTTCATCGGCTTATCTTAATACCACGATTGAATACTAGTTCACTTTTTGTCACATCGTGGTTAAACTGCACCCCATCAAAACGTCGGTTGTTCAGCCTCGGTTAAACAACAGCGGCATCACGATATTGACTGGACAGTCTGTTTCCCGAATGTAGTGCATTGTTATAGCACTCAGAGAACTATGATGTAAGACACACGACTGTAAATCGATGTGCCATTGAAGTGATTTCATTTATCTGTTTGGTTTGTAGAATCCGTACCGATGAGTTCGAGGTTATCATCAACAAGAGCGTCCAGGTATGCAGGGCAAACGGGCATAAGTATGCCGGGTGACGTCTACCGTGCAAAATGACCATCAAAAGTACTCTAAAACGCAAAACTAACAATCCCTCCCGTGTCACCATTTCAAAAGAAGTGGTTTAACATTTACTGACATGTACCGAGGACTAAATGCCGAGAAAAGCGTCAGTGGCGAACGACATACAGACCCGGATTCTGTCCAAGTGGTAATTTATAGCAGTCTTCAGGTTTTTGACCCCCAGTGCCTCACGAACGTTGTTGGTTGTGCTGTTCTTGTTCTTCATGCTTCCTTCAGAATGGTGAACCACGTATGACTTGGAAAAAACGCGCGAAAGAGATCACGAAGAGTTTGGGTGTTGTTGGTCTTGTACACCTTCAAGGATGGGGTCCCCGTGACCCCACATGTGCTTGGCTGGAGACGTTGCAAGAAATGGCGGCTAATCGATGTCAGTGGCGTTAATGCTGTCAGTTTCTTTCCAGATTGTCTGATCGAACGCTTGGAGGTGTAGGCATCTCAGAATACTTCGCATAGGCTAGCACTAGGTTCCCTCCTTCCCCCATTCTTTTTCTCTTCTTTTCACTCTACGGCTTCGAATATAATTAGACGAATCTTGTGGTTGTACGGCAGAAAACATCACTATCAACCCTGATGTCACTGTCTTTAACGACGACGATGACGATGATGATGATTTATAGTCACAAACTTCACATCCTCCGACAAAAATCCTTTTCAAGATGGAAGCAGTTTGGAGGTGTATTCAAAAGGAATGCCAACATACTCGGTTTCTTCAACGTTTCGCATGTGCATGCGGATGCGTGCAATAAAGTCTGTTCGATAGTGTCTAACTTTTGAAAACTCCGCTTGTTTTGTCGGTCTTTTAAGGCATCATCCATTTTTCGTTCTCACTCCTTCGCATATTCATGAAATACATTCCCTTGATTTCATCTGAAACTACGAGGGATTCTAAAAGTTTCCCAAAGATACATGGAAAGCAGTTCCACAAACCACGCTCGAGTTTTGATGTCATACAGCACTGAAAGCTCCGCTCGCGTTCTTTCACCAAAACCAAGTCCTTGAGGATGGATAATCTCTTTACTTACGACCTACTACTGTGGAGGTAGTGGTCCTCTTAGAAAACAAACAACCAAATTGAGGCCACAGTCCCTCAGTTGTCTTGTGTTAATCCTTTACCCAAGCAGGAATCTGGATCCTCCAAACAGCAGGATAGCCCTCGGTTAAGAAAATGGTTGAACTGGTGGGGATAAGTTGCCTCACAGGAAGAGAACAGGAAGAGAACCTCCTATTTTTGTATGCTTTAACCATCAGAATGGACCGAAATTACACAGTATCAAGTGGATGTCTCGAAAATCGCACACCTGCTTTGAGATTGAGTTAAAGTTATCCAGAACATCAACGTCCAAAAGATACATATCGTGTGGCGGTGGTTCACTTGCGGAATTGTGAAAAATTAGGATCATTCCGAAAAGTGAACCGAATTGATGCCTCTTAGATTTGAGTTCGGACTCAAGCAGTCGTGTAACATCTCCAAACCAGTAGTGCGTGAGATTCAATTGAAAAACTCTCTAAGATCGAGACATTAGTGTTTTGATAAGTGATAGAGTGCCGTCCACTTCAGCGCACATGAACCTTGACTTTCAGACGGATTTCAGTTCATTCAGGTGTATCCTAAAGCCAACCAGGTTGAGTAGGTTACGTAAGAGATGTGGAGAGATAGGAAGTTTGAAGGGGTCGAGGAAAAACAGCAGAGCAGCTGGAAAGAAGCAAACGCAAGCATACGTTGAAATTGTCATCATCCAAGTGTACCGTTCTGCCCTTGACACGTTTAGTCCGTCAGATTCAATAAAACAAATGATAATGTGGATAATAAATAGCTTTTTAACAGGTTTCATTCACAAATATGATACCCAGTTCTGATTCAACTATTTTCGTAGTCGGGCACCCAAGTATTTCTTTCCTGGCTTCATCCGGGGTCTGAATAATCCAAGTGGAAAAATTACCACAACTGTGTTGCTTAGAGTCTACCTTTTGCAAGAGCAAACACTTCCAACAGAGAGTAATTTATGCCGGTCCTGGGAAAAGTATCAATCGATGAACGGATCGATATTCTTTCTCGTTCAGGTGTAATTCAAACACTTCCATTGTCTTTTCACTCGGCGGGAAAAATTTATAGACGTCGGTCAATCGGTACGTAAACCATCGATCCACATTGGGTGTGCCCTTTTAAAATCGCCTGTATGAATGTCGCTTATGCTATACGTAACACCTGGATGTTGGGACTCAACAAATTCGATTTTAATGGGGATTTCTTTCTGCACCTTAAGTTGATCTATGCTGATAAGCCGAGAAGCGCTGCACAAATGTTTCGTGTTTGTTCGTAATTATTAGCATTAAAAGTTCCACGTGTCTCCACAACGTAACTGATTCTTAGAGGAAATTTCATCCTGTAAGAGAGAACCATCTGTGTTGAAAAGCAGAGGAGAACTGTATAGCAATTTCGTCCTTATCAGGAACCGTGAGTAGTGTGAAGCTAAAAAGAAACTCCACAGAGTCTCAAACGTGTGATCTCTCCCATATCCCTGAGTGGTAGCTGGAAGAGACCAGGTTCAAGTTCGACTGCATCACATTTGGCCGAAACCAATCATGTCGTCGACAAAGAGCAGGCCTTCACCATCATATACCGAGCACCTCTGAACCGATCACGATTGGCACGATCCAGACTAGTATCGATCGCAGAGGCGATTGGAATCCGACTGCTGGATCCACAACTTTGCGTCCAGAAGAAACTTGTGCGACCTCTGAACTTGAACTGGCCCGCGAAAAATCCGGTCCCACAAGCCTGTCTGAAATTGACGTCACCCACCTGATTTTCTGTGACCCATTGACCTACCCCTCATTCAACCCCCCTTCCTTTGATTCCTGTTCCACTAAAGTGTATGTGCTCCTGCTTTTTAACCCTTTTTCACGTGATTTCTGGTACCATATAAAATTGTGATGTATTAGCCAGGAGGAACAATCACAGAAAACAAGCTTTGTTCGCTACCTTCATTGTTCTCATGACTTCCACTGGTATATTCAGCCAGGTAAAACGATAGATCAATTCCGAATAATCGATCAGCTCGTCATCACTAACAAGAATGAGTTATGGTGGACAATTCAATTAATAGGCAGTGTTTTGTATGAAATCATGTTCATGATGGAGAAACAAAACAAAAACAAACATGAATTTCCAGATGTCCTAGATTTCCAAGTGAACAAGTAAAATCCTACGCACACGGACAAAAATCCGAGCTATTACGACAATCATCCAAACTGCTACAAAGAGAGTTGCCTTGGGACATCGTTCACGCGAGCTGCAGCAACATGGGACGCAAGGCGAAAGGAAAAGGACGCTCGCATAAAGCTTTCCAAAAGAGGTAGTTAGCTGATAAACTTCATTAGGATATCTTCGAGAAGATTAAAGCCCACATAGTCGACAATCCAACAACAAGGCGAAAGTACTACACTACCGTACATCAAAACTCTTCTAGAATGAACTCAAGGATACTTCGATAACATGATACAGCAGTAATCTCCAAACATACTGTGATGAGCGCTATCAAAACGGAATGTAAATGCTGATTAGGCGGAGAAGGTCAGTGATTTTTGGAAAATTTAATGAGACCCGTAACACCGGAGCAGACGAGGAGGAAGCTATCGACCGGAATCAGCAAACACATGCTTGTTACAAGAAAACGTGGTCAAATCTCGACCAAAAAACACCAGTCCAATTAGTAAAATACCGGCAAACTGGGTCAGGCAAGAACGAAGAAAGCACAGAAATTTGTGGATGTTTGATATGCTAGTAATATGAAGATAAACAGGCGCATTCTGATCGACCCCGTTTAGCAACTTCTGGAGACAGAAGAAATCCAGAACTTTCAAACTCTGAGATGTACAGGGAATCAAAGAAAAACCCAAAAGACAAACAGCAAAAACGCCCAGATTGAAAGGATAAATCAATTGGATCGGTGTGTAGATTCTCAGCAAGGACCAAACAGGCAACGATAATGGGAACTGTGTAAAAATAAGTGTGCAAATCAGCCAACTGGATCCAAGAAAATGAACCGCAATTTGGGAGGAGACCGGTCAGAATGAAGAAAGAAAACGATTTAAACAATCAGCTAATTAGGCAACAGGTAGGCCAACTACAACACAACACAAAAATTTGGTCTAACATACTGTAATTTTTCTTATTCCTCGCTGACTGTGACTGTAAAGGTTCATTCTTCCAGAAATGCGGTGGAATTATGTCACCAAATGCCGACTTCCTTCTAAAAAGTAAGTCGAATTGCATAGCTCTTCACAGAAACAGGTAAATTCGGTCTCCACCTCATACGTGACGTAGTTCATTCACACGAGGCCCAATTTAATATGCTTCAGGCACTTTTCGCAAAGGATTTATGTCATCACACAAACTCGTTTCCAAGGAGCACTTGTGTGTCACATATATGTCCGGAATTCAACTTCATCATCAGAATCTCGTGTAACTCGGAGAGCTCGAAACCTGCGACCTTCCGGCTAGTAACTTGAACAATTAACCTTTCGGTCGCGAATGGCTGATCAGCAGTGTGATTAACTTGCACTTACACAGGATATAGCGCCGCTCATCCTTCAATCACGGTATCCACATCGTGCGGTCACATGTGTTGACTGGCTCCTCGAGCAATGACTTCTCGGAATGAAGTTTGACACATGCGGTAAAATCATTCTTCATCTGAGCTGCTTATTAATTCATTGTTATGTGAGAAAATTTTGTAATATTCAGTAAATATTTCACTCTGTCGAGGAATATAAATTGCTTCACAAAACAACAGCTCGTACTGTACAGTGGTATGAATCACGCCTCTGTTGTCAGAACGATTAGGTCCTGTTTATCGTATGAACACTTTCTACTGGATAAAAGGTAGGAAACTGGAGTTATCTGGATATACCGGAGCAGAACCAAATGGTATCTGCATGCCCAAAACACGTGGTGAAGTAAGTTCAAATTCCGAGAATGCAGGTCTTCCGGGAAAGTTGGGAGCAGAATTCTACGTTTGATATTGCGATTCCAATCCATGCTTATCATTTGAATATTTAATGTCAGGACTGTTGAATCTGTTGTGACCCGTTTTTGTTATTTATTTGTACTTATGTAGTATACGAAAAAAATACATTGAAGCATCCATTGTAGTTCGTTGTCCTATTTACCCACATCCCAAATAGGACCTAAACGTTTTTTGGTCTATATCTTCAACACAAAACATTCAGACGATTATGATACGCATCACCGTTGAGACTAGTGCAAACCAGACGTAAAATCAGCCTCGGGGCATGTTCATTACTAGACGGAAGTGTCTTGCATATCTGCCAGCGCTTTACCCAGGCTCACTCTACGCTTCGAGAAATATTGACGAGGCCTGCAGGATTTCCAAGAAATTTAATCTTCCTGGACCCCCCTAGGGACCTTGTTCAGCTGTAGCACCCCTCCGATGCCTAGCTGCCATGCCACCAGAAGGAAGCACGAGAGCTGGGATACTACCAGGTTGCCAAAAATATGCAGGGGAAGTCGAGATGCAGAGGTCGGTTTCGAACCACGGACCTTCCGGTCAGTAAATTCGGACTCTAACTACTTGGGCCATCTCGCCCCCTTAATCTTCCTGGGCGGAACATTAGCTGATTTCGTGCCTAATTTCATCAGATATGAGTTTCTCAATGGATTATTTGGTTCGTTTTTACCCCTAGTCAACCGAAGAGGTTTGCTTATGCTAGTATGCTTCAGAAGTGAAGGAACCTGTAGAGCGTGTCAGATGAGCCTGGCCAGTGAATGTCACTTTCGTCTTTCGTCAACTCAGTTTGTGACTACTTGGAGACGTCAGCAAACTCTGCTTCGCTTTACCGTACAACCACAAAAATTTCCTGTTTTTTGTAAATTCACCGGAATACTGATGTGGAGGAAATTTTATTGGGCTTCGCTTCAAAAATTTGACTCATGCAAGGACGTTCGGTATAACAAGGATGCTCGGAATTCAGGAGTTGTTCGCCCCAGTAAATTGTCCTAAAACCGCAATGATCTGCAAATCCGTTTCTCAAAGACCAATTCAGATGAAGAATAAACATTTGGCTGTTCACCGACCTATGAATCAGTCGTCGAGATGGGGTGTTTCTCCAAAAAAACATTCGGCCTGAAGTGGGTACTTTTGGAAAGTAGAAATAGCGCAGACAGAGGAATGGATCACAACGTGCTTACTCCTTCTATCTGAGGAGTCATCCTTTGTGGAGCCAGTCAACACGCGGCCACATGACATGAGATCCGTCGGTGAGGGATGTGTTGCGCTATACCTTACTTACCTGCGAGTTAACTGCACGGCTGATCAGCTGGTTGTGACCGGACGGTTTAGTGCTAAACTACGAACCAAGAAGTTGCGGGTTCTGAACCCCTTGAAGATATATGAGGTGAGTTGGTCTGGTGATCCCAATAATACTGAGGCAGTTATATGGTGCTTCTCGGTCTTGCCTTGCACAATTAGCTCCACATAAACACAATGTTTCAGTTAGCTTGCTGGAAGACCACTGTAAACTCCCACAAGATACAGCTCTGGTTGACTCGAAGGTACTCGTTGAAACGAATCAAGATTTGAAAACAGTTGTGATCTGAGTGTACACCTATTGCGCCAACAACTTAAGAATATGTCAAAAATATTGTCGCATGCGAAAAGTTGCCGTAAGACCTATCACGCGATTACTGGATGTGGAAAGCTGTACGAGAGCTGATCTACCCTTCAGTGCACTCTTCATGCATAATACGGTATGTTTTATCCCTTCAGCTTCCAGAAGTCCGATTAGACACCAAATTTGACGTAGTCTTTGCGTGGATAGAGAAGCGTGATGGAACCAAAAAGTTCGAGGAATGGAAGCGACCGGGTAATCTGAAATAGCTGGAGGCTGTCCTATCTGATCCGTGAAGCAGCACCTGAGAATTAATCAATAATGTTTCAGTCAAGTATGACGGTTGGACGCTACTATGTGATAAATACCGAGTCTAAATCGATGGGCGGAATATATTCAATTACAAATGAGTTGGTGACGAGCTTGCATCCATGTAAATTATTCCACTCTGTCACTGAGTGGGATCCCTTTTATGTACTGAGCTACCCATTGTTAATTCCACACCGAAGGATCACCGTGTTATCGAAGCGTCTGAACTTACCTCAGTGTTATTCGAAGCTGCGTCTTTTCGTTCCGCCGCACTCACGCCCTATGTACTCAGTAGGGGAGACTAATTGTGGTCATAGAATTTGAAAGAAGCATTTGCCGTAAATATTTTCTAAAAAATCACCCAAACCGACAGTTACAATCAATCGAATTGTAATACGGTTGATGGATTTCAAAATATCTCCACTCCTAACCTCGGCTCATAGGCCACGTGTCCAAGAGGACCAAGCATGAATACGACTTGGTATAAGGTTCTTTGACCATGTGTTTACGATAAGTCAAGTGCTTGGACAGCGTCAATATACTGCCCACCAACGGGTGCAGATTTATCGTTTACATCACTCTCGTTCCAACCCTTCCGTCCTGGCGCAAGTATTTTGGAGAGACCACACCAAACGGAAGGATGAAGTGGGCTCGAGTTTCTCTCCTATTATAGTCCATCACCATTACATGTCCTTGACCATGACGAGGTTTGAACTCCAAAAGTCTGATTTGCGAGGCGAGTGTTACCCCTACTTAACCAGTGCAGGTTGGATGCATCTGAATTACCATACCTGGAAAGCGAACTTGTTCACGGTTTAACGATATGATTTGTTTGTTCGGAGCCTCGAAGGACGGTCCAGTAGCTGTCGCACTTGCTTCGGTCGGCTAACCCGTCTGTCAGGATTTCCCAGTCTGGTAAAGCCCTACAAGCTTGAAAACTGTTTCGTCTTCGACCATTCGAATGGACTGACTGTAGTTTGCAAATACTAATAGACCCTGTGAAGGCACTACGGTGAACAATGGACAGAATTCAGTAGCTAAAAGCTGATACTGAAAAACACCATTTGTCTCAAGCACCGGGTTTTTCGCATTTTTATTTGACCGGCGAACAAGATTCTGGACCCTTATTTGCTGAATGTCGTCAGTACATTTCGGTCATTTCTCTAAATGAGACTCTGTCTATAATGCTATTACAAGGAAAGACACACTTACACTGGCAGAAGTGGTTGTCACTGAATGAGAGCCATTCTAGACGAACAGAATGTGGGTACGCCCAACTAAATACGATCTAGAATTTCACAGAAGCACAAATCAATGAAGAACTGAACTCCACGATTAAGATAACAGTAGTAGCTAAGTTAACCAGTGAATCATTGTGGCACGGGGGGGTCCAACAAGCAAAAAACAAGCAAAAAAAGAACAAAAAAAACAAAAATAAAATAATCGCCATACTGGATAAGAGTTGACTAAATTTCGACTGCAGTAATTTCTACAGTTTCCAATCTATCCGTCGTCACTCCGACTCACTGCACAGGTCAATTTGAAAGTATTCCGCGTGAGTATGCTAATTTGACCAATGAGTCATAGGTTGCTTGGTCGCCTTTTGATTCCGAACCACTCCAAGTGAATTTTGAATATCGATTAATTATTCTGCTCAACTAGGCATCGATAAGACAGTTGTCGTTTAATGCGAATATTCAGCGAGACGCGTCTTCGCCACCTTTCCCATAGTTATTTGTGTGACTGAATCTCGTTCAATTTGGTTCAATTTCGTGTTCGTGCAGAACAATGATGGTGATTTCAAGAATTCTGTTCGAACGTGAACAAGATTGTAACTGATGGCACGATACCCATCGCGGACTATCTTTGTACGATGGCTTTGTACAATCTCATGACATTGCTCGTATTCTTACCTAGACGTGTTCTGAAAATAATGTTTCGGACTAGGTGATTTCAACAAGTCTGCTGTAGTTTTCCACCGTTTAAATTGAATTACTCAATCGGTCTTAAGTAAGCAAATCTGAGATTCGTACTTCATGGGCCACGGTATGACCAACCACTGTTTAGGAGAGCAGTATTCCCGATATCACCACGTGGTTTTGAGCATCAAGTCGAAGGACACATATCGGCATCCCATTTTTATCATGTGTCGACGAACAGTATTCTCCGTTAAGGGACATTTTTAGTTGAACAGTCAGTGTCCTTGGTAAAAACGAGTAATCATGACGTCGGCTGACAGGAGTTATATGGTTCCCGGTAAATGCGGGCATCAAATTTGACTAGGTCGGTTATCAGCAATGAAGGAAATCGGTTTCCTCTTACTTCCGATGAACTAGTGACTGACTAATGCTGATCCTCGGTTATGACGTACAAACGCTGAACGAGACCACTCTTCGACTGTCTGAGCCCATTTAGAGTACTTCGCTCAATTTTGGAGCCCTTTACGCAAAGACGATGAGGAAACACTAGGCCAGGTGGCTAAACTGGTACGGGGACTACACACTTTACTCTACGGCGAAAAGTTTGATGCACCCAGCCAAAACTCATTGCTGTATGGAAAGCTACGTAGATACGTCATACTCACATTCCAGATTATTGCCTACTATGTTGGTTTCAACGATGAACGCCAGCGAGGCACACTAGCTGGCGCTAGATCAGCAACACGGTTACTTCGGCATTCAATTTTTCAAATGTATTCAGTACAAGTGTACTATTTGAAGGAGAATTGCTTTTTGCTACGACGTTGTTTATTTGCAAACACGAACTAACTGGTTACAGGCCATCAGACACAAAAGTAAATATCCCATCTGCACAGAGTTTTTGAAAGGTGAACATTCTCAAGCGTCCTCTTGAACTTTCCTAGAGGTCCTTCGACTATTAAACAGTAATGAACGGGCACTGCAAAGCGCTTCGATAATTTCCCTAGGAACCTTCACCTTCCATCAGATGTGGGGGTGGAGCTTGAGCACCAGACCAGAGACTACTAACATGCTTACACTAGTAATAAGCTCAATTCCGACGGCGATATCGCGTAGGATTAGATAACATGCTTGATGAAAAAACTTTGTTCAGTTCATCGGGATATGATTAAGCTTTTCTTCGTCGACAGATCTTGATAGCCAACTCAGTTTGCATGAAAGACATGGAGTTAAGCTTTATCTCGGCTCGTCACGGGGGCTCCTGTGGGTAGATTACCACCTGTGACGAAGACTACGACAGCGTAAGGAGGCTATCGCCGTCACTTAGTTTATGGTGTGATCTGTATAACTATTTGTTGTGTACAAGTAGCCAAAAAAGAGCATAAAGTTCAGTTCGTTGCTTGAAGTGCACTTACGCTCCCCCAAGTGAGTGTGCGTTCAGGAAAAGGGTAAAACGGCGCAACAGTGAAAGTCTTCCAAAAGGTAGTGATTCCAAGAATAGAATAGCCTGGTCGCCGAGGTTGAAGAGTATTTTTGTATATAAATAATCCCATGCCAGAGAGCGCAAAACTAACAGTTATCTGTCCGTAAATCGTTTACTTAGAAGCCACTAATGACGTTGATGCTGATAAATCAATCCCAAAGTGCAACTTATAGCGACGGGAGTCATACATTCCATCAGACAGACTATGTCTCCGTAAGTGGTCGCGCTGAAGTACCGCTATGCCCCCAGGTCTTAAGCACGCACCGACGAAGTCATTCGGATGGCGATGAAGTCTTGGCTTCCAATGCTTCCATTAATCAATAATCCGAAAAAATGTCTTCGTATCTTCCGAACCATGATTCGAAGGTGGATTTGGATTCTGCATCGTAGAGAAACTCAGCTACGCTGTTCCCAACAGCGTCAACAGAGGGTTTCTTCGTTTTAGTTGTGGCTGGGGTTCGAATTTCCAATTTGTGAAGGATTGCTTCGATTAAACTCAACTGAGACTCTTCAAATTTGGCCTGCTGCTGTTGCAAGATCAAAATCAGTCGTTCATGTGAAAGTGGCATTGTGGAGTTCGATTTCTAAGTATTACCGCCGCCAACTTGTTGTGGACCACAGTTTTCCTAATGCCTTCTTAATACCGTGAACCCGAGTCTAAATAGCCGCTTGATGGGCTTAGCCAAACCGGAAAGCCGATGAACGTGCGAGTGAGCTGATCCATTGAAACTGACGCGTACAGGCGTGTCATGTGCAGCCGAAAACGGGCTGTTTATAAAGCTCACGTGGAAAGTTCTAGGCGGGCCGAAAAGTGATGCTAGAAATATAAGTCATCAGTCGACGGCAAGTGAAGAACAACCAATTGAATCTGTCTCAACGAAAACGGTTATTCCATTGGCAGTTGTGTAGTCCAGTTACGTTTGGAGCTGGTTCTCCTATTAAACACTGATCTCATGCTGTCGACGATGATGATGAGGATGATCAGTCACCAATGTTGTGTGTCCGAAGACAAGACACTAAACACGCGATGAGTGCACAACCGAGGATGTAAACATGGTCGGAGTGTTTGCTTCCTGTCTCAAAGGCTCTAAGTTTGATATAACCTGCTGTCTAGAACCGACAAGCCTCAATCGCAACAAGTGTTTTGCACTGTCAACGTCGTATCTAGTTTTACCGATAAATTTGATCGATTCACAGCTGACGTTGGCCGATTTATTACCACACAAATGGAATGGACTCCGACCATAATTGAAGGTCCCATCATTAATAAAACGACGCCGGCCGGCGACTAGAATGTGTGAAGTGGCGTACTCGCCCAGTGTAACTAAAAATGTGTAGGCTAGTGGCATGAACAGTGCCCTGAATGGATATCGAAACTCAAGAGGTTGATGAAATTCGCTAGCTGGCCCCTTACTGGTTTCCCCATTCGGTAAAGCCTTACTCTGTTTGTAGATCCCTATATTTGTTAACTAGTGAGTGCATTACGAAGTTTCATACCTAGATTTGGTCCTGCAAGTCAGCGATGAGCGCCACCATGCATGGTTAGCTGTCTGATAAACCAAACACAACAGCAAGGTACGATCCCCGGATGGTTAACGAGCATTTTGAGGATACCGTGCTTTCCATATAAAAAATGGGAATACCATTATACAACAACCACTTGTGCAGATAGGCCGCTCAATATATTGTGTTGAAAATTGGTCACTGCGAGTAAAAATGAAACAGATTGCACCTGGAACGAGGACTGTCCCATATCCCAGAAGAATTTCAGCTTATCATAAAATTCCCGAAGTGAGGCCAATCCGGATATATCAACACTCGCTTCATCTCTGAGACAACCTGCAGAGGTAGGGATGTTGGTCGCATTTTGCCAAAGACTGAGCATCTGATGATGTGTGAAAGCCTAGGTAGCCACGTAAATGGATATTTCAAGTCAGTTTTATGCGATGGTAGATTCGCTTGTTGAACAAACCTACAATGTATTCAACAAAAACAATCGCAAGTACGATCTCCTCTTATAGCCTTTCACGGGACATGAACACCAGAGCTTACAAGTTTTCTTTCCTGAAACCGTCACCCTAGGAGATCACACCCCGAGGATCCCAAAACACTCTTACAGTATTCCAATAACTCAAGACCTGTTACTTATTCGCAGTTTCTCAAGCAATGCACAGACAGCTAGTGGGGGAGGGACGCAGCACCACTCCTGTGAATGACAACACCCCTCCTCTTTCACTGAAGAAGATAAGACAAACAGCCTCGGATGATGATTGGGTAGAAAACACACGAATATACAACGCTATCTGGAGTTATTATAAAAGAGATGTTGCTCAATGAGGTACCAGAGTTGTGAAGGAAGGGATCGACAGGAAGAATCTTTTGTACAGGATTCCTGATTCCAACCAACTCAGAGATGGGGTTAAAGCAAAGTTGAGGAAGTCACCTTCTTGCGCATAAGCACTCTGGAGCGTTTGGCAACGACGTGGACTTCAAGAGAAGCCAATGCCTCAGACAGCGGACTATATACATGATGGGTGACGAGTAAGTACCAGAGATGGTTTAGAGGAGAGAACAATTGCACGAATGTTACAGGCCCAAGAAACTGAGCCTCACGCATCCATTTGGAGGATGGTTTGTAAAGTTTCCAGTGTGATCCCCTCACCGCCGTGTTCGACCTGCACACGGGAGAAGGAAGAATGAAAAAAAATCAAAATGAATTTTACAGAAACTTGACAGTTAGGTGACAATCGTCAGCTACGGCCCCGTGGCAAGCTCAGTAACTAAACAACGGACTGTGCAGTGTATGCAACTTTGGATCAGGTCGCAATGACTACGTGAAGCGTGACAAGTCAAAACAAGAAGAACTCTCAACCTAATTGTCGCCATGGTCTCAATAACGATGAGGTAATCCTGGGTGGTCATGGACTCATGGGGGAAAATTGGATATCAGGAACCCAATGGCCTAGGCGACGAAGCATTTACTCAGGTTACGCCGGATTCCGTATGTCCAGCAGCAATGTGATCAACCCAACCGCGTCATGTGGCTGCATCAAATAACACACAACGTGAGTTCGGAGCCCCTTGAGCAAACGGAAGCCAAGTCAAGGCGCTCTTTCGATGCGAATCTTAGACTGAGATTCACAATCTTCACTCAGGCCCAGATAAGAGCAGTGGTATCGAATCACGAAGCGTTCCGTTAATACAGGGCTCTTCAACAGCTCCTCCTTCCAAAGCTTGTCTTTTACAAACTACAATCCTCCAGCTAAGTGAGCACAACACGTAGACTGTGCAAAGATAAAGCCTTGATCGTTAGCATGACCAGTGCAGCCTACCATTTAGATGGCTATATTCATCGTTGTCCCGTACGACACAGAAGAAATCGGCAAAACTCCTTCCATAGAGCACAGGCACATTTACCAACGGTGTCCTGTGATCTGACACCAGCACACCTCAGGGCTTCCATACACCGCAGTGTTTATTGAGTGAAACCATGCCTCTCCATCCGTCTCTCGCTCACAAAGTGTTCAAAGTCCACTAGAGGGCATTGTAGCTCATGATGAAGGTTAGGAGCATTACACCCTTCGTCAGCGTAGACCATCAGTTTCCATGTGAGGTTTGCGCCAGGTAAAAATGCGCTATGATGGGTAGTAGACGATTAACCAACCAGTTTGGCGACCTCCCAACTAGAACATATTATCGAAATGCGCTCGTTTGCAATTTACATTGGTGTGAACGGGGTACTCAATTGAATGTGATACACAAATGTATCCCTTCAGCTGGCACGGTATTCGTCAGTATCACAGACTCCAAAGAGCATTCAGCTTATTACGTCATATTGCTCCGATTTGCGAGCGCAAACCTACCTGAAACCAGCCCACTGGCCGAAGCAAGGGAAGTGAGCACTGACAGTACAACTATCAACTGCCCTGCCCGACCATCTCTACCAAAGACATGATTTCGAGGGAGTGGATTTCAGTCGCTCCGCACTATCCGTACGCTTAGCATCGACTCCAAATCTATCACCTAATTGTTCTTCATCCGGACTTAGTTGTCCATATTGGACATTCATATCAACCACCAGGACCACTATACCCGTCCGTCTTGCTGACCGAAACGGTCGTGACAGATCTTGATAAAACCCGTCCTTCTCAGTCTCAGAACTGCAGTCTGTCGGGGCGTACGCTGGTACGACAAACAAACACCGTTTACCGCATCGACCTGCGTTAATCTTAATTAAGCCAGACAACCACACGGCGCGAAGACGACCGTTTACTGGGATCCAGTCCAGTAGGGCGCCCTCAGCCTTTGGACTGAGTGCAACTCCCACATCGTAAGTACTACGAGCTGTTGCGTTAGGATAACCAAATACCCGAAGACTGAAATATGGGACATCTGAACTCATCCTAACCGGTTTGAGATGAACGACCGATTTAAGGTCCTTTTTGCGTGTTTCGGAGACACAACATACACTGACAGATAGGAGAAGCAAAGTCTCAGCAAGAGATGCTTGTTGCCCAATTTGGAACAGAGTACGGACATTAAAGGCCGCAGCATGGATCAGATCTCTTGACGTTAGTAAGTGATTATTTTGATTTAATTTTCTGGGCAATGGCTTGGACACCGAACAATGATTAGGGTACTGGCAGATGGGTTGGTTGCACTGCATCGTTTCATGGGTGATGAAGGAGTGATAAGGCCGGTGAGCGAAGAGCTTGAAGAGCGAATGATACCGCTCGGTGGCCCAAGACGAAGAAGCGGGTTGGTTGCGGTGCTCACACTGAGTCTTCCGCTTAAAAGTTCGACCCACAAGGAAGTGGGAGAATGTAGTGTTTTGTTCGCGGACCCTCCTTCTCACCCCTGACTCAAAATCTGAATCGCGAGGCAGCGGTTGTTAGGGTTTTCTTGGGGGATCATTCTCGGAGACAATGACTCCGAGAATGACTCAATAGTCTGACCCATTTGGCTACAGGAGGCTGGCCTGATCCGAGGACGCGTGGAGTAGGGCATTACTGTATTACTCCCAATGCGGCTGCGCACACCTTCACAACAACACCACACTCTTTGGTTTTAAAAGAATTTCGAATGTATTGAGTAATGCGCCGACCTTTTCTAACCCGTCCTTCCTCGAGGGAAGACAGCATCACTGCTTCCATAAATACGGACATCCTGGTCGCCTGAGGAAAACGGCTTACTTCCTTCACACTCCTATCGCGAGAGACAGTACGATTTGACCTCCAGACCGCCTCGTAATACGATTGCTCGCAGTACAGGGACTCTCTGTTCTTCGTCAAGCTACTCCCCGTTGACCTCCCTGGCATGGTTGAACCTTCAAGAACTAAGTTCCAGCCAATATAGCCCAAAGAACCATTGCAGCACAGGAGCCCGACCACCCCAACAAGGTGACAGCTTTAGGTCGACACCTACACGAATGTTCAACTGGTTCAGTGGACAATTCTGAAGATAAAAGTGATTTAAAGATATTAGGAAATACATAAGCTGGACGGACAACACTTCTGACTGGCTAAACGCGGCATCGTATATTGTACTCGGACATACTAACATTGGGCTTGAACTCGCGGATCACGATCCGTGTGTATCGGAGTAAACCTGGCAGAATAGAGTCACAAACTACCTGAACAAAATATTTTTTCAAGTAGGATGAACTCTTCCTCTAACAAAAATAAGGTTCGATGACCTCAGCAATGTTTTCGCGAACATTGGAGGACTTCCAAGCACCATCATTTACTCAAACGTGATTCTTTTTGAGGTGGTTGTCGTGGACTGATGGCCGGTAAAAATTGGGTTCTTCAATACTAAGGTGCTTCCGTGGGTGGAGAAAAGTAGTCTTCACACAGAGGTGGCCAGTGCACTGAAGCACCCTGAAGTGAGGGTTTGTGTCGCTAGGCTAGCTTCAATGCTTCACTGTTATTGTGAGGGAGCCAGTCGCTAGGCTAGCTTCAATGCTTCACTGTGTTATTGTGAGGAAGCCAAGTGCACGTGCGTGCGTGCGTGTGTGTGTGTGTATGTGTGTTAATAAATGCACGTATACAAAGTCAAAGTAACTCCCCCGAGAGAGTGTGTTTCCAAATATGACCATTAGTGAATGGTCTCTGCTCGGCAGAACTATTATACACCTATGCGAAATGGCCGTTATGAAAGTAACGTAGGCTGACAATCAGTTGCGAATGCGAATCCACGTTTAGCAAAACGCGAAAAATAATCTTCGTTGAGAGGTTAGAAAAACAGCAGACAGACAAACCTCGAAAGACAACACTAGTATCCATACTCACATTAAATCGGTCACCGTTGGGCTTGGTCACAAGACAAACACCCGGAGAGACTTCAGTCACAGAAACCCCCGGAAACAATGTGTTGAGGTCTATTACTTCACCGGTCTCCGCCAGGCGCTGTAAAAGTTGTTCTTGCTCCGAAGCTGCGGCATCAAACTCTCCAGGATCACGTTGTTCCTGAAGCGTTTGTTTCGCTTTCGATCGTCCCTTGGGTTTCGAGGGACTAGGAATCTTCGCAGCAGGCCGAGTGTCCTGCACCGCAGGTCGTTGGGGAATAGCAGTGACGCTTGGCTGTTCGTCCTCATAGGCACCATAGTCCGGCAGTGTTGGGACTGCTTGAATTTCCGGTTCTTGTTGTGTACTGACAGCGCTACCATCTGCTAAACTGACCAGATGTCCCGTGGGTCGATGGAACAAACGCCCAGTAGCGGCCTCCATAACAAGGTCACACAGTTCGCCCGCCTCTGTAAGGACGGCGAGGAAAGCTCCACTGGTCAGCCATTCTTCTGGCACCGGGCCACCTAAACCACCTTCAGGTACCAAAACCTATGGGATAGTGATAAAAGAAACGCTGGTAGAGCGAGCATCGATTAGATGGGTAAAGGGGTGATATTGAATGAAAACGAACTCACTAGTTCGTCGCCCAATGCTATCACGCCTTGAGGTTCTTCGTCATTTGTTGTATTTACGTTGGTCTGATAAGCCTCCTCACCTTCTACAACGGGCTGGATGTCTTCACGAAGAGTTGCATCCACCTCAGTATCATCTGCGGCCTCCACAGAAACCGTTGGGCGATCTTCGGCCTGTTCCGATTTTTCCTCTTCGGCCTCCATTGCAGACACAGCGGCGGCTCGCTGAGCGGCTAATATGGAGCGGAAGCGCCTTGAAAGGTAGTCTTCGCACAGTGGATCTTTGACAACATACTTTCCACAAGGAAGACCGAGGATGTTCGACTGTTCGTCCGTATCAATCTGAAGCCAAGATAGAAACATGCGGTGTTCACTGAAAATACTGTAGTCTAGACATAATATAATATACATATAATAATTGTTGATTCCTGTGAATCAACAGCAGCCGGCGGTTATTTTTCTTTTGTGTTCTGCCTACTCATGAGTAGCGTGGTTACCGCCCGTTTACTATAACGGCGCTTTGTTTCCTTACTGCCTGTTTCTCCAGTTTTTGCTCTTACTTAAGGTCTGCTAATTCTCTAGTAACTGATGTCAATATTTTGTTGTCCGTCCGTCTTTACTTACAAGTTCATGTCAGCCCTGCCTATTTTCTAGCGCCCGTTCTGACGGGAAGACCGACCGAGTGGGAATGGAACTCAGGGAACCTCGGGCGGCAAGCGAACGTGCCATCCGCTAAACAGACTCGACGCTGTTTGATCAGTATCCATTCCCGCTTTCGTCTTCGGCGATGAGTTCAGTGCTCTACGTCTCCACACTGACACTGTGGATAGTTGAAATATGGTAGTGACGGAGTCAAAGTGTAAACCTACCACATTGATGTAAGTCAATAAGAACGTGTCTCGGAGGAGCCAACCATTACAATTAGTGTGAAAGACAACCCCTTTTAATGACGTCCCATTTCTGACACAACATCCATGGTAAATAAGCTTACCCACGGTTTCCCTATGTGTTGTTTTACCGTAACTTCTCATGACGACTGTTTTTTCACGCAACCCTTTTGGGAGAAAAGGTATAACATGTACTGGAAAACCCAGTGAGCCTGTAAACCTCTTGTCCAACGGGGTTTTCTCGCCTCTAATGTCCTGTACTATTGTTTACTGTCATGATCAAAACGAGGAACTCGAAATCCCATAGAGGTTGAGGATACCACCTCTGATAGAGAAACTCGGTGGACGATAGTTATGTACCTAGAAAGCTTAGTACACTCTGGTCCGTATGCTTGAAAATGAGTCCTAGGTTATTAAACCTGGGACCACTGCAGTGTAACTCGCGCAGTCCAGTCGGGTTACTCACAGGTAGTTTGAACTGAAAAACAAAACTGTTTATTACACGAAACACCGATAATTATCTGAATTGGGAGGAAAAATCTCAAAAGAATTCCCGCAAACACAAACAGGACGACATCAGAAAACATTTTGTGCTTGAGCAGATGTCATGTCACTGTAGCTACAAGATGAGAAGGTGAGTAATCTAATCCAGTTTGAGGTGCTGAATCCCGCAATACTCCCAACGGGTCGAGAGTTGGTTACTCCCCAAACGACAGTGAGAGCTACTCCTGCATGAGAAAGATGAAAGTTAAGCAACACTCATGTTCATCAGATGGACGACACCATGTGAGCCCCTTTGTGTCGAGTCCCGTTTCCGTAGTTGTTAGGTAACCGATGGGCATTGCTCACATCACAAAACAGAAGGAGAATTTACCCTCTAACACAGGAGGCTACCTCTGTATTACCTTGACAATTATTGCTTGTCCATCATCGACGTCTTCGTCCTCGTCTTCTTCTTCCTCGTTTCGCTCCAGCACCCGTTCTGATTCATCCAGACTATTTTCGTTCGGACTCTCGAGACGACCATTTTGAGTAGGCCTCGACGTCTTCGTCCTCGTCTTCTTCTTCCCCGTTTCGCTCCAGCACTCGTTCTGATTCATCCAAACTATTTTCGTTCGGACTTTCGAGACGACCATTTTGAGTAGGCTCTTCAAGCATGGTCCCTTCCGCCTCCGACTGGGCTGAAGGTTTCGTGGACACGATGGTTGATTCAACTTCCGAGGGGTTTTCTGGCACCCCATCAACAAGTTCCGGAATGATGGTAACCTCGTCAGCGGTACTTTCCTCTGGAAAAGATCAGAGAATCGTACGTCGATGGGAGAATCGAAGAGTCCTTAAGACAATACACTGCAGTATATAATTAGACTGCAAAGCGTACAAAACATAGTCAAACAGGATTGGATAAGTGAATAGGTGTATTTTGCCCAAGTGCAGCAGCAAGGCATCGGTGTTGTTGAGGATGATGACCCAGGAGCCGACAGCAATCAGTCTAATGGTTGCATATCCTTACGGCAATCACCTACGATTAATCACTACACAAGCTGAGCTCGATAATGCTTGGAGTACAAGGTGCGAGCCACCGAATAAGAGGTACGCAGCTCGAGCACAGGCCTGGGTTTGCCATAAGTCTTGTCTAAGCTTGGGAAACCTGTTACTAAATCATTCTTTGTGCTTCCCTCGAGTTACACATGCCGAGAGGATATCGCAATTCACAACTGTTCTCTCGGATCGTGCCACATTCGTTGCATACGTGGTTGTCCAGTGTAGTGCTGTTGGGCTGATTAGGTTTCTGCGTGGTAGTCGCCAACAGTGCTTTAGAAAATGACCCTTCTCGGGCTTCAAGCAGTTCCATCATCACTACCAGGTTCCGTTTGAAAGCCAGATTGCACCCATCTACCACCAGCTTGTGTAGAACGAACTCATTCGTAGGCTCTTGGTGAGTATCACATGGTGGTCTCACGACAACGGGGCAGAATATGAGAACACAACCCCGTGCCCTGGGTGGTGGTTGAAAGAAACCTCGCTCAAGTGCAGTTGCGTCACATCTGACCGAAATAACTCATATCATCGACGAAGAGCACGCTTCGATGCGATATACGGAGCACCTCTGAATCGATCACGCCTGCCACAGCTGGCCTCTTCAGTCGATTACAAACTTCGCTCCCACATTCAACCGGGTCGGCCAACAATGTCAGTATATCCTATGCGAGATGGCGAGACTGCTCAGTAGTTAGAGCACGAATTTACTGCCCGAAAGGTCGTGGTTCGAACCCGACCTCTGCAACTCGACTACCCCTGTCTAGGCTGGGGCAAACTAGCAGTATCCCAGCCCTCGTGCTTCCTTCGGGTGGCATGGCAGTTAGGTACCGGAAGGGTACTACAGCTGGATGATTTTTTATTCTATGCTGGTTGCACATGGCTTGCCAAATACACCACGCACCTCGCTATGCTTCGCTCCTCCAGTTCTTAGAAATGTTACCGCGAAAGGTAGACTCATTGACTAACGTCCGGTGCATTCGCTTACGGCTGGACAGCACTTCCACCATCTAAGTGGTCTTCACGGCGAACGCTAGACTACTACACCATTCGTGAACAAGGAACGAGCTGAGCGTACTGGAGCTGGAAGTGGGTGAAAAACCTCACCACTTATAACTGAAAAGAGTTGATCAAATAAGCCTCGGTACGCAAATTAATTAAAAGCGTTCAATGCGGGGAGTATGAAGAAGTTGGTGCGACTTGACGTGAAGAAGGCAATCGCGCTAAACTTCCGGATTTTCAACGAGTTTCGAATTGTTGTCCAAACGGGCTTCCCATATTCGGTGACGTTTAACTCCTGTTTGAAAAACAGCGCAGGCGGTGCAGTAAGCTTTCAATACCCCAAAAATGTTCGCCATCGGATGTCCAGAGCTCATAGCGTAGTCGCGCTTGGCTTTCGATTACCTGTTGTTGGCTGCCTCTTGCCCGAAGATGAGTCGACTTTTGGAAATCTCGGGTCACAAAAAGTATCAATCAGAACATGTACATTTTTGGGCATATGCCAGCACAGCGCACCATCCTCTAAGGCAACTGTTAATTCGTACAGAATTTCAGACTAGTAGAGCATTGTCGTTCAGGGCCGCTTTCACTGTCCACCATAGCAGTTTCAACTTCAACAGAGTGACCATATTCGGCCGGTTTAACCGCGGCGCCCTGTAGGAGGCGCTCACAGAAGATACGTTCTTATTCCACTTCGCACTTTGAATTTTAGACGACATGAGTCCAACAACTCAATCAGCTGATGGACACCTCGAAAAGTCAGAGAAATCAGTTATAAAAGAGAATTATATATATATATACTACTCGTTTAACGGCGGATACTACTGGTAAGGCGTGCGAGTAGTATGTGGTCTTCTCGTAACTCCGCTTCGCGTCTAGTGAAAGGTGGGGTTTATTATGGAACTGCTTTGCACTGCTTCGTTTACAATTGCGCGATAGTCAATGAATATCCAGGAAAATTCAAGAAGACGCGTTCAAGAAGACGGATATCAGTTTTTTTTTTAAAAAAATAAGGTGCATATGAGAGGTTACTTTTCCTGTCCAATAGTTTGTAACTGTTTAGTTGGCGTATTCTAATAAACAACTACGCGGCGAAGGGCTTTCCTACTCTCAACCGCACACCCTTCAACCTGCACTTTTTCGAATCCACTGGGCAGAACACGACTGAACACCAATGAACCATACATACTTAGAACTTACTGGACCGTGATGTAGTCACGAGTTTTCTGGATGAAATCGTGATTATTCTGTGGCTACTTTTAACCACACAACATCCGGCTAGCTGAAGACTGCCTTACCATTGTTGAGGCGTAAAAGGTACTCAAATCACTGTTAAATATCCACACGCAAAAAGATTATTTCGTGGTAAATTCGCCGTCAACTACCAGCTAACTGGCTTTTTCGCGGACAAGTGATGGTCAATTGACTACGAGTGGAGGTAGAATATGGTAAAACAATTATGAACTATGCGAAAGTGTAGATAACTGAGACAAAAAACAATCGCTCGTAACGACCTGGCTGGCATGGGCTAGTACAAGGGACTTTATCACGGCCATGTAACTCTGTGTTCAATATCCGAAATACTTTCTGATTACAAAAAAACCACCACACATAAAAATAATGAAAACACTAGAATACATCCAAAATCTTGATGGACAAAGACGGTTCATATCTACCACCCATTAAACAAGAGAACCAGCGCGTCCTCGAAACAGACGTCTCGGTGTACCCCAGAGGCAATTTTTCACATAACAGTATTGATAAGATAACCGCATGCCAAAACTCACGAGGTAAAACTTCATCCAGAGTGCCATCTTCGTGGTTTTCGACCGGTTCAGGTGGTAGTGGGCAGACGACAGCCGTCTGTTCGACAGTTTCCTGCTGGTGTCGTTCCACTGCCAGACCTCCGTTTTGTTGTTGTCGTTGCTCTTCTGGTTCTATCGGCTGTTCTTGTTCTTGGTCGTTTGACGCTTGTTCGTATTCTCGTGGACGGCTTTCGGCCACGTTTGGTGTCCAGAGATCCAAATGGGCAACAAGGAATGCACGCGCTCGCTCGACTAGACTCAAATAGTCTAACACCACACGAGGAAGCTGAGGTGACAATGGGTTTCCATCTACGCTTCGCAATAGCAGATGGTCCCAAGGATCGAGCAACTTGGAAAGCCGAGGAGCAGCGAATTCAATGAGCTCGTCATCGGTAGCTTGGGATACAGCCTGAGAGGGGCACAGCATGCGAAAGGATACATCGGTAAATCACACAAGGTAGGAGGGAGATGCTATCAGGCAGGTTGGGACGAAGTTTGATACATCCAGCTGCAGACATTCGGACGAGTGTGAACGACAAAAATTTCACTCGATGTCGGAAGGACAGGACACCAGAAAACAGCAGGGCAATGCATCAAGCGGATATACAGAAATTTTTCGGTCTCGGATTGGCTCTGCTAGACAAACTCAGCAATTCTGTGTGCACCGTACAACCCTAACCCAAATTCGGGCTCGTTATTATTTCTCCAGGCCCAGTGCTTTTTCAGGGCCAGCTATTCCCTCCTATCAATCTTAAAGTAGACTTTAAGCTGCTTCGATTTCAAGAAGCGGTCAAAACCCACCGTTTAAAAACACACCGTCCAGGATGAAAGTAAAATGCCTAGTTAGGGTATACATCAGGATACAATACCTCGCTCCTCAGCATTTGAAGTCGTTTGCGAGAGACCTGTGTCTTCTACGTCGAGACACACTTTTTGATGGAACAGTAAGCCAACGACCAGCTCAAGAGGTGTATGAACACAACGCTCGGAAATCCTGAGAATTACTGCAGATGGTGGTTAGTGAAATGTCTCCTCACTATCCCGCGGGCAAATTTTTAGGCGAGCTGTTATTGTTACCTTTGACTTTTCGGCCCTAGGCTTGTGGTTCTCATTACAGAGTAGTGTGTTTGGCCCAGTTTGCACTGAGAAGCATCTTGGAGCTGGACACAAATGAGTAGCGGGAAAACGCCCAACTGAAAACGTCGCCCAATCGTTCTTATCAGAAACTAGGGGACCAGCTGCATCTGAAGAGTTAGCATGTACTATTGCGTAGAATACCGATTCACATAGGCCTACCAGGCTACATATTTCCCGATAAATTGTCAGTGAATAATCTGAACCGATATTTTGCAGGTTTTGAGAACACTCCCTATGATCGATCACCGAAATCTACAACTTCGCGGTACCCCAAGGAATGGCTTAGTGACTATGTTTCGAATAAAGGAACCGAAGTTTACTCTGGAGGCTTCTAGAGAGGAAATTGGATCCTCAGATTACCAATTCTACGTCAACACGCAGTGAGAGTATGAGTTGACTGGTGCACGACTTCACTCAGGTTAGCTTTCGGAGGCCTGAATTTGCCCGAGAATCACGACATTAGAAGATCTCGTTAAGAAGTAATGTTACGAAAACAACGTTGGATCCTAACTTTACGCTTAGGAGTCAGAAATGTTCAAACGTCTCGAATGCATCAAATGACTGCCATTCTAGTGTTAAGGGTTATTAGTTGCCGAAGTTCAGGTCCGGTAAACCAAGGTGTGCTGGTTCCGTCCGTTACAGTTTGGATCACCGGAAAATGGGAGGGCGTTGGAGATGCAGACGTGCATTGAAGGTGATGGCATGTTTGGTTAGTTGGGGAACTGGGGGGGTGGGCACTAATTGAAGGCGATAGCTTTGATGCATGAGTGCCACTCACTGCGCGATTGAGCCATGTCTACTTGTGTCATTCATCAATGGTGAGTTGAGTTTCGAGGTCCCTATCAAGGGGAGCGGCAGTTGTCAACCCGAATGAGTTCACTGATTAGCGTTTCGATGCTTAGTTGCCAGATCATACATTGTCCACCTGTCGCCTGCACTCAGCACAGAGCTGCGCGATAAGTGCTCTGCAAGGCAAACGGTCTTCTAGCATGCAAAGCACATTTCCTAACCAGCGTAACCTATGAAGCCCGAGCAATTCACCTATCGTCACAGAGTTTCTTTTCCCAGAAAGCACCTGATGCCCCTTAGCATAGTTAAACCGACCAAAGCTTCGGATATAGCAATGGTCGAACACTGACAACTTTCATCCTCTGTGCGTAAAGGCCAGGTTTCTGATCCACAAAGCAGTATGGGTCGCACCGCTGCAGTGTAAACTCAGTCCTTGACAGACAAACTGACATCACGCAGGGGCCATAAATGTCGGAGTTTCGTAAAAATTTGAACTGCCTTCCCGAGCGGGAAGTAATCTCGTCTCCAGCCAGTCCACCAGAACCTATACAACTGCCCTGGTAAACAAATTCATCTACCACGTCGGCCGACTGGTCTGAAGGCATGAGGTTTGAGTCTGATCCCAACCGGTCGTGTAACAGCACTTTACACTTTACAAGTGTGAAGCGCGCACCAAATCGTGCGGCAGAAGTATATAGGTTATTTAGAATGGTTTGCATCATTGAAGGATCTGAACCAAGGACAGCAAAACCGTGCGCATACTCAGTATCTGTGAGTAAACGCCCGGGGAGTATTTCGGTCCCCGAGATATCAGAAGCACGCAAGCGGCCACGTTCCGTTTGTATCACAGGGTACGTGTGCACACGCGCCTTAGGGGACGAGCACGTCAGGACCTCAAGAGAAAATGAATAAAGGTATTCCAGCAGGGGAACTCAAACCATTCACAAAATATAAGGAATTGTTTGTGACGTTAACAGGTGTAGAATATAATCGTCCCCTTAAAGATGCATTCACTCTGTTTTGAGGAGCCTAAGGTCAAAAAACGGGTGGTTAGGTCCACCTACACACCTCTCTTAGTTTCGTTCGGCGTCTCATTGCTGCCACATACGGATTGACTGTACGGGGCTTGCCTTGATTCGAACCATGAGCAACCGTCCGATGTCGAGTGAGACCCGCCCGCGAATTGAATATTTTGGTGCAAGCAGAACATGGATACGGGCCACCTGAGATTCGGAAAAGTGGCAAAAACGAAAAAGTGAACAATAATCTCATCTAAACGAGTGGACAACTGAAAAACCAGACCTCTTCCACTAGCCAGAACGAGCTAACAAGCTCGTACGTGCGTACTTGTTCGTACAAGTATACAGTGCCCGAGTTTAATGACTTAGCTTGAGTCTCTGAGCTGTGGAGTTGCTCACTGCGTGCACTACCATTAATGATAACAGTAATGGTGGTAATAATAATCATCGTCCAACTGTAACACCCTTCAGCTGCCATGTCACTCGAAGGAAGAGCGAGGGCTGAGATACTGCCAGGTTGCCCAAGCCCAGATAGCAGCAATCGCGACGGTGTAGTTGGTTTCGAACCATGGACCGTCCGAGTAGTAGGTTCGAGGCCTTAACCACTAGGGAATCTCGAGTAATATCACTGAATGCGGATTGACTCTCGAACGAAGATAAAACAGCACTTGGTCACTGATTTTCATTTAAACATCATCATCATTAGTAGTAGTAGTAGTAGTTTTAGCAACACCAGTGGAAACAAACATATGAAACAACTCCCTAACCCATGGGAATAATTCAAAATAGTTAACAGGAACGTACCTTTATCTTCATCCGAGGATCCGGCGCCGGAATTGATATAATCCGAGTAGCCACCATCTGAGTGGTAATCCTCTCCATCAGACTCGGGTTTGCTGGTCAAATCCTCCAGGCGCAGATGCTTATAGTCCTTGACCTGCCCAGAGAGGGGGAACAATCGAAGTTACGTGAGCGGTTCCTCATTACAGGACTAAGTGAACACCTCATTGATGTCCGAAATAAATAAGTGCTGGAAGGAATCTTGGCATAATCTTTACCGTTTCAATGTTTTTATCAACTTGGTGGTCATCACATTCAGATATATATAATATATGCATATATACATATATGCTGGCATACGACTCTTTACGGTTTGAGATGGTCCCTTCACGAAGGTCTTATCCAAGAAGCCACAGCAATGGAGGATAAAAGTAAGCACGTACCAGATGTTTAGGTGGCTTGGAGATTCTCCCAGATGTGGAGGTTCGTCGCGCAAGAGGGAATGGAAGGATTTCTTCCTCAGGAACTTCTGGTTCGAAATCAGGGTCCTCCTCATCTGACCCTCGTTTCCGACGCTTTCGGCTTCCACCCTTTGCTGGGTTTCTCTGTTTAGACTTACTGATGCCAGCCCGAGAGCGATCAGGACCAAAAACCCCAGAAGCAGTACCGCTACCACCGCCGCCGCTACTGGTATCGTTGTCGTCGTGGCGCCGTTTAGCTTTTGTCACCCGGAAAATGATACGCCGATTTGTGAGACGATTGTAAATCGCACTCGGTCGGGCGCTGCTGCTGGAAATCAGAGCCTGATTGGTCAGAACCTGGATAATTTGCTGCAAATGTTCATCCGACACGTCCTGTGTTGTAATGTACTGATTGCCTTGTTGAATGATGCGGATTGGATTTTTATTCGAACCTACAGGGGCACTGGGGTCAGCGGCTGGCATTCGGGCTTGGATTTTCTGGACCTCTTCCAAATCGATGGGCTCAATATCCATATCCTGTTGTGGTGAACCCTGAGGCATGACCAATGGATTCGCGGTTTGCTGATACATGATATTGTCCGTGGAACCATCATGCAAGTAGTGTTCGTCTGTAAGCTGTGAAGGGCCAGATGCGGAAGGATCTGAGTAGATTAGCTGAGAGTCTGAATTGGACACTTCAGCGCCCAGGCCAGCCATGAAAGGCTCTGAGTCTGAATGGAGGACATTGGTATCCACTATCTGTATTTGGCCTTGTTGGATCGTGTTGGAATCGTAAGAATAGGGAGTTGAGACGACTGAATGAGGATGTGCATGCATAGGTTAAGCACTCAGAAGCTGCAAGTAGGAAAATTATAATAGTCAGAGTGAAGAAGTGAAATGGAGCCAACAATTGTTGGGTCAATAAGGTTAATAAAGCCGGTGATTACCAGGTTTCTTATGGGAAAAAGCTATCATGTTGCTTAAAGCGCGAGAGGGGTAAATACCCAAATTTTCTCCCTTATGAAAGCCGAAACCAATGGACGTAATGATCACGACTATGGATAAACATGCAACATGCCGTAAGTATGCGCTCTGAGATAGCGTCATACTGATGAGCCTCTCTTTAAGCAAGCTTTTGGTGTGCCAGAATGAGAATGCTCTTTAAACTCCTTAAACACTCCTTAAACGGACACCTTACATAGTGCACCTATCAAAAACGTGGTGAAGCACCCCTAATCACCCTTGCAAACCATAAAGGAAAATATACAGAGCCAGCGCAAAATATCAATTGAATGAGACACTCTCGTTGGCAACGTCAAAATGTTGGCAGCTCGGATGAGTTCACGGGCTGGTAATCAGATGGCAGTCGATCTGTTCGCCCTGATTGCCAGTTGACTTCCAAATGTTTCGCCCGCGCATTATGAATAGCGCCACCAGATTTTTCAACTTTCTAGAGCCGCTCTGTCCGATCGCCGCGCTAACGTATGCTCCCCTTCGCACAGTATTTGCCTTCTGAGTTTTGATTGAAAAGAAAGGTTCACAAGTAGGTCCGTCCCCGAACTTCACCATTGTGGTGGCATTAGTGCTTCAGTTCAGTTCAGTTTTTCAGCTCACAAACCGTCCAATGAGGTCCAGTGGTTTCAGCTGCTACAGCCTCGTTCGCCCAGGATAACGAGAATAAGGGAGGTGATGGCCCAGTCAGTTAGTTGATTTCGAATGGTTCTGCTTGTCCGATATGGTAGACAATGAGAGCTATGCAGTAAAGGCGACGTGATAAAGCCAATAATTTGTCTCAGCACGCACCTCCAGTCCGAGGAGATGGCATTTATCAACGCGACTGAGTTGATTGGGCTTCAGTTTCAGGTTTGTTTGCCAGGTCATGGACTGATCGCCCCTCGGTCTATTCCATCTGACCGGGCAGAGAGGACCCTACCGGCCTAACCAGCGTGACCAGCCAACCTATCGAGGTAGAGCAGACTTTACCGAAGACTGTCTGGCGTACTTCAGCATTACTAATCTGATGTTCCCACCAGACCTGCACAATGCTTCGGAAGCACCGAGGGTCAAACATAGGGTCTCTGAAGGTCTTCCATCCATAAAGTAGGACAGACCGGACCACACCATTGTACACTCTTCTGTCGGCAGGCAACCGATGTCTACTCGGCGCCGCGAATGTCGAGGGCTAGCAAACGCTACCCTGGCCTTCCCAATTCGGTAAGTGATTTCTTCTTTCGCCAGTCCGCCAGAATTTATGCAGCCATCCAGGTAAGCGAACTTATCTGCCATATTGATCGGTTTACCTGCAGGCATGAGGTTTGAATTGGATCCCAGTCAATTTTGTAAGGGCATTTTATGGCTGCGAAACACATGCCAATTATTTAGATCACTGAGACTATTCCGAAGGGGCCTGGTGCAAGAATAGCAGTATCGTCGGCGCACTCCATGTCTGAGCGAACACCCCAGGAGTATTTCGATCCCCGAGGTGTTATGGTCGGAGAGAAAAGACTCAACCAGTTAAAAAGGTTTGGGACCGATTGAGAAGTTATCTTTTCGGAGGAGCTTTGTAAACAATCGGTAGTTTTTTTGCTGGGCAACGTTTTGCTTTTCACATAAAAGCTTCATCAGGCCAAAAAGGCAGGTTCTACGTCTGTCTTAAACTTGGCCTTGGTGACCTGCTCGCTTGGCCTGATGAAGCTTGTGTCAAAGGCGAAACGTCGTCCAGTTAAAAACTAGCGACTGGTTACCATACCCTTCCGAAAAGAAGACTCAAGCAGCATATCGATTGAGAATGTGAAGGGAAAGGGTGATGGAGGGTAGCGTTACCTGACACTACTGGATGTGATCTCAGGAAAGAATTGGCCGTAGACATGTAAGTGTTCACGAGAGGAATACGGCGCTTATATAGAAGGCTACACTGTCACAGTTTCCGACGATCAACAACAAAGCAGATCTGCAATCGACAAAGATTATCATCGAAGGGGGTGGTGCAGCTCCATCACCTGTCGTAAAGTGAGGATATGATCTACACAACCCTAACCAGGGCGAAACCCACCTTGATCCTCTCGAATCTGACTATTCCGATGACAAACCAACTTTCGTTGGATAATACCAGATAATACCAGGAAGCTAAAGTCAATAAGATCATGCTCCGGTGGTTTCTGCACCCTTTTGAATATAGAGATCACCATCAAGGCACTTCATTCTGTCAAAATTCTTTCCTAATTCCAGATATTTTGGAGTAGGGACGTTAGGTTAGCTGAGCCCGCCAACTTCTCTGACGAGTGCAGGATGAAAACCGTCCGGACCAGGTGCTTTGTTGTGCTGAAATGATGAAATTGCAACCTTCCGTTATCGATGGTGGACTGCTGTTGACGTTCCATTCTTTTTAATTTTTTTCACTCCATAGGGTGGGTTGATGGGGACTACCTGAACTGTTTTTCATTGTTCGGCCAATGGTTCTAGAAGTTAATGTGAATGAACTGAGGATCTATCCTTTCAGGAGGTAGTTTCACTAGCACTCAACCTCCCCGAACCAGGTAACTGGGTGATTTCGAACAGGGTATAATTGACCACCGTGGCAAAAGCACTCTTCATTTCCCGGGCTTCTGCGATCCACCAGCCCTCTCTCCAAATCCTCAGGCTCTTAATTACTCGGCGTTTTAGGGGTCTGCGTGCCATGCCACCCGAAAGAAGCACAAGGGCTGGCATACTGCCAGGTTGCCCAAACCTAGACAGGACAAGCCGAGATGCAGAGGTCGGGTTCGAACCACGGACCTTCTGATCAGTGAATTCGCGCTCTAACCACTGAGCCATCTCGCCATCTCGCGAGCGATCTCGGGGAGGAAGCATCAAAGGCTGTGTGTTGCACCTTCCTCGAACAATCACCCGAATACCACAATAACCATCGTGCCCGTCGAGTTCTGGAAGCTTCCCGATCAAATCAACTCGATACTGTCGAGCTACAGGGGCTTTCTGAGGTGACGAACTGAATGGCTTTGCATCAACCGACGCGTTTCGAGGGGAAAGTGAATAGATACGCATGTCCACACATCTCTCCGACCCTGGGCAGTTTGAGGGTCAATTGCTGATCCAACATCCGCGCTTTGACACGCTCGAAAGCCTCCTGTGCTTCCCTGGTCCATTCAAATTTCCGCTTTTGCCCGAGCAAGTCGTATAGTGGAGCAGCAATCGTGTTGAAATCCTTAACAAACCGGCTGTAGTATGCTGCTCGTCCAAGAAACTGCCGTAGAGACCACTTTGAATCGGGAATAGCACAATCCTCGGTTTTTGCCAATTTTTCTGGCAGTGGGCTAACCTCTCCGTGACCCACTTTATGCCCCAGCAGTGTCACCGAACTCCGAGCGAGCTGTGTCTTGGCTTCATTTATCCGCAGGCCAGCCTCCCGGATCCGCTTCAATACAGCCTTTAAGTGAACTGCGTGCTCTGGTTCCGAATTGCTGTACACAACGACATCGTCTCCATACACGGCAACATTCTGGAGTCCCTTCGTTAAACGAAGCGTCAGGCGCCGGAATGTTAATGGTGAGTTGTACGCACTATTGGCTTCTTCGATTATGCCATTCTTCAGATCAAAATGAAGGACAACCTGGTATAGAAGCTCTCCACCGGTAGCTAAGCGCTGCGTGGTCCAATTGAGTCCACAACTGGTTTGCGGTTGGGGACCTCCGAATCATACGTGAGCGCTTGTGTTGAAAGTACATGCTACCTAGTACGAATGATGTTCCCACGTAATTAAAGAATCCGCACCCAATTATATGTACGATAAGCGCCAAACCCCAAGAAATTGCTCAGTTGTAGCATCCTTTAGGTGCCTAACTGCCACGCTACCAGAAGGAAGCAAGAGGGCTGGGATATTGCCAGGCTGCCCATGAATAGACAGGGGAAGTCGAGAAGCAGAGGTCGGGTTCGAACCACTGACCTTCTTATCAGTAAATTCGCGCTCTAACCATGGCATCTGAGCTCGCGATTCTAAGTTCAACGACATGGTGACAAAACTACCGAGGAAAATAAGCAAGCAAGTCCGCGAGGTCCTGCTGCACCCAACAGGCGCTCGACGACATCATCCTGAAAAAGACTGTCAACGGAGCTGGACCTGGGACAACAACTACTCGGTGAACTTAAGCTGGGCAATAGACGGCCATCAGCGCTACTCACTGGAATGCGCCCAGCATTGCTGGGGCGGTTTCTGTCATGTGGTTGCAGGGACTGCCGGAAAGCATGCCGTGTTTTGGTAATTCTCCAGCATCAACCCGCAAAAAAAAACTGATCTAGCATCACGGGATCAACATCTTTCACGTCGCAAACTCAACTGCTATTCTCCCTACATTGCCGGTTGACCCAACGATTCAATCTCTACAGGGAGAGATCGGGGGCCCTCCACCATGATTTTCAGCCTCTGGCTTTGAGGTGCAGACAGGTGGGCAGCACCATCCACCGCTCAAGTTCACGCTCATGTGGTTCCCGTGGACAAGTCTCCCCACCACCCAGTCCAGTCAGTGTGCTGGCACCACGAACAACTTGCATATCCGGCTGAACGCTGCCAACCGTAGTGCAGCCATCATTTAGGCCAGGAAATATGGGTGATCAGCACCCGTTTCGTCGCGACTGCAGTCACCTGTTCTATGATAGGGTCGAACTTACCTAGTCGATACAAGAGCTGAGGTCAGCGCCGTCCCTATCGGTACAGGTGACCAACCGCCCAACTGTAGCGCACTCGAGGGCGCCAACGACATCTCCATAAATACCATTTGTTGCCGTTTCATAAGCGTCAACCTGGAGCTTCGTCGCGAGCTTCCGTGGATTTTGTTGCTAGCAACGTCCTCTTTTCTATCCTACGAATTGATTTTCTCCGCTGCTGGTTGACAAGCGGCGACGCCAAGTGATCGACCGCTAGATTAAGCTTGCCATTACGAGGGAATTGGTTGAACACTCCTTCGATCACCTTGGTTTCGCATCCCATGTTTCCTAAACTTCATCCGACCGTGAAATGTGTTACCACCGATGTGACCCGTCACACATCAACCACTCGCTCGCCCGTCCACTGTAGACCGGAATGGCTTGCATCATCATCATCATCGACAGCATAAACGGACACCTTTACATAGTGCACCTATCAAAAACGTGGTGAAGCACCCCTAATCACCTTGCAAACATAAAGGAAAATATACAGAGCCAGCGCAAAATATCAATTGAATGAGACACTCTCGTTGGCAACGTCAAAATGTTGGCAGCTCGGATGAGTTCACGGGCTGGTAATCAGATGGCAGTCGATCTGCTCGCCCTGATTGCCAGTTGACTTCCAAATGTTTCGCCCGCGCATTATGAATAGCGCCACCAGATTTTTCAACTTTCTAGAGCCGCTCTGTCCGATCGCCGCGCTAACGTATGCTCCCCTTCGCACAGTATTTTTCTGAGTTTTGATTGAAAAGAAAGGTTCACAAGTAGGTCCGTCCCCGAACTTCACCATTGTGGTGGCATTAGTGCTTCAGTTCAGTTCAGTTTTTCAGCTCACAAACCGTCCAATGAGGTCCAGTGGTTTCAGGCTACAGCCTCGTTCGCCCAGGATAACGAGAATAAGGGAGGTGATGGCCCAGTCAGTTAGTTGATTTCGAATGGTTCTGCTTGTCCGATATGGTAGACAATGAGCTTATGCAGTAAAGGCGACGTGATAAAGCCAATAATTTGTCCAGCACGCACCTCCAGTCCGAGGAGATGGCATTTATCAACGCGACTGAGTTGATTGGTAAGGGATTTCAGGTTTGTTTGCCAGGTCATGGACTGATCGCCCTCGGTCTATTCCATCTGACCGGGCAGAGGACCCTACCGGCCTAACCAGCGTGACCAGCCAAACTATCGAGGTAGAGCAGACTTTACCGAAGACTGTCTGGCGTACTTCAGCATTACTAATCTGATGTTCCCACCAGACCTGCACAATGCTTCGGAAGCACCGAGGGTCAAACATAGGGTCTCTGAAGGTCTTCCATCCATAAAGTAGGACAGACCGGACCACACCGGTATTAATTCTTCTGTCGGCAGGCAACCGATGTCTACTCGGCGCCGCGAATGTCGAGGGCTAGCAAACGCTACCCTGGCCTTCCCAATTGGTAAGTGATTTCTTCTTTCGCCAGTCCGCCAGAATTTATGCAGCCATCCATGTAAGTTGAATTATCTGCTATTGATCGGTTTACCTGCAGGCATGAGGTTTGAATTGGATCCCAGTCAATTTTGTAAGGGCATTTTATGGCTGCGAAACCATGCCAATTATTTAGATCACTGAGACTATTCCTGGGGGCCTGGTGCAAGAATAGCAGTATCGTCGGCGCACTCCATGTCTGAGCGAACACCCCAGGAGTATTTCGATCCCCGAGGTGTTATGGTCGGAGAGAAAAGACTCAACCAGTTAAAAAGGTTTGGGACCGATTGAAGTTATCTTTCGGAGGAGCTTTGTAAACAATCGGTAGTTTTGTGGGCAACGTTTTGCTTACATAAAGCTTCATCAGGCCAAAAGGTGGTTCTACGTCTGTCTTAAACTTGGCCTTGGTGACCTGCCTTGGCCTGATGAAGCTTGTGTCAAAGGCGAAACGTCGTCCAGTTAAAAACTAGCGACTGGTTACCATACCTTCCGAAAAGAAGACTCAAGCAGCATATCGATTGAGAATGAAGGAAAGGGTGATGGAGGGTAGCGTTACTGACACTACTGGATGTGATCTCAGGAAAGAATTGGCCGTAGACATGTAAGTGTTCACGAGAGGAATACGGCGCTTATATAGAAGGCTACACTGTCACAGTTTCCGACGATCAACAACAAAGCAGATCTGCAATCGACAAAGATTATCATCGAAGGGGGTGGTGCAGCTCCATCACCTGTCAAAGTGAGGATATGATCTACACAACCCTAACCAGGGCGAAACCCACCTTGATCCTCTCGAATCTGACTATTCCGATGACAAACCAACTTTCGTTGGATAATACCAGATAATACCAGGAAGCTAAAGTCAATAAGATCATGCCCGGTGGTTTCTGCACCCTTTTGAATATAGAGATCACCATCAAGGCCCATTCTGTCAAAATTCTTTCCTAATTCCAGATATTTTGAGTAGGACGTTAGGTTAGCTGAGCCTGCCAACTTCTCTGACGAGTGCAGGATGAAAACCGTCCGGACCAGGTGCTTTGTTGTGCTGAAATGATGAAATTGCAACCTTCCGTTATCGATGGTGGACTGCTGTTGACGTTCCATTCCTTTTAATTTTTTCACTCCATAGGTGGGTTGATGGGGACTACCTGAACTGTTTTTCATTGTTCGGCCAATGGTTCTAGAAGCATGTGAATGAACTGAGGATCTATCCTTCAGGAGGTAGTTCACTAGCACTCAACCTCCCTGAACCAGGTAACTGGGTGATTTCTGAACAGGGTATAATTGACCACCGTGGCAAAAGCACTTCATTTCCCGGCTTCGATCCACCAGCCTCTCCAAATCCTCAGGCTCTTAATTACTCGGCGTTTTAGGGGTCTGCGTGCCATGCCACCCGAAAGAAGCACAAGGGCTGGCATACTGCCAGGTTGCCCAAACCTAGACAGGACAAGCCGAGATGCAGAGGTCGGGTTCAACCACGGACCTTCTGATCAGTGAACGCGCTCTAACCACTGAGCCATCTCGCCATCTCGCGAGCGATCTCGGGGAGGAAGCATCAAAGGCTGTGTGTTGCACCTTCCTCGAACAATCACCTGAATACCACAATAACCATCGTGCCCGTCGAGTTCTGGAAGCTTCCCTGATCAAATCAACTCGATACTGTCGAGCTACAGGGCTTTCTGAGGTGACGAACTGAATGGCTTTGCATCAACCGACGCGTTTCGAGGGGAAAGTGAATAGATACGCATGTCCACACATCTCTCCGACCCTGGGCAGTTTGAGGGTCAATTGCTGATCCAACATCCGCGCTTTGACACGCTCGAAAGCCTCCTGTGCTTCCCTGGTCCATTCAAATTTCCGCTTTTGCCCGAGCAAGTCGTATAGTGGAGCAGCAATCGTATTGAAATCCTTAACAAACCGGCTGTAGTATGCTGCTCGTCCAAGAAACTGCCGTAGAGACCACTTTGAATCGGGAATAGCACAATCCTCGGCTTTTGCCAATTTTTCTGGCAGTGGGCTAACCTCTCCGTGATCCACTTTATGCCCCAGCAATGTCACCGAACTCCGAGCGAGCTGTGTCTTGGCTTCATTTATCCGCAGGCCAGCCTCCCGGATCCGCTTCAATACAGCCTTTAAGTGAACTGGTGCTCTGGTTCGAATTGCTGTACACAACGATATCGTCTCCATACACGGCAACATTCTGGAGTCCCTTCGTTAAACGAAGCGTCAGGCGCCGGAATGTTAATGGTGAGTTGTACGCACTATTGGCTTCTTCGATTATGCCATTCTTCAGATCAAAATGAAGGACAACCTGGTATAGAAGCTCTCCACCGGTAGCTAAGCGCTGCGTGGTCCAATTGAGTCCACAACTGGTTTGCGGTTGGGGACCTCCCGAATCATACGTGAGCGCTTGTGTTGAAAGTACATGCTACCTAGTACGAATGATGTTCACGTAATTAAAGAATCCGCACCCAATTATATGTACGATAAGCGCCAAACCCCAAGAAATTGCTCAGTTGTAGCATCCTTTCGGTGCCCAACTGCCACGCTACCAGAAGGAAGCAAGAGGGCTGGGATATTGCCAGGCTGCCCATGAATAGACAGGGAAGTCGAGAAGCAGAGGTCGGGTTCGAACCACTGACCTTCTTATCAGTAAATTCGCGCTCTAACCATGGCATCTGAGCTCGCGATTCTAAGTTCAACGACATGGTGACAAAACTACCGAGGAAAATAAGCAAGCAACCAAGAGGTCCTCGCACCCAACAGGCGCTCGACGACATCATCCTGAAAAGACTGTCAACGGAGCTGACCTGGGACAACAACTACTCGGTGAACTTAAGCTGGGCAATAGACGGCCATCAGCGCTACTCACTGGAATGCGCCCAGCATTGCTGGGGCGGTTTGTCATGTGGTTGCAGGGACTGCCGGAAAGCATGCCGTGTTTTGTAATTCTCCAGCATCAACCCGCAAAAAACTGATCTAGCATCACGGGATCAACATCTTTCACGTCGCAAACTCAACTGTATTCTCCCTACATTGCCGGTTGACCAACGATTCAATCTCTACAGGGAGATCGGGGGCCTCCACCATGATTTTCAGCCTCTGGCTTTGAGGTGCAGACAGGTGGGCAGCACCATCCACCGCCTGTTCACGCTCATGTGGTTCCCGTGGACAAGTCTCCCACCACCCAGTCCAGTCAGTGTGCTGGCACCACGAACAACTTGCATATCCGGCTGAACGCTGCCAACCGTAGTGCAGCCATCATTTAGGCCAGGAAATATGGGTGATCAGCACCCGTTTCGTCGCGACTGCAGTCACCTGTTCTATGATAGGGTCGAACTTACCTAGTCGATACAAGAGCTGAGGTCAGCGCCGTCCCTATCGGTACAGGTGACCAACCGCTCAACTGTAGCGCATTCGAGGGCGCCAACGACATCTCCATAAATACCATTTGTTGCCGTTTATAAGCGTCAACCTGGAGCTTCGTCGCGAGCTTCCGTGGATTTTGTTGCTAGCAACGTCCTCTTTCTATCCTACGAATTGATTTTCTCCGCTGCTGGTTGACAAGCGGCGACGCCAAGTGATCGACCGCTAGATTGCTTGCCATTACGAGGGAATTGGTTGAACACTCCTTCGATCACCTTGGTTTCGCATCCCATGTTTCCTAAACTTCATCCGACCGTGAAATGTGTTACCACCGATGTGACCCGTCACACATCAACCACTCGCTCGCCCGTCCATTAGACCGGAATGGCTTGCATCATCATCATCATCGACAGCATGACATCAGTGTTCAACAGATGCTTCACTGCCGTACAACCATGATTTGTTTGAAAGCCTTATTGTAAAGAAAAGAATAAAGGTGGATGGGGAAAGGACTTGGTGCTAGTTTACTACAATCAATCAGAGGTGCCTACACCTCCAAACATTCACTCAGGCAATCTGGATAGAAAATGACAACAAGAACGCCACTGACATCGGTTGGCAGCCATATCTTGTAGTGTCTCCAACCAGGGCAGTGGATCAAGCGCTCCCCATCCTGGAAGACGAGTAGCATCGACAGCACCCAAGCGTTTCGTAATCTCTTTCATACCCTCTGCCAGGTCAAAGGTTCGCCACCTCTTTGCTTACGCCACTCTAAATTGCGCATGGAAAACAGCACTCTCTTCGGCAAACGATGGTTAGGCATGCACAACACATGTCCCAACCAACGCAGCTTCTGGTGCTGGAGACATTCTTCAATGGAAGTACTCGTTGCACAACCGAAAACTCACTTTCTAATAGCCTCTTTACGGATACGCCGACACCAACCCACATGAGCTATGGTTCTGAGACAACGATTGTCGAACACCTGAAGACGTCTCAGTTCCGCTGCTCGAACAGGCCAAGTCTCACAGCCATACAACAAAACAGCCCGCACTGTAGCTTGATACATACATCCCTTGAGAGATACACCATTCCGACGCCATAGGTGTCTCAAATTGGCAAACGCGACCCCAGCCTTGCAGATTCGCGCATTGACCTCATCTGTCACACTACAATCAGAACTAACACAACTTCCAAGATAAGTAAAACGCTCCACAACTTCCAGTACCTCTTCCTGGATTGTAAGTGGCACGTTCAGTGACTGCATGTCCACGAGCATGACCTTACACTTTGTGGGTGCAAAGTGCATACCAAAGGACGGATGACTTTGGTCAGTTCATCCAAAACCCTGCGCCTTCTCCCCTCTTCGAAGATGAGAACGATGTCGTCTGCATACTCCAGATCGACAAGGTTTTTCACAGGCTATTTGAACACCAGGTTTTGGAGACCAGCGTTCGTCTCATTATCTCATCGATCACGAAGTTGAAAAGGAATAGGAGAGTGGGTATCCCTGACGGAAACCACTTTGTGTATGGAAGCTTTTGGAGAGTTCTGCATATACTTCACACGTCCAGAAGTCTCAGAATACAAAGAACGTATTATGTTCACAAACTTCCGGGGCATTCCTTGGTTGGCAAGCGTGTCAAGCAGAACAGACCGGTCAACCGAGTCAAATGCGCCTTGGAAATCCAGGAACACTAGAATTGTGGGTCGCTTATACGTATGGGTTGTTCTAGCACCTGACGGAGTGTGAAGATTTGGTCAACGCAACCCCTACCAGGCCGGAATCTCGCTTGCTGCTCTCGAGTCAGTGTTTCACGAGCCACCGTAAGGCGACGAAGCACAAGTGACGCCACTCGTTACGACCGGGGTCAACTGATCCCCTGTGGTTACCACACTCACTACGAGCCCCTTGAAAATGGGCACTATCACCGACTCCCCCAGTTGTCTGGGACAGACTCCTTTTCCCAAATGCAGGCAAACAGATCAGACAAGCGTTGACTGAGGATTCACCATCTTTGAACAATGCGGGTGGGAGGTCATCCGGACCAGCAGCTCAGTGGCGCTTGAGAGAACATATGCAGTCGTAAACCTCCGAGGCCGTAGGTGGTTCCACGTTCACCGTCCAGGGTTCTACTTCACCTGTGGGCTCCAGATGAGTGCCAGCTGGTGGCCATGACAGTTGTTGTTCGAAGTATTCAGCCCACCGGTCGAGGCGTTCTTCCTTATTCGAGATGGTCGTTCCATTCTGATCCTTGATGGTTTCGCTCACAGGTGGTTTCCAGGACCGGTCGCACGGATCAACTGAAATAACTTCGGGCATTACCGGCTTTCTGGGCTTCTTCCATTTCTTTGGCTTTCTGTGTCCACCATACTTCACGGTCGGCTCGCACGCTCAATTTCACTTACGTCTGATAATTCCTCGTACCGGGTTATGTTCGGGACCGGCTGGGATATTTCTCCAAGATTTAAGCAGTGCCACCGTTCGGTCTGATATCCAGTGCTTTGTGCACATGGAGGTGCCGTGCCACAGGCAAATTCCCAGCACTATGCGAAGAGGTGGCAATCTCAGCCCAGTATGAGTTCACATCTGATTGTGGAGCATTTGGAAGAGACTCTAGAAGACGATTCTGGTAAATTCGTCTAACATCCGGATCTGCCAGTCTCTCAGTTGCCAAGCGATTTGTCCGCACCTTACGCGGCCCAGCGAAACGTAGGGAGAAGCGACTCCGGACGAGTGCGTGGTCGGAATCCACAAATGTGTTCCAAAACGACAGGCAGTCAGTTATTGATCCACGCCATCGGTAACTGATGGCAATGGGATCGATTTGAGTTTGTGGCCGGCATGCCGTTGGAGGACACCATGACCAGACGACTTCGGCTATTTCGGAAGTTAGTACTGCATAAAACCAGCCTGTGATCAGCACACAGCTGAAGAAATCGTCCACCACTGTCCGTACGTACCGAGTCCAATCCATGTCGACCTCCTAACTGAGTCTCAGATACGCTAAGCCTGCCCACTTGTGCATTCAAATCTCCGGCAACTGCCACGATATTCTGAGCTTTTAGCTCGCCGCAACAGGGCATTCAGGGCGTCATAAAACCTATCTTTGACGGCGTCGGAGCTACAGTCAGTTGGGGCGTAAGCGGACACGACAAACAGACAGCGATCAGCTTCCCGCTTGTGAGACTCCTTCACAGACATTGCCAGACGAACCCACAGAGGCGACTATCAACAGGTATCCAGTCAAGCAAGGATACTTCCGCCCGGTGACTTAGGACGATACCAACCCCTGCACATCCCGCCGCAGCAGCCTCTGGATCACCAGAGGTGCGCAGCCGGAAGCCAGTGGAGACTGACGGGCGGTTAGCTCAATCATTGTGCTTGCATCTTGAATGCTCGTTTCTGAGACACTACACATCAATGCCAGGCGAGTCCAGCGTGAGCGCAAGAGCAGCTTGTTGTCCTGCTTGCTTCAGAGTGCGAACATTGAAGGCGGCCAGATAGACTGAGGATGTTGACACCATGTGACGAGCGGATGCTGCACGCGCAAACGACTGCATGACGAACGGAGTCATCATTCTAAGTGCTGGGCCTACAAGGAGAGAGTTGTTAATGGGGTGGGGAGGGAAGAAAAAGTGAAAAAGAAAGAAGGGAGGCGTCAGCAGTAGCCTGTTTTCGCTTACCCGCCCTGCTGTATGCTGCTCATGGCACCACGCGACGGCCGATGTGGCATGAGTTTATTTGTATTTGTGCAGTTCAGGTTGTACGTGGGCTGGGATACTGTCAGGGTGCCCACACCTAAACAGGAAGGCGATTAGGGTCCTCAACCAAAGCCTTTGGCTCAAGAGCCTAACCGCAAGGGGTGGTTTGGCGGGAAATGCAAATGCTTCACCATTTCTACGGAACAAGTCGCCACATGTTCCAACCCCCAACCTGGAAGGCCAGGAGACTGTTTGTCAGACCTCTAACCATTGACCAACCTGGTATGAGAGACTGTGTGTCGCGGGGACACCCCTAGTATAGCTCAATGGGTCGCTGAGGTGCGCAAACCGTCACACCACGGTAAGGTCCAGTCTATTCGTGACGGAATGGCTTGCACTCGATAAGCTGCACATGACTAAAGTCGAGTTCGAGCACATGCCTCAACTTGGCATCATCCGTCCGTCCAACAGTCTTTTATACATTATCCCTAAAAAGACCGAAGACTTGGAGAGCGTGGCGACTACCGCAACCTCACCACCGTGACCAGTCGGGATCGGCACTCAGCTTTATATGCACGAGAACTGGCCACCAGTCTTTCTGGTGACTGAGTTTTTTTCGAAGATCGAATTGATTGATTGAATCGAAAGATTCCTGTTTCCAATGTCAACATTCTAAAGGCTGTTGTTGTCACAACGCACGGCCTTTTCGAATTCGCCTGAATGTCATTTGCTGCACAGACTTCCCAGAATTCTGTAAAACAGATGAAGCCTGTCATGGCCTCTAAGAAGTCTGCGCTTAACTCGACGACATGCTAGTGGGCAGCAGATCAGTAGAACACTATGCCCATCTATTCGCCCCTTCAACTATCCTGAACCGTCTTTCGAACTGCCGTAGTGCTTCGACGGTTTTGGGAATTATTGCGGTCGTTTTAGTCCTCATTGTGCGCAGTTCAGGCAGTGTGTCTACCTAAAAAGAGCTAAAAAGTCGAAGTTCACCGAGTCAGCGCGAGCGCCACCTGTGGAGCTGAAATCCGCGATCGCCAAAATCATCCTAACGCCATTGCCCCACTGTTGCCCGCTACTGACGGTTCCAACGTGACAGTGCGTGGCGTCCTGCAGAAATCTACAGAAGGTAACTGCCTTTTTCCAGAAGAGGTTCCAACCAGCTGAATCAAGGCACTGCACCTTCGGTTGTAAGGTGATGAATGCCTACCTCGGTAATAAACACACGCTTGAAGGTAATGATTTCACCGTCTTCGCCAACCGCAATCATCATCAAAGACAGCAACATCAGTGTTGACACTGATGCTTCACTGCCGTACAACCATGAAGTTCGTCTAGTTTCATATATATATATATATATATTATTAAAAGCCTAGAGTGAAAAGAAGAGAAAGAGTGGATGAGGGAGGGGACCTAGTGCTGGCCTATGTCAAGCATTCTGAGGTGCCTACACCTCCAACCGCTCAATCAGACAATCTGGAAAGAAACTGACAGCATGAACGCCACTGACATCGATTAGCCGCCATTTCTTGCAACGTCTCCAGCCAAGCACAGGCGGGGTCACGGGGACCCCATCCTGGAAGGCGTACAACACCAACAACACCCAAACTCTTCGTGATCTCTTTCACGCCTTTCTGCCAAGTCATGCGCTGTCCACCTCGCGGTTTGCGCCATGCTGAAGGAGGCACGGAGAACAACACTCGTCTCGGTAGACGGTGTTTCGGCATGCGTAGCATGACCGAGCCATCGTAGTCGGTGGTGCTGGATGATTTCCAATTGAAGTACCTGCAGCACAACCAAATACCCGTTTTCTAATCACCTCGTTACTAACACGCTGACGCCATCCAAAACCAGCCACGCTTCTGAGGCATCGGTGGTCGAAAACCTGGAGACGCCTCACATCATCTGTCCGTAGAGGCCATGTCTCGCACCCATACAACAACACAGCCCTTACCCTTACTGTAGCCTGGTACACACGACCCTTAAGATCTAGTGAGATGCCTTTTTGACGCCACAAGTGACGCAAATTAGCAAACGTGATTCGAGCCTTTGACATTCTTGCACTGACTTCATCAGACACACTTCCGTCAGAGCTAATACAACTACCGAGGTATGTAAAGTTTTCCACAACCACCAATGATTCGCCTTGAACGGTAAAGGATATGTTCGCAGACTGCACGTTCTGAAGCACGACTTTGCACTTTGAAGGTGCAAGGCGCATGCCAAAAGATGGTATGATGGTGGTCAGTGTATTCGACAGGGCTTGTGCTTCGCTTTGGTCTTCGAAGATGAGGGCAATGACATCTGCGTACTCCATATGGACGAGGCTCTCATTTGCAACGATTTGAACACCGGGGGTTTGAAGACCTTCCAGTGTTCGCCTCATTATTTCATCAGTGGTAAAGTTGAACATCCTTGTCTGACACCACTTTTTGTAGGGAAGCTTTTGGAGAGCTCATCATACACCCTCACCCGGCCAGAAATACGCGAATATAGGGATCGGATCATGTTCACAAACTTCTGGGGCATGCCCTGCTGAGCAAGTGTAGTTAACAGCAATGACCGATCGACAGAATCGAACGCACCCTTGAAGTCAAGAAATACCAAGATTGTGGGTCGTCTATACATATGGCGTTGCTCTAACACATGACGGAGTGCGAAGATGTGGTCAACGCAGCCTCTACCCGGTCGAAATCCCGCTTGATTCTCACGTGTCAAGGTTTCGCGTGCCATCGTAAGACGACGAAGAATCAGTGACGCCAGAAGCCTTGTCACAACAGGAGTCAAACTAACACCTCTGTGGTTACTGAATTCATTGCAAGTACCCTTTCTCAAAATGGACACTACCATCGATTCATCCCAGTTGTCTGGGACGATCCCTTTCTCCCAGATAGACCCAAACAGGCTAGGCAGGTACTAGCTGAGGAGCCCACCGCCATCCTTGAAAAGAGCAGGTGGAAGGTCGTCAGAACCAGAAGCACGATGACGCTTGAGTAGGGAAATACACTTGGACACTTCTGAGGCTGAAGGCCGCTCCATATTCATGGTCCTCCTTTCTGTTGAAGGCCAGGATTCTAGATTAGAGGTAGCAGGTGGCCAGCTGAATGCTGCTCGAAGTACTGTGCCCAGCGGTCCAAACGTTCTGCCTTGCTGTGTATCAGGGAGCCATTTTGGTCCCCGATTATTTCGCTAACGAGAGGTTTCCGAGGGCCAGTCGAAACGAATCAAGTGGAACAGCTTGCGGACGTTTCCAGCATTCCTTGCATCTACCATTTCTTCGGCCTTTCGGGTTCAACAAGCTTCTCGGTCTCCGCGGACACTCAGTTTCACCTGGCATCGAGTGATGCGTCGGGTGGAGTTGTGATTGCGGCCGGGAGGGATCTGTCGCCGGGTCTCCAGTAAAGACACGGTCCTATCAGAGATCCAATGTTTGGATGAGGTTGGCTGGGTTGTACCGCAAACAGACGTTCCGGCTTTAAATAGCGCTTTGGATATCTTTTCCCAGTGGCCGTTTATGTCCGACACCGTACCGTCCGGAAGGCCTCCGAGGAACTGGTTCTGATAGTTTCGTTTGACTTCTGGGTCAAATAGCTTCTCAGTCGCTATGCGAGGTGTACGCGTTTTGCGTACAGCTCAAAAACGCAATGAAAAGCAGCAGCGTACAAGTGCATTGTAGGAGTCCACGCTGGTGTTCCAGAAGGAGCAACAGGCGGTGGTCGACCCTCGCCACCGATAACAGATGGTGATGTGGTCTATTTGGATTCGGGGTTTGTTGGGGATATCAATATCCTCAAAATCGGACTTCCGGTATTTTCCAACGTCAAACTATTGATATATACGCATTGTCATTTCTCCGTTATCGCCTGTTAAGCGCCTGTTGTTCGGAGCCTTACAGCTGGGTCCAAACGTTCGTCTACTTACTATTCCGCTGCACTAGGAGTCGGGATCAGGCACCATAGCTGGAGATAGAGTATCGTCACAGTCCGCGTATATTATCGTTTGCTCGCTGCGTTATCGAAATCGTAACAGGGCTGGTTTGTTGGTGAGCACCACGTTGTCAAGCGACTTCCGCTGTTCCGGAAATTCGTACTGCAAAGAAACAGTCTGTGATTGGCACACATCTGAAGTGAGCTATCCCCGCTGTCCATGCGTCTTGTGTCCAATCCAGGAAGAACACCCAATCGGGCCTCAGCAGTGCTCAGTCTACCTGTCTGGGCGTTTATGACACCAGCAAGAACAACAATATCTGAGCTTTTAGCCTGCTGTAGAAGGGTACCTAGAGCGTCATAGAAACTGACCTTGGCACATTCAAAGCTAGTCAGTTGGGGCGTAAGCAGATACAATAAATAAGTTGAGACGGACCTCACTTCCTTCAGACTCTCTCACAAATGTTGCCAAACGAACCGCACAGAGGCGACTATCAACGGGTATCCAATCAAGCAGAGACGCCTCCGCTCGGTCGCTCAATTCAATACCCACCCCAACACATCCAGCTGCAGCGGCCTCTGCATCACCAGAGGTGCGGAGTCGGAACCTGGACAAGAGCGAAGAATCAGTCAGTTCGAGCATAGCACTTGCGTCGTGCATCCTTGTTTCTGACAGATAACATACATCAATGCAAAGGGAAACCAGCGTAAGAACACGAGCCACCTGTTTTCACGCTTGCTTCAGGGTACGAAAATCAAAGGCAGCTAAGTAGATAGGCTTTCGGAGTTTGAAAACAGACTTCGAAGTGTTTTGGATTGTTACTAAAATCGGACGTACGGAAGGCGAAGCTGAGTGTGATCCAGGGCGAGCAAAACGGTCAGTCCTAATGTTGGGACCTACGGAGAAAGTATTCAAATTTGGCTTGGGGAGGGTGGAAAGCAAAAAACGTGAGTGTAAGAAGGGAGGCGTCAGCAGCCGCAAGCCACTAGCTTAAGCCGTACGCTTAACTACCAACAGATAGTCTCCTAGAGTCCGATCACCTAGACTGCCTGAATGCACTAGTTGCATACCTCACATCTAGGGCGACTTTAAACCTGTTACTGATGCTATCTCAAGAGTAAACTTGCAGGTCGCTACATCTGGCATCGACCTTACGGCTATGGCGACTACAGACGTACGACAGTAATGAGGAGCGTATGTATGACACTCACAGCACCTCTTATACCAAGTTGGTTAATGGGTAGAGGTATGAATGACAGTCTCCTGGTCCTTCGGATTTGGGGTTGAAATATGTGTGGTAATTTGCTCCTTAGAAATGTAAGCTAATCTGATGGTCATACGTCAACCACCGTTACCTTACGCTTAGGCTTTTGAGCCAAAGGCTTTGGATGAAGACCCCAATCGTCTTCCTGTCCAGTTCTGGGCACCGTGGCAGTATCCCGGTCCACCTACAAACAAAAATTGCACACTTACAGATAATCTCATACCATATCGCCGCATGGTGCCACCAGCCGAATCACCTTACATGCTGTATACAGCAAAGCCAGTAAGAGAGAATACGCTATGCTGATGACTCCCTTCTTTCTCTTTCACATACTCATTTTCCCCCTCCTCACTCCGTTGCTACCGACATCTCCATAGGCTCATTCTTTGAGATTGATAGTCCAGTTCGCCCTCATTGCAGTTAGCTGCAATATCTATGGTTGACTCAGTCGCCACAACTGTAGAAAATTCGAAATCCTTCTTCAAATCCTGACACTCAGTCCATCTAGTAGCTTTCAACGTTCGTACTCTGAAACAAGCCGGACAACAGACTGCTCTTGCTGGACTTACATTCTAATGACGTGTGCTGTCTCTCTGAAACGAGGATTCAAGACCCAAGTAGCGTTGTTGAAATGACCTCCCCATCGGTTTCTGCTCGCTTCCGGTTGCGTACCTCTGGTGGTCGAGAAGCCACCGCTGTTGGTTCTGTTGGGGTCGGTATTGTTTTAAGCCACCGAGTCAAAGGGTCTCTGGTTGAACGGTCGTCCGTTGATAGTCGCCTGTGTGTGGTTCGTTTGGCAACGTCGGTGGCAGTCTCCCGTGGATGCACCGAGATAGCTCAGTGGTTAAGGCAAGACCGGAAGGTCCGTGGTTCGAGCCCAACTCAGCACCTCGACTGCTCCTGTCGAGGCTTGGGCAACCCGACAATATCTCAGTCCTCATGTTTCTTTCGGGTGTCAGAAGCTGGGCACCAGAAGTGTGTTGCAGCTGAACCATTATTATTACTATTATTATTAGTAGTAGTATTAGTATTATAAACGCGCCAATAATCGCTGCCTGTTCATCGTACCCGCTCACGCCCCAACACTCGAAGAGAGATTATACGAGCCTGTGAATGTCTTGTTGCGGCTGTGGTTACCGGAGATGCAATTGCACAAGTAGTTCGACTTAGCGCTGTTGAAGCCTAACTGAGTGGTCATCTTGGACTGGGATCCAAACCCATGGACAACAGCGAACGTTTACTACAGTGATGTACTGGCCACAGGCTGTTCCTGTGCAGTACTAACTTCGGAAACAGTCGAAGCCACCTGGCCACATGGCACCACCGAGCCCATCTCAACACAGACAGACCACATCGCCATTAACTATAGGTGGTGTGGGTCAATTACAAACTGTCGTCCGTTCTGGAAAACCTCCATGGGCTCGGATCACGCACTTGTCCTTTGCTGCTTCTAGCTGCGATTTTCAAAGGCGTGCAAGATGAGCACACCTTGCCTGACCATTGAGTAGCTCTCGGACATTGATGTGAAAATCTGCCAGAACCATCCACTGAAGTCCCCTCCGGACAACGTCTTCCAATGTTGACTCTCATTGGAAAGTACTGTCTGCAACCCAAAATGGATTGCACCTAATTGGTCTTTCATTTCCGATGCGAGGAAGGTAGAGGTTCCGATATCCTGCAGAGCAGAGACCACTGTACGTTGAAGGTCACCATGCTGGTCCGTCGGCTTGCCTCTTCTGTTGTAGTGTGAAAACTTAGGCCGCGCCGGGATTTTTACTCCCTGGAAAGACCCATCAACATCTACACTCTATGAATGAACCACCGTTACCGTAGCTGAGACCCAACCGCTGCTGCTCACGTCTTTGCGACGACTTCCACAGCAACAGCTTTTTGTGCATTGATGTTTGCTGACAACAGTACACATTTCTGGTCATCGTCTTCTCCACCCGTGTCCCTACATACCCATGTATTTCCCTCGTTTTTACCAACTGAAGGCTGTCTTCTGCTAGCAGTCTAAGAGGGAGACTACCAAAGCTCGTAAATGGATTTTCGAATTTGCCGTCCTACCGCGTTTGTCTTTGGTCCTGAAGTATACGTCCCCCCGCCCCCGCACAATATTCTCATTCTGAATTTGGTCGGGACGGAGGTCATATAAATTGGGGTACATGGTGGTGCTAACGCGTCAATCGCTAAAAGACCGGCGAAGACCTTCGCAACTTCTCCACTCAGTAATCACGGTTCCACAAGGGGCCAACGATTACAGTTGTATAAGCTGAACTTGCGTCTGAAATCACTCAATCCATGCCGTGGGAAATAATTGGGACGGTCTTACTGAGGCGGCAGTTAGTACGCATTGGGCTGCAGCCCCAAGAGTGTATCAAAAGGCAGTTTGATTTGTGGCTAGTTGTCAGGAGTTTCCTCGGATATGCAACCAATCTTTCTCAGGTGACCAAACACATCGGACGGCATCGACCAACAAACCAAGCCAAGAAGATTTGGGAGACACGAACGTCCCTTAAGCCAATTAGAAGCCAATTAATTGGCTTCTAATAGTACGCCCTTTCTATGGCGTCCACACTGGGTGTGTTGTACCATACTTCCCAGTGGATAGCCAATCCCTTTTCTGCTACTGTAGTAGATCACAGTGGATTTGCAAAACTTTGCCAAATCCGTGAATTTTAAACTCGTACGCCCGATGTGAACGAACTTAGCGTGCAATATGTACGCGCCAGTGGAAAAGGAATGCGCATTTTTCCGCAGCGAAGGTACTAGGATTTTGAACTAGCCTCCATGACCACAAAGATATGGAACAAGTTCCAGATGGCCTAAGTGTAGTATACGGTGTCTGCCAGTTTGATTGCTTTATATGTAAGTATTGGTGGTGTACAACCTTGCTTACTGGGCTCCGGCTCATGAGCTTTTTTCCGTTTTCCATCCACAGAAATTGTCGTGAACACCTGCCTTCGGAGAATCACTGTCCCCTGGTGATTCCATAGCGTGCATACTACATAAGCGCCAACGCCCAGACCGCAAATGCAGCGGAAGCGCAGATAATCGACTTGAGCGCCACAAACATGCATTGAGAAATGATGGTGTTTCCCGTTTCCCAACTTTTACGTATCACGCACGTAGCCGGTAGTGGAATCTTCCGTAGGGTGACCGGATGATGAAACAGAAGAGCGCGCACTACAAACTTATGAGTGTTTCCCGCTGTCTTGAAAACCCCTTCTTCAGTTTACCAGTTTATCGGTTAAAACAATTATATGTTGGCAAGCTAGAAGGGGCGCTGTGATGAGAAAGTGCCTAATCACTCGAGCGTGCGGGATCAACTTGCCTCAAAAACAAGAGGGCCTGGACGTTCCACCAGTTTCAGCGGCTCATCGGGGAATCAGAGGCTGAATTTGGTTGGTTAGCAGGGTAGGCTCCATAGCTGTCAATGGGAGAAGGAGGGAGAAGGCCCGTAGGCTATAGTTTTATCACGTCTGTTATCATTCGCGTAGGTGTGTCGAAAGGAGACGGCAGCGCCCCATCAATAGAGGTACCGGGTCTGGGGTTTAGGTTATGAGCGCAACCATAAGTTAGTGCAGGGGGAATTTACATGAGCATGTGCGCCGCGCACGAATTTGTAGTGATTCAAAATAAATGAGGCTTCTCGAGAAGGGTTAGCAGGCTACGTGTGAAGCGTGGTCCGTTTGGAGCGGAAATCGGCATTCAATACAACGACATTCGGGTGATATAGTCGCATGAATTGTGGAAGACCACCTGGCGAAGCAATCATGTAACATTCTCATGTAACATTAGGCCGCCAGTCGGTTACGCCTAAATCGAGCATTCTAGACTATGTGATAACGATGAGACAGAGGATCAGGAACACGACCATCCTGTCAGTCAAACATACAGAGCTAGTGTGCAAATATATGCGATGGCTGGGTGGCCAAATATGGTCACACGCCTTGTCCGTTATCAACCAACTGATTGCGACGTCCGTACCGTAGCCACTTTCCCACCCACTCCGCTGGTCGCACGCTGCTGAGCCGTACTTGGTAAGCCATCCACGCACCTGAAATCAAGAACGTGTGGTAACCGTTGGTGATTTTAGCGACGCGTCATTCTCTGTACGTGTACTTTTCGCACCTGGATGCTTCCTGACTGTTCCCTCTTTTGAAAACACCGTAGACTCCCAGTCTGCCGGTTAACTGCAAACTTTTTGCTGGAATTCTCTATCCATTGCCTTACTTGCAACACAAATGAGTGCATATCAAAGGTTAATTCCGTGGACTTAGTTTACGGCTGCCTCTCGAAAGTTTCAAGAGGATACTAAGATGAATTCGTTCCTATTCCTTGGTTTATACTGGATCAAGCGCAGTGCCGAATTTGACTAGCATGCCGAATCTACACCACTCCGACGACCTTCCCTCTTCGTTGCAACATCACTTCACCATTTCGCCGAGTATTCTGCGACAGAAACAGGATATCCATAGATGAGAATACGTCCAGTGCGACTTTTGCCGTTGATTTTCTAAATGGTTTTCTACTCCTGTCTATTTGCTTTTTCTTGGCCGCTGTGCATCAAACAATTTCTTCACTATTCTTCCAAGCAGTACATCGGCTGCAGATTTCCCATTCCAATTTGGTGTCGTTCGGCAGTTGGTTAAGAAAGCATCCACAGCGTCGTCCTTTGGTGACTCTCCCGAGATGTCAACAGAGGTGGCTTAAGTGTATCCACAAATGTTTCGGCTCGTTCGTTTGATTGAGGGAGTTGCCTCGGTGACCGGATATGCAACAGTGCTTTGCGAACACAGAAGTCATTGAAAAGAGCTGAGGTTAACTGCCCACCAAGGTCCCCTAACAGGATGTTTCATAACACAATTAAGTGAAGAGTTTCTTCAATCTAACAACCGTAGAGTCGGTAGATTCCTTGCGCATGCAAAAGGCTTCCGGAAACTTCTCGAAACCGTCCAAAAGTATCAGACAGTATAAACCAGTCTTGAGCAGCAATTTTTATCCAGATTTACACAAGAATATCGAAGACTGAACAAGGAATCCTGTTATAAAGATATTAGAGGCAAAACGGGAATTGTTTCATCAAGCCTCGGCTTACTTGGCTCTTTGGACAAGATGTAGTTTCTGAGTACCGTAACAGTGACCAGCCGTCTTCCTCGCAGGGAATCTTCTCCTTTCCAGGTTCCCCCTGAACAAACCTACTTGTTGGCGCTTTTTTAGCAGGGAGTACATCCGATCAAATCCGGTCAACACTCTAAAACGCCGATCCTTAGACGTATACTCCATTTTTTTCTAAAACCATAGTTCTAACGTAGGTTTCTTCAACTTAAAGATTTATTATTTGATGGCTTCTTTTCGAAACTTCAAAATTTCTCCAGGCAGTTGCAGTTTTCTTGGAGATTGTTTAACAGCGCTGAAGGTCTACTTTGGACACGGAATTCATATTTTTATTGGTTGTCAAGGCTCGGTGCGCTACATGTGAAGATGGTGGGGAACTTTGTGAAAAGCTGGTTTCCTCGAGTGCATGTTCTAGCACTGAACGTGGAAGTACTTTAAAAAAGTACACGATCAATAATTATGTTACTTTCGTCCTGGCAAGCTCAAACTGGAGCGGTAATTCGTGGCCTGGGTATACGTATCAGCGGGCGCACCTCCAGATAAAGCCAAGTATTTCGTCCACCTCGTGAGGTTGATGTTTTTTCTGGTGGTTAGCATGTGCTGTATCGCATGCAGTGCAAGGTTTTCTCTTCGCCTATATAGTGAGCACTCTATATTGTCATGGGGGGAGTTGGTGTGTTTATGAGCAGTACGAGTAAACAGTACAATAGAGCGGCCAGTGCTTTAAAGTCTTGGAGTTAAGTCAGCTGGCTGAGGTGGTCTTTTGGGGGCATCTAACACGCTCTATCGGGGAATGGTAGAGATATTTTGGACTACGGGCAGAACAACATTCGCGGTCCAAGCTTGACGATGTGGTACTTTGATCCATGGATTGTCCCTTGCATTAGTACTTTGGGTGAGTCAGTTATGGCCTTGGTGGCAGTTCGTATTGGCAAAAGAATCGTGACGAATTAGGAACGGTATGGATCGAACACAGCCCTGGGTCCATCGAGGGTGCACGGTGGCTCACTGCTGCCATTCAACCGAGGCAATAAGACGGCCACGTCAAGACTGGCGACTCAAAATGGGAAAGTGCTAAACAGGTGTGGTAGATGCCAATGGGGTACAAGCTATACTGGAGCCCGAAAGAGCACGCAGCAAAGACTGATTACAATTTTTAGCTAATGTAGTTGAAGAACACTTCATTACCCGTTTAAAAAACGATACACTACATTCTGGTCATGGTATGTGGGAAATGTTATCATGCGTGGCCACATGTGAATGTCAGGGAAGCTTCTGGCTAAATGGTGCAGTATCGGAGTTATATTTACTTGCGCATCGTCCATGAAGCTGGGTAGGTGGACAAGTAGATACACGGTTCATCAAGCTGTGGCTTGCTTTGGAAGCTAACTCATGTGATCAGACATTGAGGCAGGAAAATATGAAGAAAGGTGTGTCTTATATTTGAGTTCGATCGGTCGAATATGGTTGCAAAACATCAAAGACAGTCGGTTGAACGACTCAATGACACACTTTTGAATGAGGTTCATAAACTCGGGGGTTCGAGGATTCATGCACAGGATCGAGCCTCCCGCCCGTCTGATAATTTTGCTTCGTTAAAACTAGAGCACTGACAACTGGTGAGCCTGCCTAATAATTGACGAATCAAACGATTTGAGTGGGTTCATTTGTAATTCGTTGCCAATTTCGTCAGACACAAGTGCCGCCTGATTTTCTTTCTGCATTTCATGGCCGTCTTGACAATCTGCTTAGTCCGGCCCTATCCGATTTGCCGTCCACCCTTGCGTTCACGTTCACGTTCTCGGTTGCATTCGCTTTGCAGGGGAAATAGCTATTGCTGGTTATGCCAAGTTCAGCTACCGTGCATGGTAATGTTCCCAGCGATGCACTTTCCGAATCAATCATCCAGCAGCATCGGAAAAACCTCAGCCGAACTCTAGAGATGAGTAAACTTCAAGGCTATACTCACGTCATTCGTCACTCTACAGTCATCGACAAAATATTCGGCCTTATTTTTTTATAGACACTAAAGCTGATACTAACAGTATTCCACTCTCTGTCGCTCACTCCAAACGCACTCCATCTGCTCTGTAGCCAGCCACCGCTACTGGTTCTGTCAGCATAATTTGTGCCTAAATCTTGGGTTAGGCCGTAAGTTCTTATGGATCTTCAACATTGCTGACGTTCACCACCCTACCACTGTCGCCGATTTTCTCACTCGTTTTGATCCTGTGGTGGCGTCCCATAATTGCTCACAATCATCAACCTGCTGCAAGGGAACCTCCGAGTTTACAGCCAATTTGTCGGTCTTTTGTTCTTGTCTGTAGAGATTTACATAAATTCTGGAACCCCACCACGGATGGGGTCTCCAATGCGAGTTGCACGGGAATCCGATTTGGAGAAATAGTTTAACTTCCACACCTCAAAGTTTTAGTGTCATAGCAGTGGATAACACAGCCAAAGATTTGAATACTGGTGTCCGGCGTATCAACCAAGGGGAGAGTTCCAATTACCCAAATCAGACAAGCTCGTGCAATAGGGCTAATTTCTCGGAGACTGTGGAATTTGGCAGTAACGAGCGTGCATTGAACAGCATGATTGATGTGCCCACTGGCGAGCAAATCGCACTAGTCAGAAAGTTGTCAATCTCACCTGCGTCGAGTTGAGTCCTAAGGAGAATTAGGAAGGATTGTTTGAGGTGTAAAAAATGAGCCTCATTGGGAGTGTGTTTTGAGTCTATGGAGGTGTACACAACGCTGAGGGCGAAAAGGTGAATGCTAAGTGAACTGGGTGTGAACCCAAGATAGAGCGTAGAATATGAGGCTAACTATGGTGTGGGGAACGTCTGGGGGAGGAGGGTTTGCAGTTAAAGGGCGAGATGTCGGCCGTGCAGTCTTTCGTATCTTCAAGAGATGCGGGTGGTAGTATGGTGCTGAAAAAGCTTGTTGGTGTGGAGGGATGGGTGGCGACCGAAAATGGTGAGTAGATAGACGAAAGTGGGTGGGCAGGGTAATGGAAACAGACAGGGACCAAATCTAGTCGCCAGCCGCTGTGGATACGGGTGTTTACCAAGCAAATGGTACACGTAGTTTTCCTTACTTGTTATGCATTGTGGGAAAACGGAGCGAAGTCATTTTGCTATGCACCACATAACGAGGCTTTGACACTGGGTGCTTGAGTTCGGAGAATTATTTTGGTGGATATGGAACGTGGAGGGAATTTAGACCAAGAGGTCTGTGGTGGGAGTAAGTGCTGTGAGTGACGGGTGCAGCCATTGCTATGGTTGGGAGATGTGTCGCTTTGCTCGATTCAGAACATGCAATGACTTCTACCGGACCGATTGAGACGTTCGCGGATTTAAGGGCGGTATTAAACCATCTATATAAGTACCGGCAGTTGTCGGCGAAACAGATTTAGGCACAGCAGCGTGAGACAAGGTTTGCAGGTGGAACTCTGTTGATGGTCTAAAATGAGGCGCCTGCGGGTTTTGCTCACAGAGGCCTCAGTAGCGCGCACGCTTATATGGTCGGTCATTTCGTTGATTGAATTGGATGTCTGGGTAACGTGTCAGCCAGTTGGGTTGATCGGGTGGACTAGAGGTGAGGTGTGTCGTGTAGTCTGACAATTTGCAAGATTAAGAGTAAAACGTTACTTAGTTATGGCATCAGAACGAGGCGTAGAGCCAGAGTACAGAGTGAGCTAGGGTACTACCGCGGCTCCAGGTTTTTCAGGGACGGTTGGGAGCACTAAAGCGTTTGATTCGACTGCTTGGGCTGCTAGATTGTTTAACAGACTCAGTAATTAGGCGTTTGACACGGGATCTTCCGGTTGTTATGTACACATATTTTAGCGGCGGGTTCATCCGGGCAGTTTTATACGTCCCGGTGGATGGGCTGCAGATGAAATTACTTCTCGGATCGGAAATCCAGAGCCAAACGCCGACACATATGGCGCCGACATGATCTCAGTCTGTTTGTCAAAACTGGTGCGATCCATACTGCTTTGTGGATCAGAGACGTGCTCTGCGCGTGGATCTACGCGCGATGCAACGAACGATAAACAATACCACCAAAGTCGAAAAGGTGCAAGACGTGTTCTCCTACATTGGCAACGTTACTGTATACGGTGAAACGAGTGCTGAGCATGATCGGGATTTCAGGCACTCCTTCGACGTTGCTAAAACATACAACATTACTTTGGACGACACGAGAAGCAGCTTCACAACTGAAGAGGTTACTCATCTGGCTTACAAGGTTTCCAAAGGTATTATCAAACCTAACGCAGAGCGTATACGCCCTATAAGCAAACGGAAAATCTCAGCAAAGAACCCTGGATGAAGATTTCCTGCCGTCGATACACCGATCAGCCAACGACGTCTCCTTCCATACCTGGCTCGCCCTCTCCGAACTGATCCTTTTAAAACGCGACGATCGTTCCCTTAAGTGAGATCTTCTGGTAGAGGTGATGGGAGAAAGTTGCTCGTTGGAGTAGTTAAACATATGGTAGTTAGGATCAATGAGCGGTCCAAGGTTTGTCGGAGTATGGCCTCTAAAAGTGAGGGGCTGAGAGCTGGGTCATTTGGCTTCAAGGCGCTATAATGGTCACACTAAGGAGATAGCGGATAAAGATACAGGGTCTATCAACTGTTCGAAGGAGGGAAATGCGAGTGACTGCATCATGTGTTACTTCAGTGTATTTTGAAAGACATGTTCGAGCAAACAAGAACGGGACTGAATTATCGTTTCCACAGGCCACCACTCGTTTTGATCCTGCAGCTAAGGAAGAATCCTGTACGGTTAACTTGGAAAATTCTACGGACTCGGTGGTCCATGACTGTATGTTTTTTTCAAGCGTCACCATGTCCCTGTTCCGAATGAACTCTCACCAACATCGTTCATAGGTATGGTTAAGTCCTCATTCAGCACCTATCTGAAATGTCTGCCTACATTTGGGAAGGGGAGGCCTTCCAATACTCATGGGAGGAATAAGTAACATTTCCCACTTCCAAAGGAGACGCTCAATATGAGTGTGGTGGATAGGCACATACTGACTATGGAACAGCAAGCGAAATTTCGGTCAATTAGCAGTCACGTTGACCAAATTTTCACACTTTATCCGGCACTATAACAAATTCAGACAATCCAAACTTTTTAGCGTTCCTGGATTTCGAAAATGCACTCGACTTGGAAGCCCAGTCTGTTCTCCTTGACGTGCTTGCCCACAAGAGAGAGCCCCGAAAGTTTGTGAACACAAAAATTTCTTTGTATTCTCAGACTTCCAGATGTGCGAGAGTGTACGGAGAGATCTCCAAAGCTTCCATCTACAAATCGGTGTCCGTCAGGGGCGTCTATTAGTCTAATTCTTATTTAATATCGTGGTCGGTGAGATAAGGAGACAAAGATTTAAAGCTTCTCAAAATACCGGCATTCAAACTGTCTGTGACAAAAATCTTATCGATCCGGAATATGCAGACACCATCGGTCCCGTCTTCAAAGAGAGGAAGCCTCAGTCGTACTTAGATGGACTGAGTAAAGTCATCTCCTCCATTGGTAGGCAATTTGCGCCTATAAAGTGTAAGGTCACAGTCGTTGACATGTTGTCTGTGAAAATACCGAATAACACTCAAAGGCAAGCATCTAAAAGTTTGGAAGATTTTACGCATCTTGGAGGCTGTAATGTTCCCGAATTTAGTGTAATCGATGAAGCCAATTCACGGGAGAACAAGGATTGGGTCGCGCTGAGTAATTTAAGGTACCCATGATCGACACTTTATATCCCTAAATCTCAAGGAAAGTTTGTACCTGGTTACAGTTCGAAGTATTGTTATATGGCTGTGAGACATGGCCCGGTCGAGCAGCGAAACTGAGACGTTTTCGGGTTTTCAAGCAAAACCTTAGAGCAAAAACCTGGCACTTTGTAGAGAGCTGTTACTTTTATTAGTAGTAGTAGTGGTAGTATTATTATTAGTTCGTAATCAACCATCTCAATGGCGAGTTTACAGCTGTGGAGGGGGAATTCCATCAAAGAATATGTCTGCAACCGGAATCTGCATTGAAGAGGCCGTTCTGCGTATGCCGAACCATCGTCTGTTGAGAGGAGTTGTGTACTTTGTGCCGTGCTCGAAGTAGCAGAAACAAACGTTTAACCAACCCTTGATTTAACAGATTTTTATGGAAATATTGAGAAATCTCTAGGTATAGTGGACGTGACACATCTTCCAGTACGGGAACCACTTTGGCTCATGCTCCGGTTAAGGGTGTCACAAGAAATAGCCGTTGGTCAACGTTAGCGTCTTTCTTATTGTCAGTCTCTACCCAGATAGCCTGAATGAGTGCCGAGATGTGTCGGAGCTTTGGAATGATTTTAATGGGCTGAAACTAAATCTCTTCCCAGTTCACTTTTTTCTTCAAAATGGGGTCATCAGAATATCGTGGTTGCAAGGTAACGAAGCGACGATTCTTGATACTGAAGTTGTGCTGTCGATAAGGATTATTTGGAGCAAGCTTTCGCTGTGGTTCAAAAGAAGGCTTTGGTTTAATGAACTTTTGCTAATCAATTCGGGGGAAGCGATTCTAAATGTGCAGACTTTTCTGACAGCTTCCTTAAAAGACTAAACTATCGTCGCCAGAATAATAAGATTCCGTGACTGCTCCTAGGTTGCTTCAGCGACTGATGTTTGAGCTGGTTGTGGCGACGTGTCCGGGAGATAGTGGACGTAAGATTCAAGATAAGTTTTGGACATTAGTGTGTGAACGTGACCAGCCATCTACGGGGTGTATATCTTGCTGGACTACAGCTTCAGCTTGCCAGAAAGGAAGACCTCTACAGCCTCGTGTAGGCTGAGGATGCGATGATCCGGGACTGCACGATAAGCCGGAGACGGCTGACAGACGAAGTGAGACTGGATATAAAAGGATCCAAAAGAGGTTACCTTTATTTACCACAGGGAGAGTCATAGTGGTACAGTTCACATTCTAAACGATCTGCCTCTTCTGTAATAAGTCCGGAACTCACCTAAGTTTACGTGAAATGTATATTCGGTGGGGGGCGGTGATACGAGTTTTCCATTCCCTAAACTCGTTGAATGGGGCCGTGCAGTAGTGCATGAGCACCTTGGGACAATTTAGTTGTGCAACTGGGGGAAAGACGTTGAAGGTTCAGTTGTAGGCACGATGAGAGTTATGTACGCTCCTCCAGTTAGTAATAAGGGTAGTTAAAAGGTATTCCCACGAATGAGCGCGGGCGATCTGGTCCGAATTGGGCCACATGACCACTCTTGAAGTCGGTCATGTAGTACTGGACAAAGCAAATGATGGGTTTAGAAAGTGTTGGTATTATTCATTTTTATTAAGCAGGAGGGCGTCGATGGGCAGGCGCCCATGCTGACATCTTGACCGCAGAATTGGCTCACAGTGATTGGGGTTTACCTTAATATACGAGTGGACAAAGAGGATGGACTGCATCTTATTCGCAGTGCAATGGTGTCAGGGGGTTGAGTTGCGAGTTGGACACCTGAATGCGCCCAATAGCGTGTCTTTGCGGGACTTGAGTCCTACTAACTTAAGTGGAATGAAACTGTGTTGGAGCTTCCAAGATGTCGAAGGTTACGCAGCATTACTGGTCAGTCGCTTCAATATTGATTCTTGCGGAGATTCAAACAGGCGACTGGAGGTAATCTGCGCGAATGCTGGTTCGGTATCGCCAGAGATTAAGGTGAGAGATGTGGCTCCACAGAGCCATATTGGGAAGGGGTTGTTACGTGAGGACCGACATGTACCAACCAGGTTACCTCTTTTATCACCTTTGTGAGGAGTAGGAGTAAGTCCTCAAAACTTCATGATTTTAGAAGGGTGAAGTAGGATGTAAAGGTCCAAGATTTGCTCAGAATCAGGTTGGCAAAGTCACCTAAGCAGAAAAAGTGAGCGCGCCGATTGCTGGACGTAAACTTGTTGCACATCTCTTGAAAGACCGTTTACAAAAATCGCCCCGAATTCGGAGTATGCATAAGATAGTACCGCGAAAATATCATTGGCTTTGTATGTAGGCTACGGGCTGTCAGATAAGAGAAGGATGTTTATCCGCTTGCCTGCCTCAATACGGATACGCGTAAAGGTACCGAGCATTTGCTTGGGTATAGTCTGTGCTTCTGAAACGGTTTCGTCTAGCAGGAGAACATCATCGACTACAGATGGGCGTAAGGTTAGGCTATGGTCCACATTCTCCGGACTGACTATTTTTATTTTGCCTGTCCCAGGTTTGTAGTTGGCATTTTTTCAGGGGTTAAGCAGACCTTGGTGAGTACTTGAGTCAGTTCTTAGCCTAAGAAGGTAAATAAAGTGTCAGAAGCTTGGAGCAGCAAACAGGATGTTTGTAGGCTGGTATGCTGTGCATTTGTGAAAAGGTACTTTTGACGCAGACCTTGCATATGCAGCTTCAGTTCTGAGCAGATATATTTGCACGTTTCCCATTGAAGAGTCCATCATGACAAGTATGTTACCACCCAAGTTATTCGTCACTTTAAGGGTCGTTGGGTGCGTTACATCAACATCGATAATGAGTAAAATCGCGGCGCTTTTAGCTATTTGGTTGTGAGATTGCATCATAGATTAATTTGTCCGGTGCTCACAGCCTTTGGGTAAGGTTTCGATGTGTGGTGGGTAACATAGCAAGTGTTCTACTAAGTGTCTTCCTCTAGCGAATGTTCAGGCCGACAGAAGCTTCGTTGGTCTCCTCATTTCCACTGCTCTAATGTCCGCTGTCTTATATAGTTACATTCACTACTGGAAACAAAGGGGCCAACCTTGAATGCACGTCTTCAGGCCTGACGGATAGTCAAGGGGGCGAAAGTTACTACAGCAAGGCCGGGCTAAACAGTCTACTTAGTAGGCACATACAAAATGAGAAAAACGCTCCAGCAGAATGGTTGGCTCCAATTTTAAGGACACCAACCTAGAAGGAACGACAACATATACCAGGGTCATTACGACCTCTCAGCAACAACTTCGCCAAACAATCACCCTGGCAAGCACGCGAAACACTACATTCAGCGTCTTTTTCGGCGACGCAAAAGAAGTATTGTGTAATTCGAGGGAGTAAAACATCGTCTTTCCATCAGTCGACAAAGTTTGTCTTGCGGTGACTACCAACGAAACTGGTTACACAAGTGAAACTAAGGAGTTACTCAAAAACATGATCAAGCATTGCCCCTTATAACATGAAGAAAAGCAAGCACCCGGCAAATAAAATCAATGAGAACTCGGCGACACTTCTAGATCTCTACAAGCTCACTGGGAATAAGTGGGACAATAATGACCGACGCTTCGGAGGAGACAACTTCGGCCAACTTGGTGGATAACCGCGGCGTGCCAATCCGATGGACGAAAGAGAAGACCTCTGACAATGACTAAACTTGACCCATGTGTGAATGCGACACAAGTCTGACGGCGGTGATGTTCTCTTGGCCCGGTTGGAAAGTTTATTCGTCAATAATGTAATCGAGATACTTTGTCTACCACATGGAGAATGTGCATTTTCCGGCGCACTCTGAAGCCATGCCCTGGAATATCGCCAATACTTTAATCTAGGTGCTGCCATAATTAGTCAGAATAGGAACCCGTGACAATGAGACCGTTCGAATGAGCGGCAAGGCCGGGCGAATTATTCAGCATCGTATCCAGCATCTGTTAAAATGTAGCTGTTATTGTCTTGACAGGAAAGCACAGGCGGAAATACTGGAACAGACTGCGGTACAATGGGTTGTCAATAATTGTCGGAATTCTTCCTCGACTTCAAACTGAAGGCAAGCATCGGCCAAATCAAACTTCCCGGGAAATTTCCCGCATTCAGCTTTGAAAGCAAATTGTCTAGAGGGGGAGGAGGGTACTGATGTTACCCGGTGCAGCAGGAGACCGGCGGAGAAGTCTGCACACAACCGGATGGTCCCGTTAACCTTCATATTGTAATCGACGTTTCGGCCCAAAAACTGGTTTGGCATAAGGGTAGAGGCACAATCTGGCTCTTGTCTTTGTGCACCCTATAAGACCGATGGCGAATGCGGAAATGAAGCACTGCAGGAAGTTCTCAAGTGAACGCTTCCAAAAGTGAGTTTTTTAAGGGCACCTCCAGGTGCTGCGTGCGAGTTTGCAACTATAATAATTCGGCTTTCCTAACAGATTTGGCCTATCGGGCCAATCCAGCCCCACGATACTGAATTTAGGACACGATGTCAGGTTGCAGGTGGCTTGTGCCATCAAGTTACTGGAGCTTATGGAGCAGTAAACCTCACCAGCCAATTTCAGCTTGTCGCCAAAAGCATTGCGAGCCCATTTTTCAGTCGGCTACGCATGCGGCTAATTAATTAATTTCCACGTTCATTCATCAAGCAGCGTAATGTTGGAGCCCGTATCAAGCCGTAATTGAACGGGAATGTTGCTGATACGGGCTGTCATACGCTTTTTTCACCAAGCAAATGAAATCTAAATGTCACCGTCACCAAGTTGGATCGGGAGTTGTAAGCTGTACAGTGGTGCGCTGGTGGCTGAGGTACCTGAGATCCGCACAATTCTTCTCTATGGCTTAGATGGAAAATTTATGGTACATAAACCTGAAGTTAATAACAGAATACCACTCAGCGCAATGCCAGCAACTTGTGAAAGCAGCTTGTGGGTGAAGCTTTCTGTTTTCTTCCACAAGGGTTTGTTGCGAGATTGCTTTGGGATGCTGCGGCTGATTGCGTGTACACAGTTGCTTGAAGCTGCAGGTGACTGACGGACCTTGGCCATATCGTTCTGCAGATTCGCGGACGTTGACTTTCTGTGGTGAGGCTCTGCAGTAGCATTTCTGCATTCTGTTCCATTCTTTTATCATCCGGGTTCCGATTTGTGCATCCTGAGATTGGATACATAAAGTGAGCGGCTTGGACTTTACTTTATCACTGAGCTGAGCTTAAAACGTTCTCATTTCTAACTGAAAACACGGGAAGACTTTTCGAAGCTGTCCTCATCTTTTTTGGCCATACTGACGTATTTATACTGGAACAGTGATGTTTGATTATTGAATATCTGCGACAGTGTTCTGACCGTCTCAGCAAAGCTAAGGCCATGGGGCAGCTTTGGACAAATGAAGTTTGTAGACCGTTCATATTCCGATGTGCCGAGTTTTTTCAACAATAATATAACTCTCCATCCGTTGTAACACTTGAAAAAATCAGCTTTGAACAGGTCGTTGCACCGCTTGAACCAGGTGTTAAATGTATGACCTGAAAGAGTGTCAAATTAGAACTCCGTAATAAAGGCTGCGGCTGTATCAGCTGAAGAAACAGAAATCTCACTAGTGCTAGCTGCTGCTGTCTCAAAATGCAACCTCTGATTTGGTGGTTCAATAAGCTGTAAGTGCGTTTAATAATGGTGATAATAATAATGTATATTCACAACTGGTGGGTGGCACACTTTGAGGCATCATCTCACGATTACAGTCAGAATAAAGCACGACTAGATGGGATTTGCGGGTATTGGGGGTTGCGCGAAAAAGAGGGCAATCATAAGCGGTAGGCAATAGACTTGGTTACGCTTAAACTGGCATGGGAAACGAAACGAAATTACCAGGAGTTTATAATAATAATAGTGTCATTTCCCAACCTGTGGGGAGCGTGCCGATTGAGGCATCATCAGGTCGTTACAACTTGAACGTGGCAGGCAAATCCACAAAGGAGAAGAAGTTACAACAAAAGAGACACACTTATTATGCGAAGTGTCACCGCAGTTATGGGAACCGAAAAAAGACGAGGACAATGAGTATGTGGAACGACTCGATTACAGGCTCAAGGAAGCCCGAGGTTGCGGTCGAGATTCTGAAGAAAGTAGTTACAGGAGTGCCATCAGACTGGGTATGGTGGTGCCATGCCTTCATTGCGCTGACATACTCCGGTTTCTGAACAGCCCCGTACCGGTCGTCAGGGTTGCCGCAATCGGACAGGCGATACGCATTTCCATGGCAGCTGGATCTGAGTTGAACGAGGAGATTGACACAGATGGAGTCAGGCCGATGCAGAGCCACGAAAAATTTCCAATCATTAGGAGGACCATGTGAGTGTAGTCCGGGGACAAGCCAGATTGGGTGAATTGCATGGGGCGTTTGCGCAAATACAGTCGCAGTTTGAAGCTTGGGAATAGGGGGAATGAGGAAGGAATAGGATGAGAGCAGCAGCATCTGATGAGTGCCAGGGGGCACTTAATAGAAAAAATCCAAAAGGGGCTAACAGCAAGCTAAATGAACCCAGGAAGAAATGAGTATTGTTGGCTAACCCAGAACTGGGTACTAGCTGGGCCAGAGTCGGTGCTTAATCTTGGGAAGGTAAGGACTCAGCCGCCGAGGCAGGGAGGGTAGCCGTTGGACTATTTGGAACAGGCGATTACATGGTGAGATTACATGGCAGTAGCTTTTGCTCAGCAAAAAGGCTAATCATAATGTCACAATTATCCGTAGGGTGCGTTAATGTAAACAGGAACAGCACACAAATAATAAGCGGTTGGGCAACAGCTTCAGAGGTAATGGATAATAACTGTAGGTTAACTGGAGTCGACCACGTCCACTCAACAGGAAGGTAGGAGTGTGTGCGCCAGTCACCGAATCACTGCTGTCAGCTCCAAGAAACGAATGTTGCTTGGCAAAAAAGGCATAAGGTGCTAGCTATGACTGCTGGTAGTCAGGAAATAATAAAGAATTTATGTTTAATGTGTATATGGTTGCTTCAGGGAACAATAGGGAAGGACGTGTGTGTTATGTCTGGATGATGGAGTGCACTTGGAGTGGTGCAACCCAACTAAGACGAAGGTGGCAACCCCTTGCACGTCGACACTAGCCGTGAGCTTCACATAGTACCTTCATGCAACCCCATGTATATATATATAATAAACGAATGAAAAGACTGCTGTTATTTGCTTGTATTCCTTGGTTTTGCCAGACAATTGGCAAGTGGGAAAAGTCCAATCCATCTGCAGACAAACAACAACGGCGCCCTTTTATGTTTTGTTTTCCGAGGTACATTTGCTACATTTGCCGCTATTGCAGCAATTCTCGGAGCCGATTAAATTCGACGGATATCGTGGGTTTTTGCTCGCTGAAAAAAGTGACGGTATTTTTTAGCTCAGTTTGCTGTATGGAACTCCCAAGATAGCGTTCCCGTCAAAACAACCACCAAAGGTGCACAACGCGCGTTAGCTCAAAAAAACCGGATTAAGAGCGCTTGTACGGCGCATCGTATACAAAGTGTGTGCGGTAACGGTATTTTGGAAGTTCTGACGCCTTCTGGGTACGCCAACGGCATTCGACAGACACTGTATCACGATGGGCTTTTGTGTCCGGACTTTAAGCCACTCGGTGCCCGCCTTGATGCTGGACCGGTGTGCGTCCCAAACTTCTGGCCGATCGTTAGTTGTATGGACTTTTTGGTTGCAACAGCGCCTTGCTGCAATCAGAAAGCATGTGGCGCTAAATTTTGCCTAACACTATTGGAGGTATTCCGTTTGAGGAAATGGAAACAGCTGCCACTCTTTTTGATTTTCCTGAAATCAAGTGCGATATTTTTAACGGTTGGGGTTTTCCAGTGGGTTCTTTCAATGATCTGATAGTGAAGCAACAATATTCCTCAGTGTTTCTGTAAAAAGGACGACAAATTTAATTGAAGCTACTAATTTGACGAAGGGGAACGGAAAGCGTGATCACTGTCACCAGTAAGAGCTAGATTTTTAAATCTACTACAGTATTTCGGATATAAATTGAACACATAGAGAAACCAGATTGAGTGACACTCTATGTTTTTCCGGCACCTTTACACCAAAAAATAAAGGGTTGGTAAACGTGAGTGAATTGTTATATAGCGGTCCGTAAGATATGGCCAATCTACGTTTTTAGCTCCTTTGACGGGGTTCCAGGAGTGCGTCAGGCAAATATATAAGGCACTGTTTGAAGCTGATGGTTTTTTCAAATACGTAGTAGTTGCAGCCGATTGGCATAAGCCAACGAATTTGTTATTGACGAACAAACATCTCGTGCTGGGGAGAAGTAAGAGAATGAAAGCACTATTGTTAGCCATCCATAGGAAGAAAAATCGATCGTCTCTTTTGTAGGTTACTTGCATTTTGTAATGTTCTAATCAGTAGACCTGGTCATGGTCTGCTCCTTAGTGCCGTGGGGGAAGACTGTAAAAATTCACCTCTACGAACTCTACAGAAAGCACAAACGCTAATCTGGTGGAGTTAGCTAAGTGGGGAACAGTACGAACCACAGAGAGATAATAATGTTAAGCAAACTGGCGCTGGTATTGATCCAGAAGAGTAACCTAATTTGGTTCGGAAGTGCTCCTTTTACCAGTTTAAGAAAGACGAAGGTACTGCTGACTAGCACTGTTTTCCGTGTTCTTTTCCTCTGCACCGTTTTAAGTTAGCAATTCACCGGCTACCAAAAGTGTATTCGTTGGAGGGACAAATAGAAGATAAAATAGATGGTAGTTCGTTGACGATGTCAGAAAGTTCCCAAAATATTAAGTGTGACAGATGTTTGGGACCGACGGCTTCAATTGTCCATTTGCATATGCATTTCTTCTTCAGCCATGCTATCAGTGGCGATGCAATTTTTAGCGGCGAAAAACCGGTCCATGGGATTGGCGGTGCCATAACCTTCTGGAAACTGAGTTTGTCGTGACCATGGCCAGAAGGTCCCAACTTCAGCCAAACAAGTCCTCAGGGGCTGTCATACTTTACGGCAGTTTACCTTCAAATACGACACTGCTATATATTTTGTTCAAACGGACAACCTACAGTTTACTTGCTTACTATTAAGCCAACAAGATCTCGTGCTGGTCACTCCGAATCCATCCAGTGTCTGTCGGCGTTCCATTGGATTGTTCCTATACAAATACGGCAGGCGAAATCAGGGTCTCAGTTACCACCTGGAACCTCGTTCTCTGTCCAGGCTCCGGTCTTGATGCCGTAGTTCTTAGAAAATCCTTCGCCCAGTTGGTTCCAGCATCGATGTTCTACAACTGTCTTGGGTAAATACTTCCGCCCGTCCACTGAACTGCGTATAATCAGTGAAGCCTGATTATCTCATCCACTTTGCAAGATAGCACACCAATCTAAATGCTGCTGTTTGCCGCCGCAACATTCTCCGTCCTCTTCAGAGTAATGTACCATCGTCGAGCTTATAGAGGCAAAGTATTTGATCATTATCACATCAGTGACATCACTTTCACCGCTCCGGAATTCGAGGTCACTCAATTTAACTGAAAGGCGTGTACCATTTTCTGCCTCTCAGTCAACTTCATTCTTACATGGCAAAAAGATGACCGGCGACTGTCCTAGGGATCTCTGAATTGGAACGTACCCCGTGGCCTTCAAAAACGTGCACTGTGGACGACCATTCTTTTTTGGTCCAAAAAGATGCTAATTTGACGCAGTTAGCCCCATGAAGCACCCTAGACCTCGGATTATCCGGAATTATCCAAGGCGTCTGCAAAAGGGTTTTGACGATAATCCCCCTCCTGAAGGAGAAAAAACCACTGTCACTTCACTCTTAAAACATTGTACCTAAAAGCTTGAAGCCCCCGAAACCTCAGGGGCTACTTATACCGAGTTCTTGCAGACCTTACTGACCAAGCAGACCAGCAGTTCATAATTCACACCATGCCAAGCTGAGGAGAGAGATGTGCGCCATCATTGTTTTATGAAAATTCTACTTCTCACCCGCTGCTTAATGAAACACGTATGTTTTTGCCATCCATGAAACTCAAGACTGCAAGTATTCATCCGAAATAGTGATCTTAGCAACATGCAAGCCCAACTGCAGCCCAGAGCCACAGAACATTGTTGGTGGATGCTCATAACAAGGATAGATTTTAATGCGGTACGTCGCGCACCAGTGCCGCGCTGTGATTCGTGTTCCCATTGCACACCGTGTCTTCACAATTAGCGTCAAGACAAGTATGGCCCTATGGAATGCTTTACTAAACAGCACAGTCGATTGGAATAAGATGTACGAACGACGTCTCACTTGCCGCGGGCAACATTTTTCAAGTATGAGGGTATCTACAAAAGCTAAAACAAAAAAGCAACCAGTCACGGTGGCATTCACTTGCGCAACTCCCGGCAAAACTGGAAAAAACTGTAGGTTTCTGAAACTTTATAAAAGTACACTCTCACATGTCACATCATGGACTTCGCCGCTTGTGCGACTCAGAGCGTACCCAAATTCGAGACAGCTTTTTGTAGCCGCCTAATCAAATAGTGTAAAGGTACGTGAATAATTCTCGCTTTTGTTGATGCGCTTCTGCCTATCCAAATCAGCGACGATGAGGTAGCAGTCAGCTTTGGTGCAACAGCTGTTTGAACTGGTGCACCATCCAAGAAATGGATATTATTTTGGTTCCATATCTTTTGTAACTATTTATTTGCAGTATAAAAAACACCCTTGTTTTTCGTTGATGTTACTTCCGGTATTAAGATGCGTTCAAATGCCTTTTATCTCATATTTTATAGGGCAATAATATTGGGTTAATTCCTCAACTTGTAAGGAACATACCTACCGAAGCAGGATCGGGTCGTACAACCTGAGCGCGGCGGGAATGAATACAACAGGGAGGAAGGTGCAACCTAAGAGACACGCTTATTACGTGAACGCCCACCGTAGTTGTGGAAGCCAAAAAACTGGAGCAATTGGGCATGAGATGCGACTAGTTCATTGATGGAGCTAGGTGACACGAACTAAAACTGAAAAATCGTTGCTGGCCATGAGTGACCTTGGGTGGTTGAGTAAGTGGCCAGGGTTGCAAAAAGAAAAAATGAGGATGGAGGTGGAAGAATTTGAAGTGAGAAAAATAGCAAGTTTCGTCTCAAACATATGGCTTACACTAAAAATTAAGCAGACCCACTGGTGTCGCTGTTTCAGGGGAGTCAGGTACTGATAATAAAAAAACGTTTATCTACAACTAGTGGTTGGCGTACCATCAGGAATGATCATACGGTTACAGCCAGAATACAGCACGACTGGGGAATTCGCAGGTACTATGGATTGCGCGAAAAAGGACAATGCCATGAACAGGGGGCAATATCCGATGTAGACTTGACCACACCTAAACCGGCATAGGAAAGGAGGCACAGTCACCAGGAGTTTATCTAACCTTGGGGGAACATATCAAGCTGAGACAAGATCAGAGCGTTAAAGTTTGAAGTGGCTGAGAAGAAGAGACGGCAAAAAGAGGCATCCTGCATAGTACATGATGAGAAAACACCAAATTACGAAAAATGATGAACCCTTTGAAGCGATCCGCTCAGCAAAAACTGCACCATTTTCCCTAGGTAAGAACGGTAGATCAAGGCAAACTCACTGCTCAATATGAAGCATTTTGCTGGAAAGACACAGACAGACCACGAACAAGCGTCTAGACACAATTTAATAATAATAATGTTTATTCCCAACTTGTGGGAGGCGTGCCATCAGGCATGCTCATGAGGTTACAGTCAGAATAAAGGCATGACTGGCGGGCACTGTGGGTACAGGGGGTTTTGAGAAAAAGGACAGCGTCCTAGGCGGTGGGCTTCATCCAATGTAAAAGTGGTCACCATTAAACCGGCACGAGCAGGAAAGCTCTTTTCTGAAGAGAACATCAAGCAAGATCAGGATTTGAAGGTGGCGGGCAAAAACAAAACCAGGAAAGCAAAACAAGAGGCTTATATCTGTATGAAGCGAATCGCTAGGTTCTCCGACCAACTTAACTTCCTGGATCAGTTAGCACTCTTCCCGTGCGGTGCCTAATATCATGATACCATCCTTTTACAGTTACGCATGCTACCGTTGAGTGTAGCTTCCAGCTGGTTAATTATCTTCATCTCCAACTCTGGTCAGGGTCGTGTGCCTGCGAATTCTGTGCACTTTGAAACCCTGGTGTTTATTCTTGTTTGACAGCTGCACAAACCTGAGAACAACTTGACCTGCTGTGGTTGACGGTCGTGAGACGGGTGCGTGACACATGTGGTAGTCACGTTAGCGAAATGGATGCAAAATTTTATCGCACCTGTTGTCGGTCAAGGTGGAATGTGCGACAGGATTTGTCACGTAATTCGGGTGTCTGCCACGCGTGATCTAGTAGTTGCGTATATACCAAACAAACTGGCTGAAGGAACAAGAGAGTCACCACTGCACCCTACATGCCTCAGGTCTAATGTTTTCAACTGAGGGCCTTATAGATATAGCCGCAGCCAGTTCACGCTTCCCATGAAGTAATCTCTGGATTGCTTCTTGCAGCTCAGTCAGCTGTGACATAGCTGCCTCTCAGACCCTTTCATCTTCCACCCTCCCTCTCCGGACATGTTACTAGCTCCCTGAAACTAGAGTGACTTTTATCTCTTGACAATCACAGTGCATCCGTGGCATGTGCCCAATCTACTGGAGGCTGCTAACATTATTTCTCCCATAAAAAGTCTCCACCCAGGTACTCCTTTCCATGATAGGTCACTTGAAATTTTGGATGCCAAAATGAATCGGGTTTATCATCAGTAAGCCCTCAATTGACCGGAAGTCTGCGAGTATTTCTCGAATGCCGTGAAGTGAGAAACGTCGTTGGGACTTTTTCCTAATCCAACTTACTCGGACGCCTATTCCGTGAGCATTGTACCCCAGTCGCTCAGTCTCTTGTGTACGTTCCAACGATGGCTGTCCCATCGCCGATCCTATCAGTATAACCTACAACGTGAACGTTTGCAATGCTGGCTTCTACTTACCAGTTCCGACCCACAATCCCTGCCAAACATTCCACAGCTCCTAACGCTCAGAGTATCCACGCGTCACTTTCCAGTGCCACCTTTTTTCTACCTGATGTTTCTGATCGTTTTTAGAACCCTTAAGGACTCCGTCGCGTAAGAAGCCGATTGCCTTCCACTCGGTGCTCTGAGACACGGCACTCAAGATGTTCTTTCAAGCCCATGTCTACTTTTTGCAGACCACATGAAATCCTGGAGTTCAAATGCCAGTGCTCTTGAAATGGATTTAGATGCTACGAGGCAGTAGTCGTTGAGCTGACACCATCCTCTGAGTGATGTGACCACATGTCAGTGCTCTTGAAATGGATTTAGATGCTACGAAGCAGTAGTCGTTGGGCTGACACCATCCTCTGAGTGATGTGTCCATATGTCCTTCGGAGAAGACGCAGCGAACATCCTTGTCGTGCATGGTGAGAATGGACCAGAAGACATCACCAGGATAGATGTCAAAATAAATTGGGTATCTGGCTTTCTTCAAACCTGTCCTCTTTACTGCATCATGAGAAATCGTCTCAAAAGGCCTCCACCGTTGCGCCGATGATTCGGTGCACTTTATCCCGCATTAATCGGAGGGAATTCAAAATACTTTAGGGGGCCTACGTCAGACAACTTCTTGAATATGCCGACCAAGTTTTCCTCTCAGGACGCAAAAAGGACGTTATCGTTACCAAGCGTGTCCAACGAACTGCTACGAAAAATGGTACCGGCCTTAAATCTGTGGACTATGAAACGCGTGTCATGGTGCTTGGCGTTTCCTTCCGGAGTGTTTTTGACTCCGAGGAGACCTAATACTTACTTATGCCCTGCTTGGACAGAGTTTGGGCGGCAGGTTTTTCCCCGCTGACCGAACCAACACACGGCGGGAACGTGGCAAGAGGACTTTTAATCTCGAAGCGCACACTTTTAGTAGAAAAAATGTTTTCTCATTTCGGATAGTTGCTGCGTGGTACAACCTTCCTCCGACGGTTGTCCATGCTACATCTAATACCTAGTTCAAAGCACTTCTGGAAGATATTTTATGCGGGTCCACGCGCTGCTAAACTTGCTGTCCCGTGGCGAGAACTTAAAGAGCAGTGGTAACCCTTTTTTGGCTCGTACTTTTCAGGTGAACGGCAGCTGCTGAACGACAGGAACAAAACCGATCCAAGAAGCTTGGGCGAAGGCCTCGATCCTTTGTATCAGTCCGGGAATATCTGAAGATGTCGAAATCCCCGTACTACTTAATTTTTCTCGCTCAATCGACTCTTGAAACGTTTCTCAGTGGAATCAATTTACAGCTCACCATCAACAAATTTCTTGATCCAGATAAATCCCATCCAGCTACAGTGGTCCTACCGCGACCATTTTTTCATTGGGAGCCCATGAACGTTTGGCTGAAGGCCTCTTGAAACCAGGCCCCTTCTAGGTACAGGGGACATAGATGTTCGGCAGTACGAAGTCCTGTTTCGGATGTCCTGCGGTGGCCGCTAGCTTCCATTCTCTGGGACCGTCACATTTGTCTACAGCGCTGGACACTCCACCGCACTCCACTTAACTCCCTGCCAGAGCAACATAACATCGTTGGCTTTACTGGGTCTTTATTTCAGTCGTGCACATTCTATTTAGCTGGTGGGGCACAAATGACATAAACCGAAGAGAGTCATTTACACTATCGATCACTATTGGAGTAATTCAACGGGCGTGCTTGACCCTATCGCTTATCAACGACCTCTTCGTAGTGTATCTCATGATAAGCGCTTCCTATATGCCAATGATATAAATAATGGCGTACGCATTCCCTCCTCCTGACGTAATTCCTGCTTTTAACCAAGTCCAATAAGACTCGAACTCTCTAACTCCGTGATGGTTCCTCTTAGAGGCGGGTTCAGGGTACCGGTCACAGGGATCAGCACACCGCTGAAGCAAATGGCAGCAATTTCTCCTTCGTACTGGTTGGGTTTCATGTATGCTGTGCCTGCCCAATTGTGCATTCATATTTCCGGAAATCGCAATTATATTCAAGCCTTTAGCTAGTGTTCAAGGACATTCAAGTTGCCGAAGAACTAGTTTCTAAGGGTTTCCGAGCTCCAGTCGGTTGGAGCGTAAGCAGACAAGACAGACGGCAATCCTCTTTCTGAATGTGGGAGTGCTTCGCAGACGTTTCCTGACGAACCGCACGGAGTTCAGCACCAAAGGGTACCCTGTCAGTCATGGATCCATTCTCACGGTGGCTAATGACGATACCTTCCCCTGTGCATTCCGCGGTTGCGGCCCTTGGAGAGCCTGTGGTACACAGCCGGAACGGAGTAGAGACTGCTGGTGCAGTTACCCCAACAATGGTACTCACAGCTTAAGTTATGATGCGCGGTACAAATCAATGTCAATCAAATTCGGTGCAAGGGTAAGGGCAGCCTCTTGTTTCGCTGGGTCCAGAGTGGGAACATTGAAAATAGGCAGATAGAGTGAGCGTTGGAGCTTGAGGATTAGCTTTGGTCTGCATGGACCTGTCAGCTCCGGATAACGCGCAGATGTTGCTTGTAAAACCGATGCAGGACAAGCGGAGCTATCCGTCAAATCTGATGAACCGACAAGGAGACAGCTAATAATAGGGTGGAGAGAGGGAGAGTAAAAGCACTGTGAAATAGCGAGAAGGGCGGCTTCAGCAGTATCCTGTTATCGCCAATCCGCCCTGTTCTATGTAGCAAGTAAGGTGCCACGGCTGGGGCACAGCGCGACAGCCGATGTGGCATGAATTTATTTGTACGTTTGAAATTCATGGTTGTATTTGTGCTGGAATACTGACAGTCGGCCATATATAGCAGGATAACTGGAGTCCTCGACCAAGGGCTTCTCAAAAGCCCGACCGCAAAGCCGTGGCGCTTGACTGGAAACACAAGGCATCACCACGTTTACAGAACAATTTGCCTCTATGTTCCAACCCCCAACCAGCAAATGAAACCTGACCGCTTCAGTTGTCTCAATCGTATTCATAGCCTGCAGCATTTACGATCATTATTATCGTCACCAACTTGTTCTCACGGCCTCGGATATAGTCTAACAATGCTGGCCTATTCATTGAATCTAGTTGTCAGTATCTGGTCTACCAACCACCTTCTTATCCCTCGGTCTTTCGAGTTTGATGTCGAATCCACCGAACCGATTTTCGGGCATCGTGTTTCTTGCCTAATACTTTGTAAGGTAGCCGAAATTGTACCATCTGACTCTAGAAATGACTGCTGGGTGACTATGGTTTGGCTTCCCCGATCGTCCCTTTTGGGTGTTACAAGTGACCCTCTCCGGGCACTATCCCGATGAGTCCAACAGGACGCTGATGCAGCAGACATTTGAACTGACTTGCTGTTATAAAACTTGAATACCTGCAGTGGAAGTTAGTCTCAGACTTTCAGCGCTTGTCTAAAGAATAGGTATGCAGGTGTGGGATCATCTCCCGCTGAACTTCAGCTCTATAACTGTCACTTGTTTTCCGTGTAGTGATTACAACAGGCTACAAATGCACTGGCCACAAATATTTGGGTTATTTAACGTCCTTGAGCAAGAACAATTAGTTATTCCTGCGGCGTCCATCCTCAGGCCTCAAAAGCTTGGCGCCCTTACTCGTAGAACGCTCTTGTATTCTGGTTCACCATCTGTACTCGCACCACTAGATGCTCCTCGTTATTGGCATGTGTAAAGTAGGCGAAATGTCCGCACTTCACTGCCAGACACATAACCATCGAGTGTGCTATGCTGAACTGCCTGTAATTTTCTCCATTAGCGTCCACAGTACCCAAAACACCATGGTCCTCACTAAGGTGGCGTGTGAATGCGCTGAATTAGGTTCTCTACGTTCAGTGTTGTCTTCAAGATTGGAATAGGCTCACCTTAGTCACGGCAGTTTTCAGACCCTTGAGGGTAGCCCATCATCAACAGCCCAGATTTCCGGTGCTTTCTCGCAATCCAACCTCTCAACGCCGATCGGCCGGCCTTTTAAGATGGCCTTGAAATTTGGACATGTCTTCAGTGCAACTTATCTCCCTAGGTGGACTAAGGTCGTCCGCTAACAGCGGACTCATCAAGAGTAGGTGACATAGTAGCTAGTCTACGTAATTTGTAAACGGTCTGGCTGGGGGGACACCTCGTAGTGGTTTTCCTACGATGGCCTGCACGGGTTCCGACAGTGTAGTTGGTTAGCTCCATCCACAATCGACTTCTAACAAACGAAGCCCTCCATTCGTGCAGCCATCCACGGATTCCGACCATTTAAAGTGCATGTGATGACCTGGCAGGGCACTCCCAGCACGATATCATGCTGAAGTTAATAAACATTACGTGTTTTCTTGCGACGCGTCCCCACCTAATACAATCATTCAAGAGCTACTAAGGTTGTAATGCTTGCTCTACCTTTCACGAGCCCGTGTTTCGTCGAAAAGCCACTGAAACGTGATAAAGAACAAACAGTAGGAAGGAAAAAGCAAGAGAAAGGATACATGTTCGTGAAAGACAAAATGCTTGCGAAAAAAAAGATAAAATGATAGAAACATAAAATAAGGCCTCCGTGCTCATTGCCTACTCGTGTTGGATTTCTACGTATTTTTGGATTTGGTTCTAGTAGCCTAGAAAGAGATTCCGCTCCAGCTGTTGGCAAATGTCTTGAGGTGCTACACATTCCGATCCTGATTTTGATTCGTTCTTGTTTGTTTATCTTAACGATACATGTGGTCTAAATAGTACTAGTTCAAAAGGCAATCGTGGAAATGTTGCCTACACAGAGGAAGCACGGTGTTCGGGCGTCATTTGTCATTGCTGTGACTTGCGCCTTCTTATCTTCGATTTTAAATATAATAAGTTTTGTGTCACCTTACTGGATAGTCGCGAAATATGGTAACAATCAGGGCTTTCAAAGGCTCGGCCTATGGGAGGTGTGCTTCCACAATTTTATATTTCCGGAAGATTACGTTTCCAAGGCTTACGAAGGCTGCTGGTACATCTACTATCCGGAGTATAAGTACATTCGTTTCTGGTTAAATCCACGTAAGTGCAACACATCGGATAGGGAATAATTTAGTTTCTTGCAGCATGGCTGTATGCTTGTCAAATACTTTCAATCATTGGACTCATATGCAGCCTTCTTGGGCTACTTTTCGTAATTCTGACTCTGTGCGAGATCTATGGAACAAGGGAGAGAAAGCCAAAAATCACTATAATATGTCTCGAAGCTACAAGTCGTAAGTTGATGATGATTTCACTCCTAATTTTACGTAATACTCAATCAGTACAGTAGAAGAATATCGTGTCTTTTTTATTAATTCCGTACGCACCAACTTGGATGAGGGAATTATACACGGTGTCATTTGGTTCCATGGTTGTCTGGGTTGGAAATGAGTAGGTACCCGGCACATCGCCATATCCACCGGCTAAAAGATTTATGAAATAAGGCACTATCAGCAGGGAAGATGGCGCGCGCTAATCGGCGGAGCAATCTCCAGAATATTAACAGTAGATTTCAGCGTGCGGGAAACAAATTGGATGAGGTGCTGCGTTTTGTGTGAAACAGGGCTCCTGGCATTTTCGCGTCTGCTGAACCCACTGTAATAAACAGGACAGAGTGCGCGTCCCCTGACACCTTCAGTTAGGTGAAAATCCGCGAGACGAGGATTTTTTACAGGTTGGGCAGCTGATAGCTAGCTTTCAGCCCTGTGCAGCAGCCAAAACTTCGACAAATGCTCACCATAAAGATAGTGCTCTAAAGAGAACGACCAGCAGACCATCGGAGGTTAAAAATGTGGGCTTCATCAAGTTGGAACGTTCAACTGTTTCTAATAAGCAGCCACAGAGCAACTCGCGTATGATAACGGACCTTGCACTACGAGCACTCAGTTTGGGGATCGAACGTTCTCTCCATCAAATACGTGCCAGCCTCAACACAGCCAAGTTCCATCAGCACCCCAAAAACGCGAGAAATGGCTGTTTCCGTTGAACTTGTCCAAGGAGTCTCTTGAAGCGGGTCTCAGTCAATTTCTTAGACCACGAGGCACTGTTAGACACTCTGCGCAGCGAGTTCACGTGCATCTACGTCGTGCACCTTCAGATAACTGAACTAAGCTCACCGACATACAAAGTAAAAAAAACTGTCCAGAATCACAAACCAACCTACTGCCAACCCGGTCTCACTGCAGGATTTCCAACCCCAAACTCAATAAACTAATAGCGTTCCGCGATCCAACGGTTTGGCCGCCTTAATTCACTCCATCCAAGTCGAACTAAGTGGACCCCCAAAGGGAGCACTAATAATCCAGACATGCACATCAAAGTACCAGAGAAAAGCTCACATATCATCCTAATTCTCTCAGCGTTGTATGCTTAAACGTACCAGGGCCGTCTGCACTCTCAGTCACCGTCCACAAAGGCGTAGAGGGAGCTCGCTGAGCTAATCCGTGCATTAATTAGGCTTACAAGAAGCTCAAACTTCAGCCATGTTAAACAGATGAAGCTGCTTCGTATAACACAGGTCCGTTCGAGGTGATGACACGGTTCTTTTAGCGGCTAATCTATTCCGCCGATCCATTCCTCTAAAGGTCTAACCCGACATCCCCTCGGACGAAAGAGTCGCACACAGGTCATATGTTGGTCATAGCTGCTAGAAACAAAATGTCCTCTGTATCCAAGGAGTTCCGGAGCTATAGACCACAAAACGGATACAACTATCTACGCGGGTGTACTAAATGTGAATACATGCAAGAGCTACTCAGAGTAAACGATATTCCCCCCGCCAATCTCCGTTAACTGCAGAAGAGAGTGTGAGACACATTAGTTTCTAGTTAGGTGAACATCCAACCTCCTGACGCCTGAAATATAGACCATCGATTTGCGCCACCTGAAAACCAGTTCCTCTCACTCCAATTGTAACAATAAGTTATTCCAGCCTCAGTAGCCTCATAGGAAGTCGCTAGTCTTCCAGCACTCGGTTGGACTTTCCCAATCACTGTTCGTAAAGCACCCTATCACAACGGGATTCTTTTACATCTAGATCTGTCAGTTGCTGTTACGCGATCGACAAAGAACTCTACAGCAAGTGTGCTGAACTTCTCTGTCCCAACAGCAAGCACAATGAGATCTCATTGCTATCACGGTACTCAAACAGGACATCCATGATACCGAGCTGTCCTTCCCAGGTTTTTCATCAGCAGGAGATGATGGACAATCGAGAGGCGGAGGCCTATCCTTCTACCATGGAGGTACCTTGCCACACAGCATCACTGACTTCCAGACCGTGCTCGCCGGAAAAGTGTTGTTCTGCAGCCTTCATCTCGGCAAAAAAACAAGGTTTCTTAGTATTCTTTATTTACCGCCCTTCCAATAACCATACTTCTCAGAAGAAGACTCACTCCGTGCTTCTCGTGATGCAGTCCATCTCGTTCACGTTAGTCTTATTATGATAGACTTTGCCATTCTATCCAACATGGACTGCCCCTCTAGTGGCATTGCCCTTAGGAACACTTCGTTTAGTTTAATTAATTGCGTGCAAGTTACAAAACCTCGAACAGTGGGCCCGATATCGAGGGTCCGGCAAGCCGACATATGAGGAGTTGTTTATCGCGTCATAAACTGGCAAACATCGTTGAGTTTCAGTGACATTCTAACCTTCCTTTTCAATTAGACCTTTGCAGCAGGATGAAACTTTCCCATCCTCTTTGCCCAAAAGCTAACTTACCTACCACAACCTTCTGAACAACTATCACTAGACACAGCCTAGTAAAATTCCGCGGTTGGAATCACGACGCCTACCGGCTCGGCCTCTCAAACAACGACATCCATAGTCTATACTGACCCACATGGACGGATAAGAAGCAGGCCAAAGAAATGACTTGGACTGCTGTCACTGATTTTACTGCCTGCGAGCTTGCCTGTAACATGTCTACGCACGTCGTTTCTCTCCCAGCTGAAGCTGTGCTCATGTCAATCCTGGACACATGCAGAAGCTACACTACACTGCTACTCAACCCATATGGTGACACTGGACACCGAAAACACCCCCACTTAAAACTGTTACCCCGCAAGAACCTGTGAGTTCTATGAAAAAGAACTTCGCACTCTGAGATCTACTCTAGATAAGCGCAACTTATTTTTATTGTAAAACCAATGCCTCCCGCTCCACTTCAGCGAGGCTTCCTGGAAAATAAATCTTATGTCCGATATGAGTGATAAATTGTGCCACAGAGGAACCGTTATACGAGCCCGAGGGATATTTATTCATTTTGAAAAAAAGAGAGCTCGTCTGTCAGTGAGCAATTTACCTTACCTGTCGGGTATTGAAGCAGTGGAATTGCTTAGGGGGTAATATAAATCAGTGACGTGCGCCAGAAACTGAAAGCTATTTGGTTTTTGTGTTACCCCTGATTCTGAGATGACTTCGGCTTAACCTCCCGGCTTATTGTCTCTTTCGAACGGATGCAGATTAGGATAAACAGTCAGGAGTCGTGACACCATACCGCCACCTGGACTTCTATTGGTCCTAGTGAACACGAAACTAAACAGTGGGAGAATTTCTGTGCATTGTAAAGTCGACGACACTGATGACCCGAAAATCGTCTGGTTTTATGCCGCATCCTGACATCAGCTGAACTATTTTGCTTAGAACGAATGAATGTATGGTAGAAGATATGTTTGTGTGCCTCTTCTGAAGGGGGTTCTTGAAACTTGAAACTCTTATTCGTCCCATAGCCAATTTATGTCGTATTCAACTTGAGCGTTATCCGATGTGTTCGAAGTTGTCGCAGAATGACGAAAAAAGGTCTTTAGCATACTTGATCTGGCAATAACCCTACTAACTAGAAGTAGAAAAGATGATAAACACGTGATTTATTCAGAAAACACGACCATCAGCCTAGATAGCCGCTGAAATAAGTTTCAGGTGGTCCCAGTAAGACCTGTACAAATCATGATTGAGTTGTTAGAAAGTCTTAAGATCTTCAACAAACTCAGCTTGATATATGTCATATTTAGATCTGTAGGATAATTCTCCTGAGATTTCAAGAATTAACTGGACGATTTGTTACGTTTGTTAGAGAAGGACAACAAGTGCCTCGGGCCATTTGACCAGCTCAGCTTAAAAAACAAAGTGGAAACCCGGAGCAACTACGAAACACTTTAAGTTCACGAAACACCAGAAATACGACGCATAATTTATACACTTTACTAAAGCTACACTAACACGGTGAACAAGAATGCGATGGGACTATTCGTTACTTCTGTGCTTCAAAAGTCCTCTGTATTCCTTTTGACGGAAGACCAACAACAAAATGCTTGAAGTGGCTGCAGTTTTTTATAACAGCATGCACGCACTTCCCCCATGGAAGGCAAACCAAACATTCGTTCCAAGTTCACGAGAGCTACTCATTATAGGGGCAGTAATTACCGCTCAACGGAATTTTGAGGAACCCGCCGGCACTCTCCTATGACTTGGACTGTGCTCACTTATTAGGGACAAAGAAACTAGCAACGTAAGCCAACCAGTTATGAGTATTTATGTGTGGAAACCAGATGAATGGGACTAACTATCACTGACAACTCGAGAAGCTCATGGAAAGTTGAAGCACCTACGGACTAGCGAATTTTATTTCAAACCTGAGGCAACTGATGGCAAAATTGTGACTGCAATTGGCCACATGAACGGCAGCGTGGCTTTTATAAGAGCGAGCTAGTATCACCGATCTTCTGTTTACCATGGAAGGCGTTGTTGAACGCCTTTTTCATTTACCCGATCAAAGCTTCTGTTTTGCCCCTCAGTTATTTTTCACATACGAACTCGGAAGAAATTTTCTTGATTAGATTTTACGACCAACCGGCTGATGATTCCTACTGTTAGGGCTATTGGTTCGGGGTCGACTGCCATTATCATTTTGGCGCTGCAAGGACAGGTTCTCGAACCTAAAGTTTTCTTAATCTTCGACGCTGTTTCTTGATCCATTCTAACCTTCAGAAGTTGCGTATGCGGACGATCTAAAGACCTGGATACACGCCATATCAGAATGGCCAGATAAGCATTACGCAAAATGCCTTTTGTCCTTAATAACTATTTAATTGCTTGAAGGTTGCTATGCAACCACAAAAATGCTATATTTTGCCGCCCGAAGGCTCTGGACACCACGAAGCTCGTCTTATTAAACGGACTGCTGCTTGACCTTGAAGTTAAACTGGTCCTTGACAGTTGACATTCTTCTCAACTGGGTCACATTTAACTTCACATCTTATGAGCGAATTAACTATGCTTTCAATGAATGGCTTCTCAATTTTCCCAGTTTCATGAACTTCGTCAGGACATACAGCTATGGTAAATGATGGATGATATATTACCGTGTGAGGGCATTTTGGACATATTTGATTGGTCTGCTAGCCGATGGATTTCTAGCTTATCATATTTGGTTCCTTCACAAAAATTTGTAGCCAAGTTCCAGACAAAAATCATTATGGTCATTTAGTTTACTTGTCGTCCCTTCTCGGCTTTTTCTCTGCTCAAAATTTGAGGGGGCTGACTGTTTGACATAGATGTATTTTGCCCCTGTGCTTTTGTGTAAAGTTTACATAAAAATAGCAACTTTTGTTTTTGAGAAACAGAATGGACAAACTACCACCGGTTTATACAGCCCAAGCCTTGCTTCTTTACGAAAAGGATCGTTCTGAGTTACACAAAATGCCTTTGGGTGAAAATGACATTAATTCTGACCCGGAAGATAGAGGCTTGGGTATTGTTTTCTTCAAAAGCGTTCATGGTGAAAAGGCTTGTTTTCTCATTTATACTCCGCCTATTTCGTCAAAAATATTCATGTATTTGTTAATTGTCCGTTCTTTCCGACAGTATGTTGCACTGTAGTCATCATTACTGCCGTGGGCGTGATGAGTAAGGATCGAGAATGGATGCCACGCTCAGATTACAATCAAGTTTCATGGGGTTTCGCGTTTGCAGTGCTGTCCGGATTTGCTACCGTCTTTTGCCTATTTGGTTTATTCACTCACTTTCTGTCCGTGGAAAGTCGAATCAAAATGGAGGATCCCTCCGTCAGACAGAAACTCCTAGATGTCAACGCCAAGCATGGCTACCCAAGATCAGTTTCTGGGTTTGATGTGGGTGCAGCCACTGATTCTAAGCTGGGAGGAGGCGTCCCCTCCCTATTCACTATGCCACCAACTGGCTCCCAGTTTGGACCAGGCAGCACAATGATCGTGCCGGGAACTGCGAGCGCACTTAGTCGGGGAACAGTTGCTCCTGGAGCTGTGGGTACGGCGGCTCAAGGAACGTCTGCTGCGACGGTACGGTTTCAGCAAAACTGCGTCAATCGCTTGAGGCTCAACAAGCCGCGATTTTAGCAGCCAATGCAAGAGCAGCCGAATCTGGAGGTACCGGTGCAGGATCATCGACGACATATCAGCAAAACATCCGGCGAGACCCTGGTTCGAGTAGCTCACTGAATCGACAGTATCCACCGATTTCACACCAAGGATCCTACACACATCTTCATCCTGCAGTTGCAATGGACTCTACTGTATAACCACTACATTTTCGCAAGTCATACTTTCAGTAATTTCAATATGTTTTAACGATATTTCCGAAAAAAGTTCCAAACGAGTTGAACGGTTTTATTCTGCTAACCGAGTAATACCAAACCTGTTTGATACTCTAAGTAAGTAAGAATCCCCTGGTCTCAAAAGTGAACTTAATGTTGTGGTGTGTTCAGTCGACGAGTATGTGCATGCATTTTGCCGTGGAATTGTGCAACATATGGGACGTCCAGGCCGTTGACTTCACCATGATGTAGTTGACTGAAGAACTTTGGTTTGAGTGAACTACCCAGTTGTATTTCCTACTTGGTTCTAGTACAAACGCGACGGGAATAAACTGAGTCTGGTTGCTCAACGGATGTTAACAAAAACTAGCAATGATTCGGTGCTCTCAATCTCAGGAAATTTTGAAGAAATTAGATAGTCTGTTGCGTTATTTTTGGGCGATTCGAAAACACTGGATGAAATTCATGGCTGAGCTTATAGTGTCAAATGAAGAAACCGTTTATTGTTTTCGTTTTTTTAGACATCGAGTAGAGTATGGTTTAGTATCTGATTTCGCCAACGTTAAGCCTGCATCGCGCAGAGATGACATTACCAATAAAAATTGCAGAACGTTGTGGCAGCACTTTCCTTGGCTTTATGTTTGCTTGACGGCTGCCACCAGCTTATTGAGGATTTGAGTTCTGATTTGAAGTGATTACATGGATACCGTTTCTAGGGATTTCAGCAGAACGTATGTAATTGCACCGAAGACTTACGCGTTGATCAGATGTCGAAGGTCGAAATCTGGGCCTACCAGTCATGATCGATTACTCTTAACAGCTGAGCACCACAAGGCTGGGTCGGCGAATGCCAGCGGATACCTATTGGTGTAAAGAGAACAGTAACTCCATATATGTATGACAGTTTGCTTGCCCCGCCGGGACCACCGGCCGAATACTCAGGAAAGTGTTCGAACACACCCACTCTTCGCTGGTGAAAGCATCAACGTGGTCCGTCTTAGCACACCTTTTGGGCACATGGCGCTGAGTAACCACTGGCGCCCTCCTTAATGTAATATGCATAGTCAGTCCTGGACTACGACAAAACTAGGTAGCGAGTCCTCAAATACATTCATTTGCGCATCGATTTGATTTTAACAAGGAGACTCACCCGAATCCTAGCTAGATCTCTCGGTTATGGTATCCTTCAGCTGAATGTGCTGCACAAAGGCCGTCTCTCGTTTCAGTTGATACGATATTCGAGATACCGCGGAATGTCTTCTTGATGGAGCTGGCAGTCATAAAATGATAAGTGCAAATGTGCTATGTCCAATTCACTAAAATCCTCACTGATTTTGTTATAATCACAAATTTTTGCAACAGGATCGTTACTTGCTCTTCGAAATGCCCTTCAACTGCTGTACACTATGATAAATATGAAAATCAGCAAAACGACAATGATAGCGTGGTCGAATCCAGACCATCTAGTCTAAAACACAGAGACCCAGTTACTGTTTCTAGCAGAAGATCGACAGACAGAGGACTCATAATTTCATAACTTTCTGAGGTCACATGTAGGTGGCAGACAGTGTGGTTGTGAATTCTGAGCTCCGTGAAGTCTAATCGAAGTGAAGAGCTAGTCGGTTTTACGAATGTTGGGCAACCAACTCAGCTATCCGATATAAAAGTCATCGATGGATGTAGTCGTACTGTCCGACTAAACTTCAAAAAAAACAATTATCCAGTTGGTCCAGTGAACAATTACCCTCAGGACGAGGGGAACAGACTCCAACAGAAAATGGACACGGCTACTCCGATTGAGCATACTTGATGTATGTTTCTGCTTGACCAGATGTATAGAAGTTTGAAAGCGGCGATCAGTTTGAAAATAGGTGAGCTCGTCTTGTAGAAGGTCTAAAAATGTATATTTTTAGGAAGAACGCGAGAAACCTTAGGCGCCCCTTTTTTGGTTACTTTTATTTGAACGAAATTTTGATGTGAGCCGCCTGTATCTTTACCGGATTTTTCGGTGGAACCCAGGTCAAAAAAGCGTGTATATAGGTGAATATTTCGGCTGCTATGTTGAGGTTTTCCTCTTTAAATTACCTGGTAGGTAACTTAGCCAACTTGATTTGGCTCATGAAACTGAAGCACTTCCGTTCCAAGTAAACTCACCACATAAGTAGTTTAATCGGAGGGGACATAAGGTTGCTAAAAAGTCTTTGACAGCCCACGTTCAGTTTTTTCTTACTTATTTCTGTCTTCCAGTTGACACCGGAACAAGCCGGGTGAAAATTTCTTTCGACCTCCTGACATCAAAATACCTGTTTGTTAAGAATTTCTTGAAGCTGAATGCCATGCCACCAGAGGGAAGCACGGGGGCTGGGATACTGCCAGGTTGCCCAAGCCTAGACAGGGGAAGTCGAGAGGCAGAGTTGGGGTTCAGACCACGGACCTTCCGGTCAGTAAATTCGCGCTCCAACCACTAGCGCCACCTCGCCCTAAATGAAATGTCTATCGTACAATAAAGCAACATTTATCAGCTTGCCAACGCAGACGTATAGCGTTGTTGTTATATCTTTAGTAGTCCTTATTTGAGTCTGGCTGGTCAGTGTAAAGCTTACCGGTTAGCAATATTCCAATGACATCAACATGTTGCAGCCCTTGTGGATGGTCCTAATTGTAAATGTACAAGCACGGTAGATACATCGATTACTTTGGTGTGAATGAGACGACCTAATAGACAACCGAAATAAAAGAACCACATCAGCAACAGGCTTCATTGGAGTAAAGCATCACAACCAAGAAGATCTTGAAATGCTCCCCCAGAACTTCGACTGAAGCCTTGGCGTGACTAAATATCATTTATTGTTGACTACTCGTAAGTAGTAGGGGCATTTAATAAACCGTGCGAGGATCACAGGTCATCCGTCCAGAGCACATCTGCTCAAAAGTCCGAAAGAAACATTGGTGTGTTGAAAAGAGACTTCCGTACAAGTGCTCTTGGTAAGTTCGGTTTAAGTAAACTTACCTTGTCTGTTCCATCCTATTACTCTGTTTTCATCGCAATCGAGTCATTTTTCGTGAGATCACCATTGCCCAGCGGAGGGCACTAGTTGTCAATACAAGCAACAGTGATTATCATGCCTTGTTGTTTTCATCGACTTAGGGATATAGAACGTAGCAGCCAAGTTAACAGGTGCCACCAGCAACCTACGGGAACGAGCGTCATTGGCAGGGGGGAACCACCAACAGCTTGCACAGTGATTTTGGCGATACTCGTCCGCAACTCCCGCTACGTAAGCCATCTTTATGTCTGAGTTGTAGTGGGATGCCGGAGACTTCAGCCAGAGAAACATTTTCATCTTTGTGGAGACATATTACGTGGGTGTGGAGTGACCAGCTCTCTTTCTCCCTATACTTTGCGTCCAAGTGTTTTTTCTGTTTCCAGTGAACTCGTCACAAGTGCTGGCATCTTCCTGAGGTAACCGGACTACTTCTTTGTTTGATCGTCCACACTTAATAAGAATAATTTCGTCTTGAGCACATTCTTGACCTGCATTACAAGACGCGAAGTAATCTTCCCGGAAGGCACCATACGAAGAACCTGAACCAAATGATCCCCTCTGGATGGTAGAGGTCCCTAGTCTGAAGACCGGTGAACGTCCGAATCCACCTTGGGTTGAAACTTGTTATTTCAGGAAATCATTTAGGCCTGTTTGTATTTTATACCCACTATAGGATTCAGGTTGGAATTCAATTCTTGCACGATAAGAAACTAACATACTATACTGATAATTCAAGCAAGCAGCTTGTTATTTTTTCCTCACTTGTCAGTAGCTATTTCAGCTTCATCTGAGAAGTCTGATTGGTCGTTCCCAGATTTTTCTTCGCGTAAAAACCAATCTGGTCAATCACGTTGACACCGCTCAACCATTAAACCGCTGTAGTTGGAATGATCCAATCATAGAAAGAGTGAATTCCACCTTTTAGTCGTCTGAGCCGTGTTCCAAAGGAGTTGGAACTAGCCTAAACGATCGATATCCCGCTGTTTTTACGCTGGGACAATCTATTCTCTCATAAGCGTCGTAGAACTTGAGGAATTCGTTTTACCGGAACTGGGTTAAGGGCGTTTGCCTGCAAAAATCGTCTACAAAAGGATGAACTCACGTGATGTCATGGAACTTGCAGGGGCATTGGAAAGCGTAATAAAGCACCATCAGTTTAGGACTGTTGTCCAAAGATGCTCGAATGAGATGCACATGATCTGAGAAGGTAAATTCAGGAAACAGAGGTTACAAAGTCCAATGATATGGTAGTCCTCATATTGGAAGTCTTTGGAAGCCTGAACATATGAAGGATAGGAACCTGCTTATTCTTCACGAGTTGAACTTCCATGGACTATGCTATTCCGCCGAATCACCAGCCCACATTTGGGCTTCAGCTGAGTTTTCAATTTCCCGCATTGTCCGTATTATTGATCAGAAGAAGCAGACTAGTCTTCGTTCAGCTCACGATCTCCGTATTGATTTCCTGCATTTTGCACAAGCCCTGAAAGCATCCTTTTGTACTGAAAGTTCGGGTTTTATAACCCTTGAATAATTAGTGACAAAATCGGAAATGGACTACCAAAGAATTTGCATCTATATTATGGGTGATGTTGTACCAAGTCTTGGATACGGATAATCTCAATAAGCGAGGACATTAGCTGGAATCCTAATTTGATTTCGGTAAGAGAGATACTAAGTCCTGAAGTTTGAAGAAATCTATCACAGGCTTACAAGAACTCACGGCAAACAGCCCGTATGTCTTGAGCCCATTGCAATTTAACTATGTTGAATGTTCAACACATTATAGGTCATTTCCATCAACCCGGTCTCTGGCGATATCCTATCATTCAGGAGATAATTTAGCAAACAAAACGCAGACAATCTGCGAATATGGACCCAGAAAATCGTTTTTTCCAGATTGGTATGATGGCGACGGTGCTCAATAATCGCAGCATTCTCTATTGGGCGTAAGTGAATCACATGCCTTATGAGTGAAAACCTCGTGTGAACTGATTTGTGGCTGTGTTTAGCCCACCATCATCAAACGGGATTTGTGTGGAAGGCGCTTATTCGGTCCGCTTGTCACAGATGAAGCCGTTGGTCACTGAGTGGGTGGAACTAAGCGATGGCGCACTGATTATCACGGTGAGTCTTGACAAGGACATGAGCGGTTACGTGGCCACAAAAATTGCTGATAGCCTGCGATTTGAAATTTTGATCGAAATCCCGTCCTGTAGGAGAAATCAGCCTATGGCCGAAAAGCTGTGAAACACTGCACAGGTGTTTCATTTTTATTGGGGATCATTAACAGTGCACACCCCACGAATCTCCAAAGGTTCGAACTCTCGACCCCCGGCTAGCAGTTGATGAGCGGACCGTTCTGCAATGAGCGACTGATCAGTAGCGTGATTGATTCATACATAGGCAGGAATCATTTGTCCTCCAATCACGGGATTCATATCACGTGGTCGTCTGTTGGTTGGCCCCTCGAATGATAACTTTTCAGTTGGAAGGCTCACTTTTCGTGTGAGTTATTCCTCCTCTGATCAACGTTTAATTTCTTTGGTAGTATAAGGAGATTTGTGAATTTCGATTGAGAATTCTTCCTGTAAGTAAAATCAATCTATGTGCTCTGAAAAGCTGAGAAGCTCTGTACAGCCGTTTCATTTCCGTGAGCATCTCATGAACCCCCAGGAACTCGCTAGTAGGATAAACCTTCGACCATGAGCGGATGATCTGGCTTATTAGATGTGTCGACCGGAACTTGGAATGGAACAGTGCCAAATATGATGATTGAAAAGGTCAGGTCTAAATGACCCTACTGGACTTAGGAATTACTGCTTGCTGTCCATTCGGGTTTATCTCGATAACTAAGATTTTGTACATCGCGTGAAATTACATCTGTTTGCAAAAACGGCAGTTTCGAAAGTGCGGCTAACTGACATGTTAAACATGTTCACTTCGTCATTGATTTTATCGATCACTGTAAGAATGGTTAAACATGTTCACTTCGTCATTGATTTTAGCGATCACTATAAGAATGACCTCATAGTGACCTTGAACCTTTCGGAAAAGGTCTTCAATACAAAACCGATTAACTGTGCATCATCACAGCAAATTTATTCATTTTGGAATTCACGATACTCGGGAGTTTCAAAAACGAAAACGGAGGGAGCATTTGGCATCATTTTGTACACTCTATGACGTCATCCTTGAGTGGAACGTCTCAGTCGCAGAGATTATCCACACGAACCAAATATTCCGCACTTGTGCCATGTATTTGGCTAAATAATATTCAAGCATATTCTGTATTGAGTCCAACTTGATATCTTGGCGATTCCTCCATTGCACGGAATTCCGACGTGAGCTTCTCCACTCCGCGGCAAACTGTTCGATCAGCGATGTTTTTCACGATCGCTCAAACCCGGTAGATTGAACTAAATGATTTTCGGTCGGCATTTGACAGGTCCCTTGGGAAATCAATACCGGAACATAGAAGAATATTACTTTGGTCTTTGAATCTACATAAAAGCGCCGAAGATTGAAAAATAGTCAGGACAAAACTGTTTAGCCATCTCATCATACCGCCCCACCGAGAGTCTTTGCTGATTGGCTCCGGTCTTCACGCCTTAGTCCACTCCACTGTGTATAGCATTTTGACTGATACGTCTTCATTTATATCCTGGGGAAGCTACCAAGTATACTGCATCCGTGTACACTCCATCCTCCAGGGCACACGGTGGAATTTCCGTCTGGTGAAGACTATTCCTGTAAGGTGGACAACAGTGCGGCGTCTTCAAATTGCAGCACAAAAGCCTGACGTGGATAATCTAATCATGTCCTCAAATATTTCACCCTTCTTCGACCCGCATACTCATCCTCAATTTGGTTTTGATGGAACAAGAACGTAAACGAGAGATTCACCTCAGTTCTTCTGTTGGAACCAAATTGGCATGCAAATGAGTGTATAAGTTGAATGTCATGCGATTTGGGTTCAAGTAGAAATTAAGGCTGACAGTGGAAACTAGGGGATCGCGCCAACCTGATAAGCCCCAAGAAGGGTGAAACCCGTCGTGGACTGTCGAAGAATTTTCAGCAACCTTGTGAGTAGTGTACTACATCTCACCCTTCTGTCTAATCATGGTAACGAGTCTTCGTAAAAGCACTTCAGTGTCTGCATGTACTCGTCATATTCTCGCTGAACATTTAGTAGTGCTAAGCTGCTCATTACGTAACCTGAGTAGTCTCAAGGTGTAAGCATGAGCGCACCTTACATTCGCAGGCGTAGAGAGCTCACAATATATGCAGGGAACACAAAGAAAAACGCATAGAGCGGCAAGAATTCCTGTCGTACGTCCAGCCGGCATCCTAGCCTATTAACTTAAATTGATCCTCCTCCGATTCGGCGACGAATCGGAGTGTCCTCTAATCGCGAAAACAGTAGCGACGAAAGCGTTGCTGTCCAGAAAGGTTATTGTTTCAGGAGGCCAGATGGTCTTCCGGTTCTAGAGAGCATGTTCAGATTGTCAGCCACGTTTTCCCTTCAAAAAACCCTATTGACAGCGTCATACGAACAGAGGAAACACCTGTGGTTCAGTGTGTTACAATCCCTGGATGGTGGAGATAATCTATCCGTTACTGAAAGTGTGCTGTGTCTTTTGTCGAACTTGATGATCATGGTTCTAGCAATGCGTCATTTTTGGCGAGACATCACTATGTTGTTGACCGCTACTCCTTATCGGTGCTTTACATATCAAGACACTGGGTCGCTGTTTTGCTTTCACTTTGCAGGCCGAAATCTACACAAAATCTCCCGCGTTTCTACGCTCACGTCAATCTCGCTTAAACAGTCCTCCTGGCGCAGTCATCCGGATGGGTCCACACTAAAGGGGGAAGCATTTTACTCGAATTTCGCTCTTATTAGAACTCATCAGCGGTGCATATTTTTGGCCGCGCCGGGGTTTGAACCCCACACACCTAACATGCGAGGTGAGCACGGTACTACGACTCCACTAGAGCAGGCTGGACGCATCTACAGTTTGACGTCTGAACAGGCAAACATGTTCACGCTTGGGTGACGTGACTTCTCCACTTTGGTGTGGACTCACCAGGGCAAAACGATTGTTCGGAAGAGAATAATGTGATCGTGGATTCTACACATCTCGTCATCATCACAGTCATCAAAGACAGCAACGTCAGTGTTGAAACTGATGCTTCACTGCCGTACAACCGTAGGATTCGTCTACTTATATTATACTTATATATATATACTTATATTTGAAGCCCTTGAGTGAAAAGAAGAGAAAAAGAGTTGATGAGGGAGGGGACCTAGTGCTGGCCTATGTCAAGCATTCTGAGGTGCCTACACCTCCAACCGCTCAATCAGACAATCTGGAAAGAAACTGACAGCATGAACGCCACTGACATCGATTAGCCGCCATTTCTTGCAACGTCTCGAGCCAAGCACAGGCGGGGTCACGGGGACCCCATCCTGGAAGGCGTACAACGCCAACAATACGAACTCTTCGTGATCTCTTTCACGCGCTTCTTCAAAGTCAAACGTTGTTCACCTCGCGGTTTGCACCAACCTGAGGGAGTCACGGGAAACAACACTCGTCTCGGTAGACGGTGTTTCGGCATGCGTAGTGCATGACTGAGTCATCATAGTCGGTGGTGCTGGATGCTGTCCCCGATTGAAGTACCTGCCGCACAACTAAATACCCGTTTTCTAACCACCTCGTTACTGATCCGCTGACGCCAGCCAAAACCAGAAATGCTTCTGAGGCATCGGTGGTAAAAACTTGAAGACGCCTCACGTCATCCGTCTGCATAGGCCACGTCTCGCACCCATAAAACACAGCCCGTAATGTAGCCTGGTACACGCGACTCTTAATATCTAGTGACATACCTTTTTGACGCCACAAGTGACGCAAATTCTCAGAGGTGATTCGAGCCTTTGAGATTCTTGCGCTGGCTTTAACAGTCACATTTACGTCGAAGCTAATACAACTACCGAGGTATGTAAAAGTCTCCTCACTATCCAGTGATTCTTGCTGAATTGTAAGTGATTTTTTCAGAGACTGCACGTTCTGTAGCATGACTTTGCACTTTGAAGGTGCAAGGCGCATGCCAAAAGATGATATGATGGCGGTCAATCTATCCAACAGGGCTTGTGTTTTGGTTTGGTCTTCAAAGATGAGGACGATGTCATCTGCGTACTCCAGATCGACAAGGTTCCCACAGGCAATATTTTCAACCCCGGGATTTTGAAGACCTTCCAGAGTTCGTCTCATTATTCAATCAATGACGAAGATGAACAAGAATGGAGAGAATGGACATCCTCATCGGACACCACTTTTTGTAGGGAAGTTTTTGAAGAGATGGCCATACACTCTCACCCGCCCAGAAGTATGTGAATATAGGGATCAGATTATGTTTACAAACTTTTGGGGCATACCCTGTTGAGCAAGTACATTTAACAGCACTGACCGATCAACAGACTCAAACGTACCCTTGATGTCAAGGAACACTAAGATTGTGGGTCGTCTGTACATGTGGCGTTGCTCTAACACCTGACGGAGTGTGAAGATGTGGTCCATGCAGCCTCTACCCGGTCGAAATCCCCCTGATTCTCACGCGTCAAGGATTCACGTGCCACCGTAAGACGACGAAGAATCAGTGACGCCAGAAGCCTTGTCACAACAGGAGTCAAACTAACACCTCTGTGGTTGCTACATTCACTACGAGTACCCTTTTTGAAAATGGGCACTATTATCGATTCACCCCAGTTGTCTGGGACGGTCTCTTTCTCCCAGATAGGCTTGACAGGCACTGGCTGAGAAACCCACCGCCATCCTTGAAAAGGTTGAAGGTCGTCAGAACCAGCAGCACGATGACACCTGGGTAGGGAAATGCATTCGGACACTTTTGAGGCTAAAGGTGGCTCCATATTCATGGTCCATTTTTCTGTTGGAGGCCAGGATTTTGGATTGGGGGTAGCAGGTGGCCAGCTGAATTGCTGCTCGAAGCACTGTGCCCAGCGGTCCAAACGTTATGCCTAGCTGCGTATCAGGGAGCCATCTTGGTCTCTGATTAGTTCGCTGACAAGAGGTTTCCGAGGACCAGTCGAACGAATCAAGTGGAACAGCTTGCGCATATTTCCAGCATTCTTTGCATCTTCCAGTTCTTCGGCCTTTCGGGTCCACCAAGCTTCTCGGCCTGCATGGATGCTCAGTATTACCTGGCGTCGGTTGGTGTTGTGGTTGCTGACAGTAGGAATCTGTCGCCGGGCCTTCGACAAAGACACGGTCCTACCGGCGACCCAATGTTTGGATGGGGTTGGCTGGGTTGTACCGCAAACAGAAGTTTCGGCTTTGAGTAGCGCTTTGGATAACTTTTCCCAGTGGCCGTTTATATCCGGTAGGCGTCCGAGGAGCTGGTTCTGATAGTTTTGTTTGAATTCCGAGTTCACTAGCTTCTTAACGGCTATGCAAGTTGTACGCGTTTTTTCATACACCTGAAAAGCTGAATGAAAAGAAGCAGCTTACAAATGCATGGTCCGGGTCCACGTTGGTGTTCCAGAAGGAGCGGTAAGCGGTGATCGACTCTCGCCACCGATAGCTGACGGCGATGTAGTCTATTTGGATTTGTGGCTGGTTTGTTCGTGGGTATCACGTTGTCAAGCGACTTCCGCTATTCCGGAAATTCGTACTGTAAAGGAACAGTCTGATCTGCACACATCTGAAGTGGGCGATCCCCGTTGTCTGTGCGTCTCGTGTCCAATCCAAGATGACCACCCAATCGGGTCTCAGCAGCGCTCAGTCTACCTGCATGGTCATTCTTGTCACCAGAAACCACAACGATATCTAAGTTTTTAGCGCGCTGTAAAAGGGCACCCAGTGCGTCACAGAAATGTGTTTGGACTCGTAATATCAACAGCTGTCGCCTTCAAACCAGACTAGTTAATCTTTAACAATGTAAGATGTACGACGATCCAGTACTCCTCTTCTTGCGAGATTCCGAAAAACGAAAGCGAATTCGGTCGCACTGTGGAGGTGATCGCAGCAGACGGACCAATAGCTGAACATCTCTGAAAAGTCGTTCACAACCACCCAGTTGTTGTACACAGACCAAGTGCGCGCAGTGTCTCGTGCTGTTATCTTCTAACTGCACACATAGTGTCATTCGTTTGTTGCTTAGTCGTGTGAGTGAACAGGACTCAGGCAGAGGGAATATGTTTTCTTCAGACGCAGTTGTTTACTGGGCAAATAACATGCTATCGAAACTCATGATGATGTGGTTTTCGTTGAAATGCAGGTAGTATTAGCGACGCAGGACAGTTCTGAATGAAAAGCATTGAATACCGTTCGTTGGAGAGCTAAAATGGGTCAGCTACGGACGTCGTATGTCACTTGGTGTTTGATGCCGTGTGAGACTTGTCAAAGACCCACCTAATGTGTTGTCTATTGACCTATTTGTTCGACTTGGTAATGTGGCGCTTATGACCCACTTAGAGAAGCTTGCTCCTTCTGGTACATGTTAGGTCACGAAAAAAATCCGTGAGAGACACTACTGGCAAAATATTTTACTCGTTTAATGTATTTTCTCTGGTAGATATGGTGAAAATAAGACCAGATGAAACACCCATTCGTAAGAGAATTCCCCTCTGAAGAATCTCGCTTTTAAAAAGAACCAACTGTAAAAAAACGATGTCGGTTTGAAAATATATCACGACGAACGCTTATATAGTGTTCTTAAAGAACGACTGGTCACAAATGACAACCAGACGGCCGTAAACGAAGACGGTCAAAACCGGTATGTTCAAGAAATTAGCTCGGTACTAGTCAAGGTTTCTAGGCATCCTAACTATACTTGTGCCGTTCACATTCAATAGTGTATCATTTTGCTGCCTTGCTAACAAACGAAGCTTGACGATGGGCAGTAACCAGGACTGGAATGATTGTTTCAACCCGGCGACGAAGCAGGTTCTGGATGTTACAAGAACCCTTGCTCAAAGTAACAAACCGTCTAGAATGACACATGAAAACGACAAATACGTCGCACGATCAGATCTTGGCTCAGTTCCGCATATGACGTAGCGAGCGACCTCATAAGTTTGAGCTGGCAGTGTATCGTATTTTTGCCAGAAACATTTTGGAACTCACCAACCTTGAGCACGTTGCTGACTGAATTACGAAAGTGGAATTGTTTCAGTTCGTTATACATGGCCAGTGTTTTAGCCAGCGGATTAAGAGCTGCTGAAATTCTATCGCATAAACCCGTTGACTGATTGCGCCAATAAGACGCCTCATTGAGGATACGTACCTGCAGATTATCACCTGCTCGGACGGTTCTTAGATCCGGAACATCATTTTCTGTCACCACTCTTATTCAAGAGATTTTTGCAAGTGCATCCATCAACGTCTGTTTGTAGTTGTTTAATCTAGCCTCGCAGATAACGAGTGGATCAAATTTGGTAGAAAATATCTTTACTCGTCGAGGCTAGACGTAAATCTCCTTGATACCTTGTTCGTTTTAGTGGTGCCCGTCACCCATAGCAACTCTGCGTTCTGATGGCTATTGGTGCTTTTGGGGAACTTCGCCAATTTTAACCGAAAATCTCACCATATTTGACCGGTAACCAAGACAATTAACACTAATAGGTTAGCTAGTTGGTTTTTCATTGGTTCCATTGAATTATGACGTTGTTTGATTGGTGTGTTCGGAGGCAATTTTTGCGACCGGGAGGGTGACACATAACTTAGCCATTCGGCTCCAGTGCTAGGGCTGGGCACCTCTGACCGACGCTCAATGCAAAACGTTGGTCAGAATAACTCAGTTTACCCAAGAGTGACATGTTCATGTTCCTGTGAGCAGACGGTAGAGCTGCTTAACCAGGAACTCTCAGAGGAGAGCCATTTTTGCGACCTGGTGAAACGTGTTCGTGAAATCTTCTTTTTCGTATCAGTCTAACTTAATGTAGTCCCCACTGGTCGTCCGTTTTCCCTAATAAAGAAGACGTTGAAGACTGGATGTTATTCACGTAAAACTGATGAACTACGGCAGCCGTGATAAATCTCCTAAGGCCTAATCTCCTCTTCAGTGACCATCATCAAACACGTCCTGCACACTGGTGGTGTCTCTCACTTTGACAGGTAGGTTCGTTGATCCAGTGGTACCTGGGACCACAGACTTGTATATGGATGGTAAGCCAGCCACGCGGTTATTGATGCATGTGACTGGTTAAATGTGACAGTTTTCATGGGCCAAACCGTGTTCCTGTTGGGACTCTCAACGTTTCAACACGTCTTGCACATATCCATTTGGAAAACAATTCGAAGGCTGCTCCCATGATTTTGCGCAAATTTTGTCGAAAATGACATATTCGCAATGCAGCGAGAACAACAATGTTTCGCCGAGTTCTGAAGCTACTGATGTGCAACAAGTAACGTTGTGCACGTGTTTCCCTTTGTCCGGACAGTGCGAAGAAAGCTGAGCACCTGCTGTCTGGTTTAAATACCCACTGACAGGACATTTTATTCGCTAGGGAACTTGGAAAAGACAATAAGGAAATGAAACTAGCCTCAACTATTCACATACACAACCCTATAGTGACAATGGGTTTCTTTCCAAAAACGCAGAGGAGATGGGTACTATGGGTACTATACGGAGCCCAAAAGCATTGGATGACCGTGGGTTATCGACGGACCAGAAAGCGTGGGTCGATATTCCGCCCGAAAAGTACTCGCAAGACTTAAAAAAGAAGGAAAAATAGGCTTATCTGTTTGAGAAAATGTACCTGCTGTTGAAACTAAGAAGACAACTGTATAATCCATTTGACTGTTCAGACAGCTGGCACTGAACTACAGTAGCTTGTTCACAAATTCCGGTACTCTGCTAAAAGTTTACTCGAATTAATAATGAGGGGGCTTTTCATGTACTTTCACCACACTCTCAGTGACCTGGGATGAAAACCGTGGGAAATCTCAAAAAAAATCGTGAAAAACTAACATACAGCTATCTAGAAGAAATAATCACTTGTCACCTGTTCCAATGTTAGCGCATGCAGCCGCAGTGGGCCGTCAACTTTTTAAACAATGACGCACACCAAATCCAAACTTGTATACGGGCTCAGTTTCGATGCTTCGCCGTACGCAAACCAACCAGAGGCGTCTGAAGGCATACATATGAATCGATATGCGGTGTAATGTTATGTCGCATTCAAGGAAATAGGGCCGCATTTCCCATCTTGGCCTTGGACTCTGTCTGTGATGGCTTCCGAAAACCATTTGGCAACATTAACGTTTAGAGAATGGAGGTACGTTAAAATAATTAAGCCGGGATGAGCAGTTGTTTTTACACAACTCTGAGGTTTTCTAAATGGCTTTACAAGATCACCGATAGTCATATATCTGCTTCTAGTCAACAAAAGCTGAATCCTAGAAGGGTCATGCCGGCGGGGTGACATCGGCTGAATCCCCCATGCAAGGGACAGTGGATTCTGGAAGTTTCTCCTGGACGGGGATAAATATTTGTTTTATTAAGGGCTACTGTGAATTTATTATTTATTTATTTATTATTTATTATTTATTTATTTAATTATTATTATGTGTTTATTTATTCAAATCTCTGTGAGGAACGGAGTCTCGTCAGTTTGTTGGCTCATATGGGTGCATTTAGTAATTAAATGTTGTCATTGTTTCAGTCACTGAGCCGAAATATCTCACGTAACCCATTATGCCGTGAGTGTGGCTGGATGACTTCAACGCGACTTATTTTTTAAGAGCCAAGCATCTTCAGCTTGTTTGTTGCATCAGTGTAATGTTTACTCCACGAGAGCCAAACGCACGAATCCTTCAGCATACTCAACCAAACGACTGATGTACTAGACGTCGTGAAAATGAATCCAATCTATGATGAAAAGCCGATTAGCACTGTAATGCTGTTTCCTCCTTCTTGGCGAGCATTAGCCTTGTGCATCTCACGAAACTCCAGAGGGTTTCGATTCCGCGAAAATCCTGCCAGTGGTTCAACACAATCGGTCGGCCAAGAGAAGCTGGAAAGCAGTGATATGCTCTCCCTTGGACCGGGTATAACGGCGCTCATCCTTCAATCCTAGGAACGAGATCATGTTGAGACAGTCACCTGCTGAAAATGCTCCTCAAGCGCTGATTCCTCAGATGGAGTTTTCACTCAACTGGTGAATTTTGTTCTTCCTCTGAGCTACTTATAAATTGTTGGTAGTGTGAGAAAACCCCGCCCTGTAAGTGTGGGTCAGTCGCACCGCTGATCAGCTTGCCGCTAGTGATCGAACGATTACTGTTCAAACCACTAACTGGGACGTCGCGAATTCGAAACTCTTTGGAGTTTCATGAGATGCTTGCTGCCGATGATTCGTATGATGAAACAGTTATACAGTGCTAGTTGAAAGGTGTATGTCTTGTCCATCACGTTCGTTCAACCAATTAGAGGGCAGTGAAATTTCGCCTACCTCCTGTTTGACTAGGACGAGTGAATTGTTACAACCTAAGCGCTCTTTCAACGTGGATCTGGTTAAACGCGAGACACCGGCCTGTACGCATAGAAGACGAATCACTGACAACGCTTACAGCGACGAAAGGATGCTGTCGCTGCCTTCAACAGGCCACCTACATTTCTGTCCTTGTCTAAGACGAACTTGCACATGATAAGACAGCCTTCCTGCAAACAGTGGTGATGAGTAGCAGGAAACAATATTTTGATCTAAAAACACTTAAGATGTGTTATTCTGGTTGAGCCATAAACTTATCTTTGAGAACAGCAAATTCGTACCTTCACCTCTTGATAGTGTGATCGGTAGTGTAACAAAAAATTCACTTGCCAAATACCTCCAGCATGCCTTTTTCCTGCTGCTTGAATTCAAAGTTTTCACCTCATCAGCCAAAAATTGCGTGTCTTAGTGCGATTTAAACCAACCGGAACCAACAGGTTTTACAATACCGTTCGCTGGTTCTCTAAGATTCAAAATTTGTAAAATGGTAATCTTTCCAGGGAACGCTTGAAATCCTACCCACCTCTTGAGCATTTTAGTGAGAATGGATGGAGTGAATGCATTTCATTGCGAAGCTCCTAAGGAACTGAATCATTGCATCTGCACCGATACGCCCAATCTGACACGCCTGAAAACATCGAGTTCCAGAAATGCTACCTCATAGTCCAAATTACCCTTCCAGCAAGTTATTTTTGCTCACGAAGTCCGCTAAAAAATTATCATCAAGGCCAGGGAGAAAATACTACTGAAAATAAGGGACTGGGTTGTTTGTAGTGTGAGTTACTGAAATTATTGGTGGAGATTTCACCGTATAAGCGAAGCGAATCTATGCTGAAAAGCCGAGAATCAATGGACAGTTGTGTCATCCCTATTGTGAATCATCTGTATTGCGCGTGTCACGAAACTCCGAAGTGTATCGGACCCGCGACCGCTCAGTTAATAGTTTGAACAGCAGATCGTTCGGCCACTTTTTGGTTAATAGATATTTTTGTGTATCACTAGCTTCTGATACGAGTTGCCCTACTGTTCAGTAAAACGGAGCTGCTGCACACGTCCGTAGCTTAATGGATTGCGTGTGTTTCTTGCTTCAGTGCGTGAGCAGATATACCGGGATAGTCTGTGATACAGTATGGCTACAAAATAGCCGGGTTTCAGTCTAGAGGACGAATCAGTTTTTGACTGAGACGTCGTCCCGTAAGTGAAACCAATACATTCTGAAAATTCGAGAAGAACCGCACGGGTTGGCATAACTGATAGCAGGAAATCTTCACTGAAGATTCTCAAAACTAATTGTTTTGCTGGTTACCTCACGTTCTACCACGAAACCAACAGAACTACATTCGGCGCCAACTTGCGATAACGTGGAAACGAATGCGTCATCACGGGCTCTCAAACATACTTTTGAAGAATTGGCACGTGATCCAAACTGCGCTAGAAATAGACGGGATACGATGGCAGAAAGGGTGGAGTTTATGGTGAGGTTCACAGTGTGCCGCAAAACTCGGTCTCTGGGCATGAACACAATGGATCTTGAGCATACAGTCATTCGATGATCCCCTGTTCAGAGAAGAAGGTGTCTCTCTTAAATTGTCTCTATTCCAATACGTGTTCTATATGTCGGAACGTTAGTACAAACAGGGAATTTGACCGTCTTCTGACGGATATGTGAGACCTCCCACTACAGATGGACAACGTATGGAAATCTTACTACCCTACGCAGAACTGTACGAACATATAATTAGCATAAACTGGTTACGGATTTGCATGTTCTACTCAGGAAAAATGTGAAGCAACACCCAGTTATAAACCGCTGTGACATGAGATAAACATGAAATTGCCGGCCTCCAGGGAGGGACCATGTTCACCAGCGAGCAGATACGGGTGTATTTTAAGGGAAAATTGCATCCAGGAGAAAAACTCAATCACTTTTCGAAAGGATCTAACAGACGAACAGCGATAGATTAAAATTACTCTTCCCTGCACTTGACCCATGTGATTTCGTTGAACTTGAGTAGGCTTTGTTACATCAAGCAAACAGTGAACTAACGCGTCACTGTGGAGTTCTGACTAAAACGTTTCCGGCTTTCACACGAATGAAGTCCAAATACATTTGGGTGTACGGCGGTAGTGCATTCTTCAAAAAAGTGCTCCTTGTGGATGATTTGAACTTCCCGGTTTGCCTTGCTGTGTGAAAACAATCTTAAACGTAGCAGAAGCAAACCTCTCGACATCAGTACCATTCTTCTTTGTTTAGATTTATTTTATTAACGAGGTTCAGGATTTCGCCAGAATTGAAATTTTGCACAACTTGTCACTAAATTCTCCAATTTGTTCAGCATGTTCAAGAATTTTTATTTTTTCGTGCGACAGAGGACCCATTTGAAATTTTCCGGAAGCAAATGGCAAACCGATGTTGTTTTCGTCCTATACGTTGTTCATCGGTTTTGTTAATCGATTTCGAAGCAACAAAACAATAGTAATGTCCAGCTTATTAGCAGGCTGGGATTGACTATGTTGACGAGCACTGTCTGAAGAGAACACCAGTATTTGACCCATCGTGTTCTCACCACTGGTTTGGTCTCGGAACTGCCACCCGTTGCTGGTACATCCAGACAAGCTAGGTTAAACTTGATAACTTTGAGTTAGAAGTGGTGGTTGCTTTAAATCTGCTTGGTCTGAGAGCAACCGCAATTAAAAATTTCAACCTGCAATCGGAATCAGTCCTTGGAATGACCCCATTCTCCACGATCCCGGTTAACATGCAAGCACGACTGGCCGATGAATGGCGTGGACAGCTAACGTGTAGACAGGAGAGAATACTACCAACTTACACTCACGTAGACGAAGTTACGTTACTCGGTGCCGACTGGATTCGGCAGTGCCAACTTCCCGTGCAAGTTCTGAGATTTCTTCCTTTGCTAAGCAGAGTACACATGGTTCGTTTGTAGCGCAGAAGTTAAGAGGTTTCACACTGTTGGTCAACCCGTTATGACTTGGTGGTGTAATGCACAATTACCAACCGCAAGAACGCAAACTTGAACCCTCTCACACATTTGTCAAGGGAGAGCTGATAATGGTTACCAGTGGTGATAGAAATCTGTGCAGGGTTTATCGGCATCCCAACTTAGACTGACTTCACTCTACTACAGTTGAAGCCTCCAAATCCCCCCCCCCACAACTTACAAGCTTTAGGACTGCCTCGTTACCCTGTCCGACGGGAAAATTGCATCTTTTTTGTGGAGCTGAAATGTCCGAACGGCGAGCAAAATCAGGCATGTTTTTCTGACGTTTCAAGATGAACAAATTGCGCCACAATAAAAGGAAGCAAGACAAGATATCTATGGAAGGAAAGTCATGGAAAATTCCGCACACAAAATGCTGGGAAAATGCACGACATTGTGACCAGGACAATGAATTGTCACCTGTACACGTAATATATAACGACAGTTGATGTAAAGCAATATGTGGTAACAAGTACTTTTACTGTGTTTTGGTGATGAATGGTGACCTGTGAAAAGTGAAAAATGCTAAATAATGACCAAGCAACACTGTAGAACGCGTAAACTGGTGGTAGAAAGCCTTTCAAAAGCAATAATGATGAAAAAGACGGAATCCGCTTTTGGGCATCCTCCGGAGAATGATTTTGGTTTGTCAAGGTGGTACTGATGAAACCTTGGCAAGTTGCTTTTGACACGTTAAAAGAACGATTATCGCGCGCAACATTAAGTTTGTCCTAAAACCATCCATATGAAGACTCTTTTGCTATACCGGTCTGAATTTTCTAGCCAGTTAGGAATTCATAAAATGGGGCCAAACTAGGCACGAGAAGAATGTGCAGCCTACCTTGCATTGACTACAACGGTAATGAGGAGTTAGCGAAGTACACTCATTTGCAAACAAATTTGGTTTCTTGGGAGACCCATCTGGAACCCAAGTAGAACATACGGTTGACGGAAACTCAGGGCCTGCGCCTGCCTGATGAGTCCCAAGAGGGGCAAAACCGGTCGTGAGCTGTCGAAGAATTTTCAGCAATCTTATGAGTAGTGCAATACGAATATACATGTATCGCGATATCTCGAATATCGTAAGAACTGGAACATGAGGCGGCCTGGTGCAGTACATTTAGTTGCCTGGAAACATCACAAATGAGAGATTCAGCTGGGTTCCAGGTGAGTCTCTCACAAAACCAAATTTGTTTGCAAATGAGTGTACCTCGCTAACTCCTCATTACCGTTGTAGTCAATGCAAGGTAGGCTGCACATTCTTCTCGTGCCTAGTTTGGCCCCATTTTATGAATTCCTAACTGGCTAGAAAATTCAGACCGGTATAGCAAAAATTCCTGTCACCAAAAAGCTAAACCGATGTCTTTTGTCTGCAGTAGCTTTGTTTAACGACACAGACTTGTTCGAACTCGAGCAGATACAGCAAAAAAGCACGCAAAACAATACAGCAACATTTAAAACGAAAAACACAGACCTAAAAGCATGCCAAATTGGGTAACTTTTAAAGGGAGAAGGGCATTTTTTTTACGGAAACACAAAATATTTTCTACGTAGTACATGGACCTTTGCACGCTGATTAACTCAGATATGGAAAGTGTACGTGCATTTGTTATCCAGTGGTTAACTTAAATATGTTTTTGCTGATACCTCGGGCTTGCATTTGACTGTTTCAACCAGATACTGAGTCAGCAGTAGTGAGTTAGCCATTTTTGCGTAGTTATCGATTGTTACGTTTAAATATCGTGCAACAGATCATATTCTGGGCACTGCTACCTTTCACATCTAGTAAGTACCAGTCAAAACTTCCCCAGAAGGACCGCATTGCGGAGCATCATGTCATTGTGCTTTGCAATAGGACAGTGGCTAAGTAAGCATGTCTCTAATGATAGGTAATGAAACCCAACCCACATTTAAACATTTTTCGAGATCCTGCTAGACAAATTACAAGTACTTGTGGCTAGGCCGATTCTCTGTATACTCCAAGTCACAGAGCGTTTCCTTTTTGAAAATGGAGACAACCTCATTCTGGTCTTACCACCGCAAAACAAAGTTTGCAGCGATTGATTGGTCCATTTTAATCACAGCTGGACAGTTTGTCTGCGAGAAAGGGCATGAAGGGAAGAAACTTTAACATTTTGGAATCAAAATAATTTCCGTAATATCTTATTCCTCAGTCCATACTTCGATATTTGCCTCAAAATTATAGCTGATCGAACAAAAATGAAACACTTTCAGGAGAACAAACAAAGTTTATATACTGTCAGTTGAAAAGTGACAGTAACTGCTAACATGTCCGTTAAAAAACACGAAAATCGGTACAAACAATAGGTGAGCTCCATATGACTGAAGAGTACATAACTCATGATAACGGTAATCTGGTTAAACAGTCTTCCTCTTGTCTTGGTGCACCCACAACAGAGAAAGGAGGAAGCATGGAGTCGAGTATTCTTTTTATCGGAGCTCGTAAGCAGCCCACATCTCTGGATGTGTTTGAATTTGAAATTCAGACGTCTGACAAGCTAGTTGAGCATACTATCACTCTCTCACCAACGCGCACAACATGCACCAGAATTAATGCGCCCAAACCGGGGACGTCCTCAGGCTTACCTAATGGCCGCACTTCCGACTGGAGGTAAAGAGGGAGCGTGTAAAATGCAAATTTGACAGAAAGCGCTTGCGAACTCTCTCATTTCTGAACTCACCGTACCTAAGTGTGCCGCCTCTGGTCGAGTTATGCAAATCCACCAATTATTCTGTGACACGCCTGTTAGTTTCGGATGCTGAAAGATCGTCTTCGGAGAGGGTCGTGTCCCATCCAATAGAATTCAATGTCGGATAAAAAAGTCCTAGTTTGATCTACTAAGGCTTCCACGTAATTTCAGCACTGTTTCAACGAGGATAACATTCGAAAAAGGTCACGTTTACCAGATTTTTTCAGCTATTATCGCAATGGAAGTTTATTGTATTATCCACGGTCGTTCATTCTTACAACCTTTATGCCTAAAACTGCACTAGAATCACGGTCATTAAAGCACTGATTGAAACTATGGGAATATGACTGTTTTATGAGGACAAAGATGAGCAAATCTGATTGTGGGTCGTCAAAAAGTTTCCAGCAACCCTTTGTACAGTGTTCCTTCTGGAAGACATACTGCGATATCTCGAATACCGTGCCCACTGAAACATGAGACAGCCTTGTGCGGTATTTGGAGAAAATCACAAACGACAGATTGGCTGGATCTCCCGTTGAAACTGAATTAATGTACAGTGAGTGTATCTGACGAATTGTATACAATTTGGACTCAAGCAGAACATACGATCGCTTGGAAATCAAAGACTGCACCTCGTTGATGAGCCTCAAGGAGAATAAAGACAACTGTGAACAGTTCACAAACTGCTGAGTAGTTTTTTGAAGCCACAATGTTGAAGTGAGGTCTACTCAAAACAGTATAAGTATCGGTCCATTATACAACATCTGAACATACTACTACTCACCAAAGCTAAGTAGACGAACTTGTGAAAATTTGATAACGCAGCGCCACTTGTTATTTACTGCAAAATTATTAATTAATAAACAATCGAATCTTTTCGTACTTTGTAAGTATGCTCTGAATAGTAGGAAATGGTTCTTTATCAGCGGAGGGAGGAATGTCACTTCACAGTTCTTCTTCTCAAGAATAGAGCAAGTTTATTTTAACGAAATATTTTCGGAGCTATTTTCCGTGAAGATTCATCATAGTCCACGGATTGCTGGGCATTTATGCGTACTCTACTTGAGATTCCAGTGAAGACTTGTTGCCATGACTTGAGTACAATTAGTACATCTTTTTGTGGTAAAAGCATTATCAGGGAAGGTGCATCTTGTATACCAGCATTCTATGAATAGCTCAGACAAAGAACAAAATTCACCCAAAGAGTGAAAAGTCTATCTGAAAAGTCATCACAAAAGGAGCCAGTAAGCACGTAATGTGGTTTCCGTGATAGAATTATTAACGTTGCTATATCCTGTCTTAGTGCGAGTTAATCACACTGCTGGTCAGCCACTCGTGGTCAAGCGGTAACCCAGCAACCGGGAGATTGCGGGTTCAAGGATCCCTGGAGTTTTGTGAGATGTGTATTGTTGATTATTCCCCATAAGGATGAAACAGCTATGCCGTGCTTTTTGTCATTTCAACGTAGATTGGCTCCACCTACATGACAACCTCTTCAGTAAGAGACATCATATATGTTGGTTGATTGTCCTAACTTTGCTTCCTGTACGTCTTTCCATTATCATGCCTTTTTGAAGGTCATTTTGTAACACAGGCATGCGGTATAAATAAAACTTCGTCGCCAGTTTCAAGTACTGCAGTACAAACCCGCATTTCGAAGAACATAGATGTAATGCAGTGGAAAGTTCTCGAAGACAGAACCATAACCGGTAACATGAATATTGCACGTGTTTCATAGAGGTCATCCTGGAGACCCTGGGGAGCAGGACGTTTAAAATGACCATTAGTTAACTGGAGGACTCAAGTTCCATTTACGAAGCTTAACAGCCTGACTAGGGACTTCTTTGTATCTGAGCCCAGCTCGTCAAGTTTGTTGCTGTCCGTGCTTCTTTGTTGTTCTCTCATCTTGAAGAAGATATCAGCAGGGTGATACGAAAAGAAACCTTACAATGATGTCTGTTGGGACGACGTACACAAGCGCAGATTCAGCCTATCTTTCTACGTATCGAGAACTGTAAGTTCGGTGTCACAGAGTCGCACGGGCAGTCCCGCCTAAGGTGAACAGCATGGATTTGCCAAAATCTTCATGTATTCGTAAACATCATTTCTGTTTGCATACAAGCTTGGACGACACGCGAATTTCTCGGGAACACGGTAGTCCCACCAAGAAGAGAAAAGACATCGCAGGAACCGAGTTTGTTTGGCCTTTCCTGGGTGCTTCTCTGTTTGAGGTGTCTGAAAACAACATTTGCTAAAAACGTGGTTTTTGCTCGAGATACTCAGCCTGTTAGGCGCGTAAGAGACCAAAGTGGATAAGCATAAATTTACTGTAATTCTTAAAGAACGCACGAAAATCTAGTGCGCAGGTTGCCCTGGCAAATGGTTACTTCATGTTCCGATCGTTGTTCCCATCTGACCCATGTTGCGCACATTCACACAAATCCAACCTGATAGAATCTGTGTTACTGTTGAAGTTTCTCTGGTGCTCGAAACAAGTGTGTGACAAAACAAAACGACCTCACTAGAAACGGGAGACCTAATCTGAAGACTGCAAACCACGACACATGTGTTAATGAAACCGCCTTGTGTCTGTAAAGATTTCCGGTTCTACAATGTAAGAAGCAGTCCTCTCATAAACACTATCGTCAGTAGACCACGGAAGTTTTCGGTCAGAATTAGGTCGGGGTTGTCAGCTTACCATGCTGCGACTCGCTGCGCTGCATTTCTGTATCACACTGTCTCAAATTTAAATGGAATGGAATTTCTAACATCAAAGGAATATCCTGACGTATAAAACCGCCGTCCAGCTTCCATCCAGAATCGCTGAGGAAGCTGCCTTGGCTGTGAAAACCGCAACCGAGGACATCATCTCAAACAAGACGACCACAAACTTGGCTTTTATTTCGGGGTAATTCCACAGAGCAAGTAATCCACCGCGATCTTTCAAACATGATCTCTGTCAGCGAAGACCATCTGAATACATCGGGATTTCGGGCGATGTAATTTTTGACCCAGGCCACTCACTTTTAACAGAGAAGGAAAGTATTCCATTTATCCTGCCTCAGTTTTACTTAATTGGCTGGAACTTCAGTCTGTAGCAGCTGATGGACCTTTCTGACACTAAGTTTCAACTGCAGAACTCCATGCAGCTTGGAAACTTTGGTGGAATAATTTAAGACAGCAACTAGAAGTTTCATTTTAGCCATTTCACGACCGCAGTGAACGTTGTTCACAGGTAGACTTCTGACCTTGAAGCTCTTCGATGCCTCAGAGCTGAGTATTCCATAAAGATACACCTTAATTACCACTAGACAGGTCGCTTCGGCTGTTTCAGTCTTCCGTGAGTGCGTGGCTACGAAACCTAACTTGTTTGGTTTACATTCAGAACGTGATAATTAGGACAGAAACTTCCATTGCCATTGGTATTCAAGCCCCAAAGAGATTGACAGAAACAAGTAGGCGCTAATGACAGTATGGTACCACCAAAGACAATAAGAAACACTAAATCACGATGTAATTACACACAATGAGGTGCAATTATTGGCTCCCTACGTTCTTATCTCCACCTATCGGCAACAGTGCTCTTCTGCAAAATGTTCTTCCATTCCACGGTCTAATACACAAATCTTTCCAGTGTGTTTTCCACCTACTGCCCCAATTACCATCTTTATTCTATGAACATTACGTGCGTCAAGCTTTCGGCGACGCGGAGAGATCAGTTTGAATCACATGCTGGTGTTTTACCTCATCTTTCATCATTGAGTGTGGGAGTGCTTCAACGGCACACACGCATGACTGCAACGAGCAATTTGCATCGGTGCGAGACAAATCGACACGTTGCAATCCAAGAGGTTCTCTTATACTTTCAACTTTTTGATTGTTTTGACTGTTTCAATTCAAACGCTTATTCCTTCCGAATCATCGGACTTGACTAACTTGTGCAGTCAGCCCACAGAAACAGGCTTTCGGAATTTTGTCCGATTTGGTAAAGCCGCAGTAGATAGTTTCGGCCGAACAATCTCACTCACCGTTAATTTTTAACGGTAGATGAAATAATTGCGGCTTTTGACGCTAATGACTCAGGTTACGTAAGGTCCAAGGCAACGCTGTGTATCAAATAAATGCATTTTAAGTACCATGGAGTTAAAGTGACATAAACTCTAAAATCAAAGCTTAAACGTTTAACGAAGAAGCCATCACCCTAATTAGATTACGACAGTCTCACTTTATTCTGATAAGCAAACAGACTGAGCTGATGTGAGCTGATGTATGACGTAGTAGTGGTCATAATCGCAGGATGGTGGTATGCGATATTGCAATGGCCTTGAGGATATTATCGTTCAGCGGGTGACTAATGTCTGATTAGACGTTTTGAATAACCAATCACAAACATCAAAACGAGTGTGAACGAAAGGACTAGATGTGTCCTCAAAGTGTAGTTGGAATAGTGAGGAACTTAAAAGTCAGGATTTGGTCGTTTTCACCATCCGAAGCAGCGTCACCATTGACAGCAGTAAATAGCTGAGATACACTGATTCTTAACTATTTTATTACCACAGTCAACCAGAATGAAATTTCATAGTCAGAGCTGGTGTGAACAGTCCAATTGATTGACTGAGGACAAAGTTCACTAATTCAGAAGCTAGGATTTCCGGGGAGACAGTTTGAGCTGCTGATGGAACAAGATAGAGGTATGCTATTTTATTGGAACTCTGATAAAACGTTAAAACACACCAAAGTCATTTTTCTATTGGATATGACCAGAACTATGGAAAGATTGTTTTGCGGACTAAGTGAGAAATGCTGTCAAGGTCACACATCTATAGATCGATAAAATTTTGTTAACTATACTCAGCAGGCGTAATGCTCATGGAGCAAACCGGCAAAACTCAGAGATCACAGTCACATAAGTTTTATCGCAATTGGCTAGGTTCTTTCCTCTAAAGTTGAGTCAGGTGGGAGATAGAACGTGAATCTTTATGGTTGTTGGTGAAAAGCCGTATAGGACCCGAATGGTATGCCGAACTAAGCAACGGATAAATTGTGTTGAAAATAACTTTGGATGGAGACCATTCTTAGAAGTCCATCCGAGTAGGACACCGGGAAACTTCTTGGTCTGCCCAAAAAATCTGCGCTAAATAGAATCTGCTGAAGGTTAGGAGTGTGTATATTTTATTACATATATATTATTCAAAAGCAAGATTTATATTTGAGTTCTACAGGTGCGTTTTTTACTGAGATCTACCCCTAGTTCCAAACACATGATGACAGTAAGAAAGGTAGTTTGGCTAACCTGAGTGCACGCGTAACACGAACAACCGTACACATCGTAGGGTTCCAACTTGTGAAACCACGGAAGGAAAATCGCGTTGTGCAAGGGTAATTCAACATTTTGGGTGTACTATAATCAGGTATGGAAAAATCCATCAGAATTATTGATAATTCAGTTACGACTGATAGTAATCATGTGGTTCAACCGGACAAAAAAATCCCCAACTAAATTTCAGCATCAAAACAACTACAGCTTGCAATTTGTGTAAACAGATATTGAGAAGAACGATGCTCTCAGTATGGTGTCTCAAATTCCTGATTTCCTAAGACACATCTTTGTTTCTCCATCGGATACATAACTTTTAGACCCACACGCACACAGATACGGAGATACGAACACCCGAAGTGGACGGGTGTCTGAAAAAGGTGGATGGATCAGGCGGAAAAAAACATTGATTTGTACTGACATTTACGGCCCAAAACTCCTCTATCTTTCCATTGGAAGTATGCAGTAGTACACCAGTCGAATGAAACATCTTGCTGCGTATCAGATACCTGGACCGTCTAACGGCTTTCGTCTACCCTTCAAGACGCCAAGACATACATTTGGAATTCTGTGGATGTGCCGAAATTCCCATTGTGCTCGACTGAAGAGGAGCAGAAAAAACTAGCGTTTCTTCACCCGTATCGTCATTACCTTTAGAAAGGTGTCTCCTTCCTTCTAAAAACTAATTTGCTTCTATTGCAGTACACAATTTAATGTTACAGACCACTGCTTTCGCCCGACTCGAAGAATAACTGGGTAGGCGTATTTCAAGCTAACCTAAATCGACCGGTGTTTTTTTATGTATAGCTCAGCTCAGTTGCATATTTGTACTTGTGTGTGATTGCAGCGTCCACGAACATGTACCCGATCAATGGTAAAGATGTGGATCGAACCGCGATGCAGAGTGAGATTGACAGAAATTTAAAAGCGTTAGCAAAAAGCAACAAACAAGTAAGCGCTGTTTGTGCGTAAACTGTTTTTTTTGTTCTCAGTTTTGGAACCGGAGATACAGGGAACAAGATACATGGACAAAAACGGAGTGTTTGTCCGAGTTTCTCCTGTCCCCTCGTAGCTTTATTCTGGTTATGACTTTAGTATTCTCTGCATACCCCCATAGAGTTACTTGGGTTTCCTCGGGGGTACCCCAAGGATGAATAAAGCGGTCTAATCAAACTACAGTCATTTTCACTTGAAACCAGTGAGACAAACAAGATGCATCTCCTTCCAGACACGGCGACTGATAATTTTTATTGGAAAATGTACATTAGGTTGAAACACTGGTGAATCGTTTCTGAGTCTATCCTTTGTAAACTGAGAACTAACCTAGGCTCGACTTTTTAACACTCGCTTGGTTTTAGGATAATAATAATGGATAATAAACTGCAGCATGTGGTTCAAAACTGTGTACGATTAAGCTTTATTTGCTAAAGGAAATGGAGAAAACGTCTTCTAAATACAGAGGAACATCATCACCCCACGGTAAAACAGAAAAGCTGCATTTCTGACATTGTCATTGCCGCTCTCCTTGAACACGCCCGCAAGAAGTAGGCCAGAATAGCATGCACGCGTCGCTCTTCAACTTAACTGAATGTACTGAGATAAATGTTACGTAAATTCCGGGTAAAATTCAAAGATGTATTTTGGAGGTCGAAATCAGAAGAAAATATCTTGGGCGTTAGTAAATGTGCAAGGAAAGGTGAATAGTGTTTGAAAATAAAAATCGATTCTTTGAATCTGTCAGTCGTATATCCCAATGTGTAGAAACAAAAACCAAGCCAGTAGGTCCATTCACTTTTGATTGAAAACTACGCCCACCGACGATGTCACTTCGTACGGTCATGATTGATTTTCGAGGGAATTACAGAGCTCGGTGAACAAGCCGAGGATCACCAGATCAAAAACTTATTTCGGGAGGTGTGTAGACTGAGTAGAAGTGTGGCCAGATGTCTAACGTAAATAAAAATAAAGACTAGTTTGAGTAACCGTCAACAATAGAAACTAAAATTCCAGAGGAAATTAATTATTCAGGATAAAATCTGAGTTGGTTCATACTGAAAAAAGGCGGAGGTTGCGAAACCGAGGCACGTACTGCTTTCGGTGGCCAAGCAGGGAGTGGGTCTCTAAACAAACTAGAAACAGTCACTCAGTGGACATCCAGAATTTTGAAGGCCAGTTTAATTCTGCACTTACTGTTTATAAGCATTTTTGGCTTTTTACTTCCTTACGACCAAATCGAAGCTGCCACTCGCGCCCAAATGGTCGTCTTTAACTAATAGGCTGGAGGTGGCGAGGCTGGATCCCTCAAGATATTTGCGCAATTCTGATAAAACCTCATAAGAAAGAAACAACTCTACGGTGCTTCGCGGCCCTTCAAAATAAACTGAACGGGATTAAATATCCATTGTATGTTCCAATACCTCCTCATACAAGCAAGAAATGCAGCAAGTAATTTGCCAAATTTTTTCTCCTAACTACCGCGTTGCATGCTGCGGCCAAACGGCACACCTCACCTGTAAAAAGTGATGCGGGTCTAACAGTGCACCCGGGCTCTATTTCTCCCAGCTGACTTGTGCGATATGTGGAGTCAGCACAATCACACTGCTTTGCATTTGGTAAAAACAACTATCATCCCATGAAAGACAACTACTCACAAGGTTGCTGAAAACTCTTCGACAACCCACGACCGGTTTCGCCATTTTTGCAGCTCATCAGGTTGGCGCATTCCCCGAGTTTCTGTCAACCTTAGGTTCTACTTGAATATTATAAACCAGAGGTCTAGTTTAGTCTTTGTTGAAAATCAAATCGATACGCAAATTAATGTATTTGTCGAAATAGCATACTAATTAAATATTGGGACTTTTGCGTCATCCATAGAATGAAAAACACAATCAGAAACACCAATCAAAATGCGTGCGAACCGCTGTCTATAAATATCTGAGGCTACTACAAGTTCGATGATTGATCAATGCTCATGAGTTCCCCACCCCGTGTGAACGAATATTACATAGGGCAACCGTATCCCCCACATATGCCATTATATACAAATTTCAAAGCGAACTGGCTTTGGGTTGATTTCGATGAAGACAATTTGCTGTCACAATCAGATATCGCGGTAACATCAATCCTATCATTCTATGTTAAACTGAACAGCGATTTGGGAAAGACTAGTAGCATCGACCTCGTGAGTGGATTTTCTTACAAGCTATCACATAGAACTTTGGAGATTAAGTTTTCATTGGTCGTTTGTGACCACGTCAATAAGAGGAAATAAGAACACAAAATTTATTTTTCAACGAGGTCCATCGTCTTTTAATAATGCCTGTAGAGTAGTTGATTCGGCAAAAAAATAGAAAACTAACCAATGGCGTCTTTCTCTAGCTTCCATTCGTTATAGTTTCTGGTTGAAGCCCTCCGTGTCCAGAGTTTTCTCTCAGTTCTACCTTCAGATTGGTGACATAACCGCTTTTGGCGCCGAGATGGATTTCGCCAATTCGGAATTGAATTTTATGATTTTTTTTGTTGAGTAGCTTGTGTCCACTTGGCGTGACTGACACAAATAACCGACCAGTTGTTCTGAGAAAAAATGAATACTGAACGAAGTGAAATTCTCTACGTAGGCAGGGCTAATACCTTGATGGTGGAGACTGGTGACTGGTTTGGGGTAAATGCTTGATCAGTTATGCCAGTGAAAACTAGGAACCGGGCAGAAATGAGCGGATATGAAATTAACCGTGGGTGTGAAAGTTTCACGTTTTTCTCATTCCAGAGACAGTTTTGCCAAGCCGAGAAACGTGATACTAGTCTAAAAGCAATTTCCAGTGAGCCCAGTGATCCACAGTTTTGTGATGCATGATTAGGCAGGTCCAAATCAATTGGAAACCATCAGCTATTACTAGATCTTTCGGATTATAGATTTAATCCAGTTACTGAAATCAACCTCCCTCAAAAGTTTGCAAACCAATTTTTAGAAATTTCATTTTTGCCGGAATCATTTATTTATTTATTTATTTATTTATTTATTTATTTATATAGACAACTCTGATCGAAATACCTCTGGAATGGACTGGAATTTTCTCTCACCTTGCCCCGGATTAATGATTAAAACTTTACATAACCCCTGAAATTATGGGATAAAACGCCAGTACCCTTCGTTCAGGCGGTCCGCTTCATGTGACTGGGTGTTGGGTGGTTCCTTGATCAGGGATTTCACGGGTGAAGTGTCTAGTGCTGTTCTTTCTGAGTAGATCATTTGTTCTTAGGTAGACTTAGGTTTCATTGCTAGCACCAGGTAAAACAACTCAAAATTATCAATAACGTTGCGACTAACAATATTTAAATATGCCTCTTGAATTTTCTCGCCAATACTATCTCTGTAGAGAAGGTCATCTGAGGTAGATTTTTTGCATCTGGACAATAAAATAGCCCATTTGCGCATAAAAAACGGAAATTTATACAAATGCTTTTGCCGGAAAACTCAAGAGAATCCAGGTTGGGGACTGTACCTGTCTGGTTTGCCTGAAGGAAAAAGAAACCAGTGGCTCGCTGTCGAAAATTAATCGGTAGCTTCATGAGTAGTTTGTTCCATCTAGACAATGCACGATGTCTAAAATGTCGTACCAACTGAAGCGTGAGGCAGCTTTGTGCAGCAACTTCAGTAGACGGGTATAATAGACCGGATATTTAGCTGGGTTTAGTTAGGTCACCAGTCATAACCAAAATAGTGTGCAAATGAAGATAACTGATGATTTTTATCCGACCTGCTTTGAGGTAGAACACAAAGTTAACAACAACTCGAGAAATGCGCCAATCTGCTGAGCTCCAGGAATAAAAAATCCTGTCGTGGGTCGTCCAAAGGTTTTTAGGAATCTTAGGAAAGGTCCGTTTCGTTCAGAAGAGTTCTTTTTCTGTAGTCTGCCATGTGACGTGCCTGTCGTCCGATGACATACAAAAAGCTCTGTCCAAACGTTGTTTCAGCGGGCTAGAATTATTTGCGCAACAATTGTTCAGTGAATCGTTCTTAAGAATAACGCCCATATCCCACGTCCACACTAAAGTTCCACAATTACAAAGAGGAAACGACCTTTGCTAATCCGACTCCCAGCAGTTCCTTGCTTCGTGGTTTCAGAATCCGATATTTGGCTCTCATCGAGTATTCCGGTGGAGGAGTTGGTCCTTTGCACTTATTGGTGCGTAAATTGGGTTCAGTTCAATGCATCGGTTGATCGAATCAGCCATGGAGTACCATGCCTCCAGAAATTCTCTTCCGTGTCTCGTGTCTCCGTATGCCAAAATTTTCACGTTTTCCATATTGAATTTGTGGCCTTCTTGGACTTCGTGTATGGATATCAAGGATAGGGGGTCATGTCTCCTGACGGCCGTGTTGTGTTCCTTCACTCCTGTGCATAATTTTCTCCCAGTTTGTCCAACGTAAAATTTGTTGCAGTTGTTGAAGTTGATTTGGTATACGACATTATTCCTCTTGGTTTTGTCTTGGTTGTCCTTCGGTCTAAAGATCAGTTTCCTCAATGTCGCACTCGGTTTGTGGGCCACGACGATTCCTTTTTGGGCCAACAATCTGGTTGTGAGTCCAGATATATTCTGGATGTAAGGTAGAAATACCTGTCTGGTCGCTTGTTCTCGCTATTTCTGTTGCTGAGATGTTTTATTCTTCAAGCTTCACTTAATAAAATTTCTTGGATATCCATTGTTCTGGAACACTCTGAATAGATAGTTTTCTTCCTTCTTCCGTAATTTTGTGGTGCTGCAGTGTGCCTCCGCTCTCTTGAACAGGGTTCGGACACAGCTCGTCTTGTGGTTCATTGGATGGTTACTGTTGTAGTTGAGTATTTGATCCGTGTGTGTCTCTTTGCGGTATACGCAGGTTTCCAGAGTCCCATTCGTTTTCCTGTTCAAACGACAGCGAAAACTTGGTTCGGTTTAGCCACACTAACAAAGCTACTCATTTGCACCTGGTTTCAGACGCAAGAGTACGAGTGATGTTTGAGCCTCCTCCGTCAATAATTTGTGAGTAGTTTCCGTTCCTAAAATAGACTGCGATATCTAGAAAATCGTGCTAACTAAAACACGCGGCAGCCTTTGTGCAGCACATTCAGTTGAAGAATATTGTGAACGAGGGATTCAGCTGAGTCTCCCGCGAAAACCAAATTGATTTGCAAATAAGTGTATTTGTCGAAATCTGCCCAATGTGAATTCAATTAGAACATAAGGTTGACGGTGGGAACTCGGGGACTGTGCCCACCTGATGAGTCCCAAGAAGGGCAAAAACGGTCGTGGGCTGTCAAAGAGTTTTCAGCAGATTACTTTATGAAAATACTTCAATTTAATTTGCTCAGTCCGTTTTTGTTCCACTTTGGTCCATAGTGCTGGTGTCTGCTGAAGATTCACAGGAGAGAATTTACTGGAAAACGACCATGTCTCTGGGCACGTAAGTCAGATCCAATTGGTTAGCTGAATTGTCACGAAACTCACTGAAAAAAACAAATGATGAAGTTTCACTTCTGTTGATAACTGATAATAAAATTTCTTCAAAATATGCCAGCAGCTAAAGATCCTTTGGGAAACACCGCCAGTTAGGTGGGAAAATATGCCAGCAGCTAAAGATCCTTTGGTAAACACCGCCAGTTAGGTGAATATAACACCCACATTCTTCACGGGATTCATTCTTTTGCGCGGTATTCGTACATTGGCCCACTAAGTCGATAAAAACTGGCTTTTTATGGTTAACTTTGTTTTAAAAGGTTGTACTAACATGCACAAAAACATTGTATAAATAATTTTCGGTTTGTTTCTCGCTGAACAAGGCAAATGGTCGGATCAGTGACTCATTGTGTTTAGTACTCATATCAGGATTTTACGTTAACTCTACGTTCGCCTGCAGTTTCTCTGCTTATTCCGTATCCCGTTATAAACAGAGACATTCGTTGACCGCAGGGGTACCTAACGTTGTCTTGTGTAAGTCCTTAGTTTCGAGAAATGCTGTCCGCTTTTGCGGCCTACGCAAGCTGAGCTTTGCAATTTTCCGAACTCTTCCAATAAAACTATCTGTGTGGCCTGGTCTAAGCGCACAGTAATCAGTCCCATTGAACTTCAGATAGGTCTCACTGATTTTCTTTACAAAGACAACTTCTTCAATGCTTCCACGAGATTTGTGGCAAATCCTATTCCTTATAAAAACGAGGTTATTATACTCAGAAAAATCCTCTAAGAACTATGGGCTTTTCTCTGTTCCCTTGCGGGGTTTTACGAGACACTGTTTTTCTTCAGTACGGAAGAGACAGGTGCGCACCAATTCTGGTCCTGTCTCATCGAGGGTAAAGGTCACCCTCGGTAGTCAAATCGTCGGACGACTCAGGTTGGTGTGTTTTCTACCTAGTCATCCGCATTTCTGCAATGAATGAACAATCCAAATTCCCTAGGCTCTTCCATATTTCTCCGAGAGAGAGTGATCTGTCCCATTTGAAAATTCGTCAGATGTTCATCAAATCAACAAGGATCACATGACGGAACTGAGTACTTGAAGAATGGCGTTAATATATCCTGCCTAAATTCACAGTAATTACACCGTTAACCAACAACCTGTGGCTAAATGGCAAATTATTCAACTACTAATAACTGACTGGACATTAGTTAGAAAGCCCTGTGAATTCCAGCAGAGATACGTCGTTAAAAATTCCCGACAGGGATGAAATCTACGATAACTGTAAAATCAATGTCCCTTTTCTATAAAAAAGAGTTGCGCAAAATAACAGGAAACAGTCATCGAGTAATGAAAACTTGCCCTTCAGATTTTAGAGTGCGCCTGTGATTTTGTACCGTTTTGTAAACTTTCTTTTTTGCAGCCTTTAGTTACAACGGTTTGGTAAGTAATCTCCAAATTCAAATCGTTTTCAACAAACTCGTGGAAAAGTTTGAATTGGACAGATAATACCATGATATAATCAGTGGGAGACTGCAGATTGTGCGAAAATTTCCGTGAAATCATTGCAAGAAATAATAGGTCATCAGCTTACTAATCGGGTTCTGTTAACAGTGATCATGAAGAACAAAGGTCTCTCATTGCAGAAGGTTCGGAAAAATTAATCACGCCACTGCAACAAGGGACGTGAAATTTAATATGATGGCACAAATTTTGTAATTGCCCGCAATTTTGGATGGTACTTCTCGTATATCTGGCGTAGGGACACTTTGGACCTATCCACAAACTGCTTGGAAAAAACCTTCAGGAGCCCGCATGCGGAGATATCATCATTGATTGCGTAGTTAACACCGAATTACCCGAAGTCCTACTTAGGTAAAAGTTAATCAACTTGCACGTTAACCATGCTTGGCCTCCAGTTGCTAATAAGACATTTGTGAGTTCTGTTCACCTTTTAATCATGGAATCCGTGCCGGTGATGGACTAGACGGCCTTCCAGAACGGTTTAATCCCATTTGTGGAGATGAAATTCGCACACAACTCAGTCAAAGTTTCTTCACACCACCAGAATAAGAACTTGATAACTTTCACACATTAACTTGTAACCTGATGATCATCCACAAACAAGCGACAAGTCTTATCAGTATGTGAAGTGTAACAGTGAAAAAATGATTCCAATTAGTACGCGGAATTTGCGAAGTCTGCTTCAATGATTTGTATATTTGCTTCGTTACCACAAAATTGGTAAAGGTCAACCAAGCAGAAACTACAAGCAAAACCCAAGAAACACACATAAATGTCCGATAGTCGATCGTTTTAAATTCAGCTCATGTCTGGTGCCCATTTTATCAACATGCCACAAAAAATACTGCCTTAACTGGTTCACTTTTCTTCTTGCTTCGGTTCTATCCCCTTGATTTAATTATGGACTTGAATAAAGAATCTACTTTGAAGGATTAGCGTTTGCTTGTGTCAGATGATCTCTCTGGACAAGTGCTTTGCGTGACTCTTAAATGCACGGCGAAAAATTCGATTTGTTGTAACATCCGTTTGAATGTATCACCTGGTTTCGGCAACACACCCAACAGGGAATCGTCTGCATACAGGCCTCACAGTGGGGAAAACATAGACAAACTGCGCGGTTAATCGACCCCGTTAATCCCACTCGTTTTTAGTGTATCATATCATATTTAGAATGAGCCAAATTCACTATCGTCAAGGTTCATCACACCTCATGATCACCCTTCACAAGCAAGGTCACCAATGTTTCCAGCGACGGGAACCACGAACGGCTATTGGACCCATTGTGTCTACATTCGCTTTTAGTGCGCCTTTTGATCTGCTGACGGCGACAGCCGACGGACTCGTATGCCTAGATGGTTACTTGAGTGTATATGTCCGTGTTACCTTCTAAGGATGCCTGACCGAGTCACCAACGCCGACGCGGCTGGAAAAGCAACGGTATTAAGTGATATTGCATAACTGTGTCCGGACTTCCTCGTTATTGGCTTATTTCATAACAGTACTGGAAGTGTAACTCTGGTGCACCAGTAGCGCAGGCCCCGAAGACTACAGAAGGCGGGTTAATGAGAGATCTTGGTCTTAATTCAAAGGCTGATATCAGGACGATTTCATACGGGGTTTCTCAGTTGATAGTGAGCTGTTCCTGACTGGTTGGTTAGATTTTTCAGATATCTGTTCACTTGGTTCATTATCATATATACGATGAGGAAGTGTAAAACCTACCATGAATTGAGCCAGCATGCAATATGGAGACCTTTATGTAAAAGAGAACCTTGGTATTTGAAATCCAATGGTCAAGTCGGACCAGCGAGGCTAAAGTGATGACGCTATACTCTGCGCTTTTTAACGAAAGAACTTCGTGAACTCTCCATACATAACTGCAATTCTCTTCAATAGCTAGATAGCCTGTCCCGTCAGAAAGAGATGAGAAATTTCCTTCCCTTTCATCTAACTTGCCTGTTTCCCTTTTTGATCCCAGAGTGGACCATCTCACTGATTAACCGAGACAGATATTTACAGATGAAGTATCAAACCCTTAAAGGCCAAGTCATGCGTTTTTGTCGAAGCCCATCATGTGACTACTCTTTGTGCTATTCAAGGCTGTTCTTGTGGAGTAGGTACGTCAAGCAAAAATATGGAAATAGTTTATTTGCCTGGGTGTCATGACATGATATTTGTAAAGAAGCCCAGCCACTGAAAATACTCGCCGCAACCTGCAACCTTTCAGCTGTAGCACCCTTTCGGTGCTTAACTGCCATGCCACCAGAAGGAAGCACAAGGACTGGGATACTGCCAGGTTGCCCAAACCTAGACAGGGGAAGTCGAGATGCAGATGTTGGCTTCGAACCACGGACCTTCCGGTCAGTAAATTGGCGTTCTAACCAGTGAGCCGTCTCCCCCCTCAACCTGTGCTTGGAAGTAGCCAACCGAAGAAGAATTCAATGAAGTGCGGAACTTTGAAATCCCACCCAGTGTTACCACTGATCTGCTTACCTACCCTTAGAACATATCGAGTTTAAACAGCCAGTGCCGGCTGCACAAAACGACGTAAGTAAAGATGTTTGTCTACCCTAATATCGGACTACTTCCTAGTCATTTTGAACGTCCTCACATACTACTTTCGTTAGTACTTCCGTGCGTTAAACCTGTAAATGTATCTTCCAGGTAATTTCAGTAAGAGAACTGATGACAGTGAGTCAATTGCGATTGTTGCGGTCCTGATTTACAGTGAATTGAGTTTGCTTCGCCGTTGTAGAGACCGCTGAGTGCAGACATCGGTTCCAGTAAGAACAGCAGCGTTATCACCTTCAACCTGCCCTGACACAAAAAGCAGGAATAAATGTTTTTTTTAATTATGTACTTTTAGTCTGCCATTTTTCAGGCCTTGTAGTGGTCCACTTCTGGTTGAGCACGCGAACTGCTTTGGTTACTTTATAAAATCTTATACTAACGTGGTAAAAATTGCGAATGGCCTTGGAGACGAATTTCCAAGTACAAACCCATTGGAAACCGGCGTATGTGATAAGTATAAAGCATCAGCCTTTCTCGTTTCTGTTTCCTGAGTTCTCATTGTTCTGATGCCTTTATGGGTTAAAATCACTCAAACATGTCCGACCTACATTGGCATACAGATGGCAGCCGTTCAGCTCCGATGAAATCCCCCTGAGGAAATTACTTTCTTTTCGGTACTCTCAACCTTACTTGAAAAAAAGAAACTCTCTTGAAAAGACGTACTCATCAAGACGTACTGATCAAGCTGTTCAGCTAATGGACATTCAAAGATTTTTCCGCTACGGTTTGAAAGGACCAGCTGTTCAGGCGGCAAAACTGAGTGTGCCCGGAGGGTAGTATAGCCCGCACACGGTGGATTGCCTAGAACGTGATATTCGCAGCAAGGTTATTGCCGCGTTCCTATTCAAGACAAGGTCATTGTTCTCTTGGGCGGAAAGCAAGAGGAGCAGCCCATATCGCACCATCGTCGAAGGTAAAAGGTGTGCGATAGATCGGGTCGCCTTGTTGGTAAACGTTGGAACGTGTTCTAGCATGACGCGAAATTTCATATTTGCACTACGTACTTTTGAACTGTCTAGAGCAGTGGGTCCCCAAAGATTACTGGTGCTAAGTACCGTTCCCAGTACATGTTCCGGGATGATTTCCATTTTGAAAGTATTTAACTTTGTAAGTCTATTTTGAGTAGACTGTAATACGGACACTCATTCATATGTTTTTGAAATGCGTATTTTGAATTTATTCGGATATGTATACCTTATTAATATACTGACATGACTGGATTTAAAAACTGACTGAAAACCAAGCGGTTTGATTTGAGGCACTTGTTTATTCAAATGTCATTTTTGGACAGCGCTGTCGTACATTGATTGTAATTTTCGTTCTACCCACAGATAATGTCTCCTTTGGAACCACTAGTTCACAATGTACAGAACGTCAGTGGCAATGCTTCAGACTGGAAGGTTGCAACGGCGTGTGTAATGGTCAGAACCAAAGCTTGCTACGAACGAATATAGATTACCGATGAGCTGTAATACGTGCCCCCAACTACTAGCCGGGAGGTCGCGGGATCAAATCATCTTGGAGATTCGTGAATGGTGCTCTACTGATGGTTCCCAATAAAAATAAAACAGAAGAAAAGTGCCTTCGGCTCTTCGGTAGAGATTGCCTTCACTTATAGGACGAAAGGTAGATCAAAAGATGTGAACTCGACTTCACCCATGGCATGAATCAGTAGTCGTAGAACAAAAAAGGAAGGCCCCCGAAACGTCAGCTGTCAGCTCCTTTGAATCCAACATAACCTGTCATCATTGACAAGATAAAAATTTCCCATTGTGGCAAGTTCTTTATAAGCACTCAGTCATTTATTGAACCTACTGCTTCAAGCCTCTCACTGTGACCGATGAGATAGCTGGATTATTGAACGCGTTGTCTCAGATGTGTGACATTTCGCCTCCAAGCGATTCGGCTAATACAGTCAATCATTGGGCACAGACCATACCAGATGTTTGTTTCAAAAGATAGTCGCTTATTCAAAGGTTCACTACCTCAGGTAATCAGCTTTCACTGGTCTGTGCTGAAGATGTCTCTTTCACAGAGGTAGTCTTTTGTAGGGTTTTCTTCTGCAGGGCTCATGACCGCAGTGGCGATTGTGTCACATCAAATAAAATACAATAAATTACTGGGCTGGTCGTCTAGTAGTCATTCTTGTGATTCCAAATGCCCATTCATAATCCATTGAGCTAGGTGGTTGCTCAAAATCGGTAGAGTGGAGTCATGTCATCAGAGCGGCAAATATTAATGGTTCTCTGAACACATGGATCTTGCATCCCAAACCACTTGTTCAGAGGGATGTTTGACAACTGAACCGGCACTACTTGGAGTGTATCTCTCATGAATTACGAACAGCATCAGTTAATTCAAAGTCTCGGTTGCCGTGAGCAACCTTTCACAAGAATTTTTGAACTGGTCGTAGATATCCTTAAAAACGGCTGTCCATGGCAACTCAAGCGTCGGATTCTGACATCTTATTCTACTACACTTTAAGGTTTTCATATTACGTACTGAATCTATCGTAATTTCGAAAAACCTTGCACATAAACTGGGCGGACGGTGAACCTGAGAATTTTCCAAATGTCAGTTGCAGGACCTCATCTGCACCTCATCTGAACATCTCACTTGGCAAGGCAACAATTTAAATGTTTAGGTGATCTTGAAAGAACGATACAAATGAGGAGATTTCCGGATGTTGCCATCGAATGGATTTTGACCATCCTCGAAGGAGGCCAGTTAAGAAAGACCAAGTCAAGGACGAATACAAGCTATCCTGTTTGGAAAATCTGTTTACGTGAATAAAACCATGCTGGTGTTTCTATTAAAAACTGCTGGATGAATACTGTACTATTCAAAAGAGGGAATTGGGGCCAAATCAACACACTGTATTTGGAAATTGGGAGGGGGGGCAGAGTTACACCGTCAGCAATCACTTGGTACAGATCGGTGTAACGGAACGCTTTCATTGTTAGCCTTTCTCACCACAACGGAGTTTAACTACTCATCGTGATAACTTGTCATTCACTAAGACCTGAATATCCAAGCGGATTGTCGCTCATCTGTTATCATCTCGAAACAGCCGGTTGACCTAAAGATGCCTCACAGGTCATCACATTGCGACTAGTTTAATGATCTTATCAGGAAAAAGGAATCAGAGTGTCCAGCCTGCTCGCGAACCACAAATGCACTGACTAAGTGTAAAAAACCCCGTTAAACTCAATCAACCCCTCACAGACTATGCCACCACGACTGGTAGTGAAGCGTCTGCAGTCCGACTACCTAGATCGGCGGACAGAACAACAAACAGCCAAAGTATGTCTGCCACCTGAAAACGACCAATCAGATTATTCTTCAGTATCTATTTGAAGTTGCTTTCGCCATGGCGCGAAGGGAAAAAAGATCTTTCAGCTGGTTATTCAAACCGAATTTATTGTGTTTTGTGGTTTACCAACCGGAGATCCCTACTCTTTCGCGCGTTCGATGTGATGCCCATTTACTCAGAAAATGAATTTGTTACGTTTGCAGAGAGAAGCACTTGTTTCCAGATTAAGATGGGGTCAACTAAAACCGTTGTTTATGTTAATCTTCGACTGAATTTGCAATACACAGGCCGCCTCATGTTTCTGTCAGGCCAAAGTATTTCTGTCAGTATCGCACTACGTTTTAGGTATTTTAGACTGTTAATTCCGGACTGAGCTAAGTAAGCTCTGGGTTAGGTTAAATTTATAATTGGTGAGAATATCCCACGCCGACTGTCATTGAAGTCTTCAGCTGCAATTTTCGGGCCCTTGTATGTATGTGATCACAGGGGGATCGCAGTTTAGATCAGTTAGGATATGAAAGTTTGTGGAATGGCTTATCACTATCCCTCAGTGCCTAGGAGCGCCCAGAATGTTCGCTCAGTGAACATTTGTTCTGAAAATATATGCTTTATCGGAAAAGTCACCTGGGTGAGCAAGAGCAAGTTTCAGGTGCTATGCTGGAGCACTGACCTGTCTCAGGAGTGAAATCTGATTTTCAAGTTAAGCCACTGTATTCAAAATATTGATTTCAACTCACTTCACAAGCTAAGTACCGGTTGAACAGTATGGAAGATAAAGCTGGTCAAAGAGAACCCACTCAACGAGAAGCTAGCAAACTGGGGGTTGACAAAATTCCCCATTAACCTACTCAAGAGGCATTTGAAGAGGCATACTCAGCCTCGTCACTCCATGCAGGATGGACACTAGCAAGCAGCTGTTAGAGAAATATTTTCACAAAATAACTACGTAAACGAACCATAGAAGAAAAACGTTCTTTCGAAAATTTTATCGCGAGGTATTTCTGGTCTGTTTGGATTTATTTTTTCGGCGACCAGTGCTGCTGACTAGACAAAGCTAGCTGAACTAAAATGTGATATGTTTGTTGCGTTGAAGGTTGCATTCGAAAATGACAGCACACAATCAAGCAACTGTCGTATGTTTTCGCTCCGACCAGAAGACTTTGGTGAGTGGGTGTCCGCATGACGCCAAGTTAGCTAGCTCATTTGTGCGTTACATTTATTCAGTTTGGCTTTTCAAAGTAGAGCTTAGTTGAAGTGAACGCACATCCGGCTGCCCGGATGTAAGACCAAACTTCACGGAACTCTAACGGGGATAACTTATAAGAGGACAACAAAATGTACTCCATATATGGGTCAGTGGATCTCACATTCTCCTAGTTGTTTTAGCAGGCCGGCGTTGTAAGAGTCTGTGCTTCTGTAGTCAGAACCCGACCGGCAGCTTGTCCAAATTCCGGCTGCCCGGATGTAAGACCAAACTTCACGGAACTCTAACGGGGATAACTTATAAGAGGACAACAAAATGTACTCCATATATTGGTCAGTGGATCTCACATTCTCCTAGTTGTTTTAGCAGGCCGGCGTTGTAAGAGTCTGTGCTTCTGTAGTCAGAACCCGACCGGCAGCTTGTCCAAATTCCGGCTGCCCGGATGTAAGACCAAACTTCACGGAACTCTAACGGGGATAACTTATAAGAGGACAACAAAATGTACTCCATATATTGGTCAGTGGATCTCACATTCTCCTAGTTGTTTTAGCAGAATAACCGTGTGAATTTCAAGCATCAGACATTATGAGATTAGCGTTATCTGACACACCTGTGGCTGAAACCGAAGCATTTAGCTACGGAGACATACAAAACAACTTGCTAATAGGTGAGGGACGAACTTTACAATCATTTTATCGGAGACCGAAATCGGCGGGTTTTTCACCTGACCAATGGGCAATTTTGGGTGTGAGACAGGGTAACTAAGGTATGATGATCGATGTTCATGGTTCCGGTGACATACACTAAGGAGATCCACAGAAATTCAAATGTATGGAGAGAATACTCTGCTGCATAGGGTATCGAAATTACTCTTGTACATCAGTACAGTGAAATGCCGGATGTTATAGGAATGAACAATAATGACAATGCCGACTAACCAGGACACTCGAAGCATTAGTGAGATGACTAGGTTAGCGCAGGATAATTTCCACGCGTTGTTTGGATCAGTAAACGTATCGCGGGACAACAATGAAGGTGATTGGTCAGATGAAACTGGCTGCTTAGTTTTCGGCAAACGCATTTTCACGCGTCTAAGCAGGATTCAGTCATCAGCTCAGCGACAACCGATGTCGACTCATTTTGTACTGGCATGCACCCAAATTACTGGGCACGTTTTCAGGTACATACATTAAGTCGTTTCATTTTAAACCAAGAAGCATTCTACTTAGCTTGCTAGTAGTTAGAAGCCAAATTAGTTGGCTGAACAGGCAATCTAGGATTCAATTGTCCGGTCAATAGTTGTCACTCATTCTGACAACCTCACTCAAGTTAAATTGAACCATATTCGGATAGAATATTTCATACATGCCTGGCATACTAATGGAAATTATTGCAACAAGTTTCGATGATGCGAGTTTCATTGCTATATCATCTACAATGCAACCATTATAACCCACACAAAAATTATCCATATGTATTAGAATGCTCCTAGGAGAGGCTAAATAGGTCAACTTTCAGGAACGCAAATGCTTTTCAATGTAAACATAACTTTCTCCTCCCCAGAGTGTTGTGGTCAATATCGGAAATTGTGTTTGTCTACTGCAAGAGACTTCTAAAATTATCCTGTAGGGACGTCATGGATGTATTATACATATAGTATATTAAATATATATATGTTTATATGTAAGCGTAGTTTGTGTACCATTTTTCAGGGAGCGTTTCCGTCATATATCTTTGAGCAGTGAGAACTTCGTATTAAACTTTTTGGACTGGTAAATCCGCTTGAGGGTCACAAGCCCATTCAACAAATGGACAGAATGCCCCATTCAAATCAACTCTTAACTGTCCGGCCTACCCAGTTTACTTGCAATTTCCCACGCAGAACAGTCATACAGTTGGAGTGGTAGAACAAAACTGGTCCAGTGCAACATATTACGATGATAAGCAGTCATACAGTTGGGATGGTCGAACAAAACCGGTCCAGTGCAACCTATTACGATGATAATCAAACAACACCTCTGACCGAGCCGCGTGATGAGATTTCCTGAATAGGTGGGACATTTCCAGACGGGCGACACCATCAAATATGTTGTCACACTTCCGTCTATAAGATCCAGTTTTTCAGATGTCCTATTCGGGTCGATTCAAATTAACAACAGCCTATTCACCCACGAGGACAGACGTTTGACGACAACTGTGGAGAGAAAGAGAGATTAACTAGGGAGCAAGCGCACACTTTTACGCACTGGATTACAGTAAAAGAGCAATTCGGCAACAATAGCTAAGGACTATTTGGCCCAAAAACTGGACAGGAATTTTACCGAATGCAGTAATTGTCGCAGGACTTGAAATTTAGTTGTCCGGTTCAATGCAGGTTTAGGAGGACCACAATTCAAGGCGTGACCTTCATCACGTAAGATTTCTAAGCGAATACCATCACAATCCGAAAGGTCCTGGTTAAGGTCAAAGAAACGAATAGTAATGTCCGATAGGGTTAAGATTTCGTTTTGAAGAGCTGTACCGCACGAAGAAGTTATCTTCTTAAGGTCTTGGAAAACACACAGAAACAGGCTACTGTCAGCGCACGAGGATGTATTCAATAACAGACCATGAATAAGTTCAACGCTGGCTTTAAGTTCATCAAAAAGTAAAAAGTAGGAATGAAGACATCTTATTGTGCCAAAGACACACTGAACGCACTCACGTAATGAAAAATGAAATCGTAGGTCAATTTGACATCCTAACACTTTACCGGCCCAAATCTGTTGATGGTTTGTTGTCACTAGTGTCGCATTGGAAGCAACTTCGATCAGGAAGGTCAGTACCAGATAAATGTCTGAAGGAAAGGCGCAGGCGTTTCGGTCAAGGTTTAGGAGATGACCAGGCTACATAACTTTGTGACGTTGTGTTGAATATGGCGAGGGGTCCGTAGACCAAAATGCGATAGTCAGCAAATGTACCGGCCACAAAATTAATAATAGAAGGTATCAGGAAGGTCAGATTCCTGGAAGTAACTACTGAATGCCCGAAATCTACGGCAGCTCTCAACTCCGCTAGTATCAAACCCAGACAGCGTGAGTCAGCGCTGATCAAGGTCAGACAACGCCTCCGCAAAATGCAGCGCGTGACAGCCTTGTATCGAAGCCAGATAGCACGAGACAGCGTTGGGCCAAGGTCAGACAGTGCTCCTCCAATAAAATAGCTTGAAGCCGGTGTATTTTTGCATTCGCACGCACTCACACCCTTGCACAAGCTTGTTTGGAGTAAAGCTGTTGTGGTGCCTTCTGTGAGTCTTTTTCCGGCACTAGGAACTGGAGCGGGTCAGCAGTCAGATATAACAGATTGGCGAATCAGCTGATATAACCGAAGGAAACAAGAAGCGAGGTAACGCGGCGCCTTACAAACACAATCAGATCTACGGGAAATGAAAGGATGTTTAACCAATAAAAACTGCGTGCTTCATCTGGTCGCGGAAGCACTGTAGCAGAACAATAGTTGTATCATAACCAGGATAAATCCGGGAAAAATTGAGCTGACTGGCGTCACTTCAACGGGAGTACCAAGGGTGTTCCCGCACGCGTGTTTCGGGAAACAGCGAAAAGGGTTTTGCGGCATGGAGCACAAACCAAATCAAGACTTTTGAAGGATTTTGGAGGAAATTAAAAAAAGAGCTGAGCAGGAAGTAATTAAAATCAATGATTTTTGAAGGTGCAGTTATGTGAATAGCTCTTCTGTGCTGAACACAAGGTTATCAACGGTAAACCGATGAAAGGAGAAACCGCCCGAAAAGTCCTGTTCTCTTTTGGTTCGGATGCTAACGAGTTGTCCATGGATATCGCTAGTTGGGGAGAGGTTGACGAAGTAGACGAAGGTTTGGAAACGGAGAGGAACTTTGGCAAGTGCGAAAAAATCTCCACGTTTATTCTATGAACACCAAAGTTTCATCTAGAATTGTCACGATAGAGCTGTCTCGATACTTATCACAACAGTTAATTGGCTATGCATCCGGCAAAGAAACTATTTCAACTTTCCACTTCTCACTCAAAACAATATATGATTATAACCTGCCTACATGGGTCAGTAAGATGCTGATTTTCAAATGCTTACACTTTAGCACACCGCTTGCTAGGCAGACTTGTACTTAAACGACTTTACGGACAACGTGAGGACATTATGCTGAGTGATATTCGGCAAATAGTCGGCTACTATTAGGTCGGTTTGAATTTTTGGTTTATCTGGGTCGACAAATGTAATATATTAAAGATCAGTCCGTATTTTTTTCGCAACCAAGTCCAATAGGAAGCATCAAGTTAAACAGATGCTCGGCAGCTGACTCCAATTTTACGGGAGCCGTTTTCTTCCCGACCCGCGAGCCTAAATGGCAAAATTTAAAGTTGGCCTACGGCTTTCAGCTTTCTAGGCTGATATTCTGCACTCGTGTACTTATGTTATGCCTTTCTACCTGGCAAAGTAAAAAAGTTTTTTATTCAGTTCAGACATAATGTCCAAAATGCGAGTGGAAATTTGAAGTGGTACCCCTAGGTACCACATATTTCTCTTTCCGGCACACTGACAGTCATTATCGATTCAAAATGGTACGCGTAATTTGGTAAGCAGAACTGTCAAGGTCGCAACATCAAAGACCTTTCATCAAACGGGCACCTTCGAAGATCAAGATTGGTGACGTCTAGTTTTACAGTTCGACATTAAATTACACTAACTTTGGGGCTCATTGATGTAACTATCTTCATTTGCATGAAACCATGAAATAATTATACTAAATTACCAGTAAAAAGTGACTGTATGCTAACGCCCCTCGTATCTGAAATCACACTCAACTTCCCTGTCACGCAGCTTAATTCTACAGCAGATATCAACATGCCATTTGGAATCATCAAACCAGGAAGAATTCGCCTCCTTAGTAATATAGTTTTCCGTAATCTATGCCAAGAAAATTACTGTGATCCGATTATTATATCGATTTTGTAGGACCCAGATTGATTTGGATTGGACAATTTTCACTAGCCAATGAATGGGGGGGGTATTGATGGAAGGGTTAGGTGGTTTTGAGGCTATTTAATGGAGTATATTTCGTAATTCTCTCCATTTTACCATTTCGGACACAGCCATCGTAAAGATTTTTGTTAAACTTGGATGTCTGGTATCTACAGATATTACCAAATAGGTTATTTTTTCTATAAAATTTTCCTTAAAGAGTGGTTTGCAAATTCCTTCTTAGGTGATGCGTAAGAAACTTCTTCCGTTCGGAAGCCTGCAGTAATTTGTAACTAACGATTTTGACCAATTTTCCGCTCACCTTAATTTCACACGTTCACTATAAAATTACACGCATCGATGTCACATCCCCATTGTACTGGAAGTAATTAGCAGTCAGGCTCGTCCAAGCGATAGGACAGCCAGACCTAAACAGAGTACATCCACAGCAGCGTGAGCATCCGACCAAACATGCTTCCCGTCAACCAGTGAGATTATTAAAACTGGCTATGTTTTCAATCTCATTCCACCAGAACAAGCACAAAGAAGGGTTGATTTAATAGGTTTTCACGGAAGACTCTATTAGTGCTCTCGTTCAGGATATTCTTCAAGTGAATATGCTGCCGCCTTATGTTTCAGTTAGCATGATATTTCAGATATCGTAGTAGATTTTCACAAAAGAAACTACTTACATAAACATGTATCGCGATATCTCGAATATCGTAGCAACTGGAACATGAGGCGGCCTGGTGCAGCACATTCAGTTGCCTGGAAACATCACAAACGGGAGATTCAGCTGGGTTCCAGGTGAGTCTCTCGCAAAAACTAAATTGATTTGCAAATGAGTGTATTTATCGAAAGTCTTCCCTCTTAAGGGCACTGTTTTTAGTTCGGTCGTCTTCGAAGAGAAATTAAGCCTGGCATGGTTAGTGAAACTCTGAGCAGCGGTCGCTTGAAAGAACCGTTTCACTGTTACTAAACCTTGCTGAAAAATTACTCACGTCCAGTGGATACCAAAACCACGTTGAAAAACATTCCGATTTTGTGATGTCTTCCGTCCTAAAGGCAATGAATTTTCATTGTAGAAAAAAGACTCTTCCAAACTCTTCCACAAACTCTGCAGAAGTTCCCATTGTTGTAATCATCAAGAACATTTGAAACGATCTGAGCGTTCCCGCCGACTAAACCAGGTGAAAATCCGCACAAAAACCGTAACTTAAAAGGACCATTTGCCATAAACCTCAACTTGTAAGTAACAGAATTTTTTTCTCGTCGTCATGACCACCGGTATTGGATTTAGTCAGATATGTCTATTAAAATCTCGCTTGGTACTTCATAAATGAGGTCGAAGTCCTGTTGCAAATCGCTTCTGTTTTCGCAATCCTAAAAGCCTTTGGCACCCTGCGCTTGGTAGAACTGAAGGTAATTCCAAAAGCCCTCGGCACTCTGCGCTTGGTAGAACTGAAGGTCTTTGTGCACAGTGTGGACACCAAATCGAAACAAATTACAGTAGAAGAAAATGGAAACAAACACATACTGCTTCAAAGTTAACTTTGAGTTTACTTGAATTGTACGTTTGAACTTCCGTGTTGTTTAGAATAGTAAAAAAAAATGAAATCTGTGCGCATAATGAAGGGAATCCAGTTCGGATAAAACATGAGGAAACCATCAAAAAGGAGGTGAAGTAAGTTGATACTACTTGGTACGATATCAGTAACGGTGTCACCGGCGTTGGGACTCATCTGGTAGGAGCTATCCCCGAGCTTTTGGCCTCATACTCTACTCTAAAGCTATGTCGTCCACACCCGGCGAAACAAATAACTAAAACACTGAAAGTTTATTATAAACAGGAAATTCCACGAAATATCTCGTTACCAGCATCTTAATATGAAAATAAAACCCCAAACTCGCTTATCCTGTTAAATAATTCATCGCTTAGTGTTTTAGAGACTGCTAGCGATCAGCAGAATGCCTCCAGTTGTTAACCTTCAGTACTGTTAATCAAACGCCGCCAAATACACAAGAGATTTCTCAGCCATTCTCAGGAAGGTCTGCTCCGTAGAAGAGTTCAGTCTAAGTGAGTGGACTTACTGGTGTTGTCTCCCCAGGGAATAAGAGGATATTTGATAATTCACCTTGGAAAAATATCAATAAAATGCATTTTCCTGTCGAGTTTTATTTGTCTGTGCTAACTTGAAAGGTTTATCATGCCTGTTGTCTTGAGAGAACGCATGGATTCCGTATTCCTGCTTGTAAAAACCACAAGATCACGAGCTTTGTTTGTTTCGGGTCCCAAAAAAGGAATCATGAACCGTTGGTTGAAAAGTCGCATGTAACGTGTTAATCCCGAACAATATGGAGCATTTATATACGTAATGTACTACTCATAAGGTTGCTGAAAATTCTTTGACAGGCCACGACCGGTTTCGCACTTCTTGTATCTCATCAGGTAGGCGCCGTTCTTGAGTGTCCCTCAACCTTATGTTCTACCTGAACCCAAATGGGAATGATTTCGACAAATAAGCTCATTTACGTATCACCTGAATTTCTAGTTTACGACACAACCTGTCACCTCGCTGCTTCCATCCATCCTGAATATGTGACATGCTTCAATATGCTGCGCTATCTCGAATATCGTACCAACTGAAACATGAGGTGGCCTGTTTGCAGCGCATTCAGTTGAAGAACATCATTATCCAGAGGTTCACTTGAGTCTTCCGTGAAAAACAAACTGATTTGCAAATGAGCGTATTTGTCGAAATCAGTCGAATTTGGGTTCAAGTAGAACATGAGGTTAACGGAAACTCGGAGACTGCGCTCGCCTGAGGGCTCCCAAGAAAGGGGAAACCGGTCGCGTACTGTAGAAGGTTTCGGTAACCATGTGAGTAGTTTCTTTTATGAAAGGGACCTACCCATTCTACCACAGTCCGTGGGATCTTGCTGCTTCATGTGTATTCAATAATATTCATTACATGATCGTACAGCTGTAACACCCTTTTGGTGCTTAGGTGCCATGCCACCCGAAGGAGGCACGAGGACTGAGATACTGCCAGGTTGCCCAAGCCTAGACAAGGCAGTCGAAATGCCAATGTTGAGTTAAAAGCACGAACCGTCTGGTTATGTAATCGGCTCCTCAATAACTGCGCTACTCCGGGCTCCTAGCTGATGATAATTTATTTCCGCTGATCTTCTGGGGGAGAATGGGATCAAGGTAGTAAAGGCAGGACATTTCTCTGTGTGGGTTACGGACTGAGCATAAAGACGCCAAGACGACGAAATGTTTCGAGTAGCTGGCAAAGTTGATTCAACACTCTTTTGCGCACAGTTTTAACAACTATTTTTAATGATCTTTTAATAAAAGCCGATATTTTTTGGTTTCTATCGCGTGGGAGTACGGTGAGCGTACTGTCGTCGAGTAGCCGGCTTCTTACTTGTGCTACAAAGACTGTACTAACTGGCTGAATATATGGTCCATGATGTTCTGCGAAGGATGTCGATGGGCTCCACCAACACAGATATCACTGCGTTAGCAAACGGCCTTGTAATGACATGGACCAAAGAGTCAAATAAACCTTTGACCCTAGGATAATATGCAATTGCACAGAGAATTGTAAAGATCCCGCGGAATCTATTGATTTGTAAGTGCAGTCGAGGATAAACCGAAGTCTTTGCTGATGATGTTCGGGTAGGCGTAACAACTTAGATTCCTGTATATACGTACTGCACTACTCATAAGGTTGCTGAAAATTCTTCGACAGCACACGACCGGTTTCTTGGGGCTCATCAGTGGGTGCAGTCCCCGAGTCTCCGTCAACCTAATGTTCTACTTGAATCCAAATTGGACTGTTTTTCGAGAAATACACCGATTTGCAAATCAATTTGGTTTTGCGAGAGACTCACCTAGAACCCAGCTGAATCTCCCGTTTTTGATGTTTCCAGGCAACTGAATGTGCTGCACCAGGCCGCCTCATGTTCCAGTTGCTACGATATTCGAGATATCGCGATACATGTATATACGTAATGCACTACGCATAAGGTGCAGCAAATTCAGTTGCCTGGAAACATCGAAAACAGGAGATTCAGCTGGCTCCAGGTGAGTATCTCGCAAAACCAAATTGATTTGCAAATTAGGTGTGTTTCTCGCAAAAAAGAAAGTTAGATTCCCCTTTCATCGTGTTGGTCAGATGGGATGTAGAAAACGCTTTGCAATGTAAGGTAGCGGAGTTTTCAGCTGACGAAATGTCCAAATAACTCTCCACCCCTCCGTGTTTGTTCGTTTGCACAGGGCATCGTAGCCACTGCACTCAAACTTGCTTGTTTGTCTTGGGACGAAAACAAGTGAAATGAGTGATTACGTCACCATGTAATGTGAATAACACGTCGCGAGCTCTCACTCGAAAGGCGAACAGTTTTAGTTAAGGTAAGTTGAGCTCGCCTCGGCCTCATTTCCGACCGCACCATCCGCATCTGTACAAACGAAAGCAGCTTGTCCGAAGACTCACCCTTTTCGGGCTAGGCTCAAAACTTGTTTACAGACCGGTCTGACAGCGTGCCGACTATCAGTTGGTCCGGGATAAACCAGAGAGTTTGATAGACAAGCTACGCGCTGGCTGCCGTCATGCCAAATCGATAAAATTTCTGACCACTCTTTGCCCGTCTTTTCTACTCTGTTCTGTACGAACGTACACTTGCCTGGGGATATTCTGTCCTGATTTGCTTTGGTGAATGAAAACGGGTGATAAGTGAAATGCCAACCAACAATGAGAAATGAGTTGCTGCATTTGGACGGTAAAACTCACTTAGGTGTGGCATGTGAGCAGATACACTCAAACTACTGGGGCAGATTTCGTGCGATGCCCTTCTTTAAAAAATATCAGGATGTTTCTACCACCGGTATAATTCGGCCTGGTGTAACATGTCACATCTGGACAGTGTTTTTTTAAAAAAAGGCTCCTGTTCGGGAGAATCGATCCTTAGTATCCACAACAGAAATTTTAAATCTTATCCGAGAAGCTTATGAGCACTGACCGCGTGATTTAAACCGCTCGTTGGAGGTATGACGGCGCTACATCCTACCTGCGTGCGAATCACTCACAGTGTTGATCGGTCATGTGGCTGAGTCATCTAGTCTCCTTCTAGCAAACCATAAAGTTACGAGTTTGCATTCGAATAGACAGCCGTGAAATATGAACTTTTTTCGATTGACAACAAAATAAATTGCCCCGAGAAGTTCCTCAACAGAGAGTTATTATTTTGCCTGCAAGATAAAATACTCAATAAAGTTTCAAGGTCTGCTAATTGCAAGAAAACAACTTTAGGATATCGACAAATACACTCGTTTGCGAATCAATTTGGTTTTCAGCAACCCCGGGAATATTTTCCTGGTGAAAACTTTAGAATATACTGCAAAAGACCGTTGAATCTCCGGCTTTCTATATGGACCTTGATCAGTTTTCCTATGCTTTTGGTTTGAGTGAGTGTTCCGGGAAAGGAAATGGTAGTCTAGCCGAAACCAAAATCTCTGGATGGGGTCCCAGAGCGCTATCCGCTTGGTTAGTAAATACGTGTCCAGAATCTTCCCACTTAGCAAGCGACTGTTCCCGTAAGTAGCTAATTTAGCGCGCCCTATACTGTGACATTGCACCACAAGTTCAAAGCAGAGCAACCGATATTTATCTGACCCCCGTTCTGTCTCCACCTGACGTCCCTAGCATAATTTTTGAGTCCTGCGTTTTTTGCTTGTCTTGGCGAACTGAATCTGATGAAGACAGTCGCGACAGTTGATATTTCGTTTTCTGCAGCCCACCCAAGTGGCTACACGCTATTAATATCCTTTTTCTGTTTCTTATATTAACTCACTTGACGTATTGTCTTGTCAAACATTTCCCATTGTTCCTGCTGTCTAATTTACCGTTTACCAGAATCCTGCGATCCACATCGATATCACTGTCTCGACATCTCTTTCAGACTTCAGCCCACCCTACATGTATTCTGCCATGTAGTGGGCAAATTCCTGGTAAACATTTCACAGCAGTGACACCAACTGAGACAAGATTTTACATTACCGGAGGATCAGATTACGTGAATTGTGTAACTGAAGGATTAATTGCCCTCTATCTTGTATAAATCTATACACATCATACATCCGGTTGTACTTCCATGTTATACTAGCCTGAGGTTTGCGGGTTCCAGTCCCCCCGGTATCCATCACATGATGAAACTTAGTCCAAAATATTGATCCCATTTTTCAGAGTAAAACCCCAACATATCAAAACCTACAAACTGTAAAACTGCTGGAACTCTTTGAGTGATTGCCACTCACACTCACTGAAAAGGAAGGACATATTTTTTCAACACATTTCTCTACGACGATTCTATTGGATATGCCTCCACGCAAGAGTAACAATCACTGATGAGAACAAATTCGTTTAGGTCACATTACACGTGACTTCAGACCGCAACTTCCCAGATGTCCGCAGTGATTACAACCTACAACCCTAATACACTCTGACTTGAAAACCCGCATTAGGTCACAAAATCCCACATTTGAAAAGACGTCAGACTTGGGGCCAGATAACATCTGGTGAGGTAAACGAGATCTACCCGAATGCTAGGAGACAGGCGCTACACTATACAGTGCTGATCGGCTTAGAATGTTTTATAAATGTGCAGAAATTTCGGCGTTCAGATCGTTTTCGAAATTCTCTTAGTTTTAAGCACAACGACTTTGAGTAAGCGAAACACCCACACCGCTGTTTTTCATCGTGCGCAAAGGGTAGTTTGGTTTCCACTAAACCGGGCCGAAAACCTAATTTTCTAAGAGGAACGTTTTCCTATATCAGAATCAATGCACTAGTTGTTTCATTACTGATCTATGTATGCTAATTTTGTTATACTCCCTGAAAGTGTCAAAAGTCACATTTTATTTTGAAGAAAATTCCCGCGCTGCCGAATTAGAATTTTGTAACAGTTTGGAAAAAAGCAAAGAATCCGAACCGCAGAAAGGCATTCATTTGCCAAGCAAATGGTTGTTAAATGAAAACCCAGCTACATTTCACCGGAGGCTGTCAATTGTAATATTTTTCAACGAAATTTGCCTCGCGCAGTCTGCCGCATTTTTATGTTGGAATGATACACCAAATATCGACGGGTGTTTTAACACTGAGAAGTCAACCAACGGCCTCGCTGCGCTTGAAGGCCTTCAGGTAGATCTAGGCTCAAACTTCTATGAAACTTACTTCATAAATGAACACATGATAACTACTCATTCGTTCATTAGTCCTTATTTCGCACCTACGGTATGATGTCTCCAAGCTCAGTTTGAGTCTCCTCGTTAACATCAACGTGTTTGTAAACGCGTGTTCATTTGCAGATGCATCTAAGGTAGGGAACTGGACCTGTCTGATTAACCTCCGAAAGGGCTCAAGTCATATTGGACTGTCAAGGACTTCTCTTTGACCTTGCAAATAGTGTTACATTTGAGAGTAACGTGATTGTTTTGTTTCATCGTTTGAACAAAAAACTAAGTAAACAGAATCTGCATCTCTCACGCGTTTTCCTCACGCTGATCCAAGAAACATCATGATTAATCGTGAGACAGATTTTTAGTAGTTATTAAGATGAGAGTTGGTAATCTGCTAAGTCACGCAAATTCAGTCTGAGTCGCAAAACGGAGAGGCAGTTTACAGCTGTTTCATCCAGACTGGGAGTCATCACCTATGCACGTCTCATGAATATTCAGGGAGATTCGACCCTGCAGCTGATGGCAAAATCTTTCAGTAGCGTGAGTTTGATCAGCAGGGTATAGCGTATCAAACAGCAAACAAACCTATGCATGGCTCAATCGCGGCATTCGCATTGTGCGGTCGCTTGTTCACTGGCCCCTCAAGTGACGGCTTCTCAGATCGAAGGTTCACGAGAGTCCCTCGTTCTTAGCCACTAATACTTTGTTGATAGCCTGAGGATATTTAAAATCTTGAGGTGAGCTCCTGTCCTGCAAATGGGACCAGCGTATGTCGAAAAGCCGAAAAGCCCCAACCGAAACCAATTCATTGTCGTTTTATTTCCGTTATGAATTAGGAGCATTGTGCACCTTACAAATCTCCAGGGAGAGTCAAAACAATATCCCTCGGGCAGGTAGTCGGAAATTAAACCATTCGGCTCAGAGCGGCGGGTCAGCATCGTGTTCAGCTGGCACTTGGAGTTTTATAGTAGGCTCTTCAAGAAAGGGCGATTTCCGGCATATGGGAAAAAAAGGTCCGCAGTTCCTGTACACGGAAAGTTACATGGCATAAACGGACAGGTCAATGACTTATCACGGTACAGCTAAAAGACGTATAAACACAAGATATTAGCCACTGCCCGGACAGTGTCATCGACTGTTGATCAGTCTACTCTTGCCGTGTTGCTTTCTGAGTACGAAACATAGTCTCAACTTAGCTCAGTGAGCAAAGCCTCCCTAGTCTTATGCTCTACTAGTCTGTGACCACAAATACTGACGAACAATATGTTTACGCATCTAGATGTATGAAAATTTACTGCGATATCTCGAATATCCTACAAACTGAAACATGAGGCGGCCTGTGTGCAGCACATTCATTTGAAGAACATCATAAATGAGAGGGAGGTTCACCCCTGTGGAAACCAAATTGATGTGCAAATTAGTGTATTTGTCACAATCAGTCCAATTTGCGTTCAAGTAGAACATAAGGTTGATGGAAAACCCGGGGGTCGCGCCTGCCTGATGAGCCCTACAAAGAGCCAAACCGGTCGTGGGTTACCGAAGAATTTTCAGCAACCTTGTGAGTAGACTTCTTTATGTAAATATATGCAAAGCGGTAAAAGTGACCAAAAACAAGACTGAATCAATCAATAAGACTGGGCTAGTCAAAAAAATTATGCTGTTTTAATTTGGCGGTTGCTAGGTTTCCAAAAATTGAACTTACCAAACATAAAAAGACATGAGCCAATTGAGTGTTTCTAGACATTACAACTTGACTATGGGCGACACTGGTAAAACCCTGTTCAAGTGAACACAAGTCAGTTAGCCACCGTATAGTCATGTGAACCCTTCACAGGGCCACCTTACCCCAATGATTAGCCGTTCGACGTCATTTGTTACTCAGTTCGCGCACCATTGAGTTTTACTGAATCCGGCGAGACGTGTAACTCACAGATTTTTCAGTTCATTCCTAGATTCTGCTTCAAGTTGCGGATGGAACTTTGCCGTTCCTACTGAGACCAGTATCAGGTAATCTCTACAAAAATTTTTGAAAAGTGCAGCAGTAAACGGGAAAGGTATTTTTTTTAGTAAGCAGGACCAAGAAAACGGACGGGTTTTACCAGATAATACTCATTATTTAGGCATTTACTTAAAGTTTTGAATAAGCTGTCACTAAACCAAAGGTTTTGACGTACACCTTCCCAACCTTGTGTTCCAACAAGATTCGTGAACCTGTGATCAACCCACGCCTGCAAATGGACTTTGGAGATATTCGTCTCGTAAACAGCCGTGACGATTTACTTAAACTGGATGGTTCTTCCAGATAAAGCATTTTTTAATCATTGTATGAGAACACTATAAGCACCAACCTTTGCGATATTCAGTTATACTTGCCTAAGGATACTGAAAGCCAACCAGTTATTTAGAACCATCCGTACCTGCTGAGACCAGGTTAAGCAGTCGAACGAACGTAATCGCCTGATACACTATGCTTCAAGGGGCCAGTAAAATGGTCTTTTCTGAAGGGTAGTAGTCGCTTTAGCAATCCAGCCATACAATTAACCCAGCAGAAGAGTCTCTTAAATGTGGAGTAATGCATGTGAGGGATGCTGGTCATAACATACAGAAGTTAAATTCAAGTTTAACGAGTTGGACGGTAAGCTAACAGTACCAAAGCTCATTGGGTTAACAATTTTTATCATCCTTCCTAACTTCGCTGGTTATATTTCAGATCAGAATCATCGCAAATCTACCGATCTTGATATCATCAGTTTCGTGGTAAAGAGCAATAAATAAGCAGCAACCACGGTTCCTTCCGTTTGCATAAATTCCTTTCAACCACTAAATTATCAGTCCCTATTTGCTCCCGAGGCATCATGAAAACATTTGCATATGCAACGACAATTTACGCTTCGTGCCAAAGCAATGCAGCTTTGGTCACGTGACCACTACTGTTTACTTTGAATGCGATTGGCTAGCATGAGACGTTGATCCCCGTCAGACGAGCTGATTGGTCAATTTTAACTACCTTCGTGAATCAAAATGGCATTTAGCTCACCAGTCGTTAAACTGCTCAATTTTCTTACCACTGTTGCGCACTGCGGGAATTTCCGCTCATTCGCCTTGGTCAAATCCTAACTGATTTGTTGTACAAACAGCTTTCGGATAGTTTATACAAAGCCTTGTCACAGGTGCACAAGTCTGGAGCTTGCTGGAGGAATAAAAATTTTTGACGATTTTTTGACTCTTCAGTTCCACTGCCATGGTAATTGGACACTTGACCGGCGTGCGGTAAGTCGTAAGGTTTTTGTTTTCATTTGTGTTGCTGTTTTGGATGCACGGGTTCTGTCGGATTGATGTCGCATATGTGAATTTTTAGAACAACCATTTGTTGAAGTCAGAATGGTGATACATTCAGGGTTCTTGCGTCTTGTCGGCGATGAGCGACACCAAAAACAGCTGATGAAAGCCCCAAAGCCCGAGGGAATGAGCTCGAGAGGCGAACATACACAGGCTTGTTGCAAACCATTAGTCGGCTTAAGAGTGACAGGACGTCAATGAAAACGGCCACCTCTGTTCGTCAATCACTGAATTACCCTGGTTAGGGTACTTGAACATACCAGTATTCAAGTAGGCCAACCACCAGGTGCTAGTAGTATATGGTATGTATATAGTATACATCCATCGCACGGAAATTAATTTTTTTTAGATTTTTTCTCACCGGTGATTGGCTCACCAGCGAATTCACCACTCGGCTCAACTCCCTAATGTGTTTTCGAAAAACTGACTTCTTCATAATCGTGGCCCCTAACTGGACTACAGACAAAGGTGACCAAATGTCATGACATTACCGAAAAAGATCGCATTTCTTGTTGACCAAAACCACAGTACTGGGGATTCACACATTTGTCCTATAATATTATTTTCATATATTTTGACAGTTCACCACATTACGTCGTTTGTAGAACAATTACGGAATTCTTATAAACCTATGCAGTTTAAGTATTTACTGCGACACTTTATGAAAAAAACATTTTGAGATACCTTTCCACCTTTGCCCACGTTTCTTAGGCTACTGTTGTATGATACCCTACATTAAAGCATGAACAGGTGAAATGACAGCTTTAAAAGTGGATGGTATCTGGCGACTGAGTACAGTTGTTTTAGTCTGCATGTATGCAACGCCCACGTTCACAATATCTAGTATGATGTAAAGCGTACCGCATTCGGAAGTGTTTGACATGAACGCTCAAGACAAGGTTTAATGACACCCGGTTATCAAAACCTAGTCAAATAGCTAGCGTGAATGTTTGCTGTGAAGTTCACTAGCTTCAGTAACAATCCTGAAAAAGAACATTCCGCGTCAAATTAACTCAGCACTGGTGACCTGGTACGTACAGAGTTTAATATGTTCCAGATAGGTCTAAAACGTTACCCAATCAAAAAAGCTGGTTTACAAATACGGTAATCTTTTACCGGGAGAGCCGGATCGATGTGTCCATCTTAAGCTACTTAGAGAACTTTGTGATCCCAGCAATCCGTCGAAAAGTGGCATATTCTGGGCTAAAATTTCAGTTTTTTGTTCCCAGCAAGCATAGCTGTGTCACATTCATGCTTTCACGGTTGAAGCTAAAGCACACTTTCACTAAGTTAGTTGTTTATTGCCTATGCGTGTGAACGCTGTCCTTAATTAAAAAGTAGCAAATTTAAAGGTGATCAGTGTTGTTACACCTGGGAGGTGTGTATCTGAGTGTTTGTCGGCAACAAACTGATGTGGTCGATAGCATGAAGTCGAATATGTAGTTTTCTATCTTTAGGAAAACCAGTTTCATACAAACGTAAAGAAAAAAGCTGAGGAAATCCCTGGGGCTGGTTGTGGTTCATTACGGGGTTGTTGACATATTTGCCGTCGGTCAGTTTGCCAAGTCAGTCGTTTCTGCACACCTGGAGGAATATATTTTCATCGACGTTTCTCCACAACAAGCCTTCATTTGGTAGCGTTTAAATCATGTGTTTCAAATTCCGAGAGACGCCCAGCTGAGTTAGAACACATCTGTCTAATAGGCTTGCCTATTGTCATTTACAGCATTTGGTTCGATTACTTATAGGCTAAATTCATAAAGAGGACGTTAACGTTTTCCGACTTGAAGATGAACCATCTGTTGGTTGCCATGATACAAATACGGTGTGTGACAGCTAAGTGGTCTACTATGCAATGTCTCTTATAAAAATCGGTAGACTCTCTAAAACAAGTCATGCAGTTTACATGGCGACTTAAAACAGAGGGTCAGAAAATAGAATTGGCCGGTAAAATGTGGACACACTGAACTGTAAGCGACAATTAGGAAACAACGCATATTGTAAATGCACAAACATCTTTCAAGAAAAAGCTCTCAAACAGAGGGTGTCTGCATAAAGGAATAAGGTAATCCAATCATAGTATTGCGATAAGTAGTCTAACCTTCAAGAAGAATGCGACTAGCGAATTACCTGCTTACACGTAATAACAAACAAGGGCGCATGGTCTTTCGGAGAACTGACTAGTATGCTTGAGATTGAGCGTAATAGTTAAACCTTTGGTAATCGTACGTGCCATTTAGTACCTTTGGACCTCTGCGTGGTATTCACTTGGTCAGTTGGAGAAATTCTGCACCATGCAGTGGACGCTGGTAATCAGAGATTATGAAGTACAAGCGCAAAGTAGTAAGATGGTACCATGAGCCCGTACGTTCAAACTAAATTAACACAAGTATGTTCACGTGACCGAACACGGATCATAAGGTTGTTGAACAATCTTTGACAGACTTGTGAGTAGTACTCCGGCAAGAAAACAAACAGCATCATGAGACAGGATTTGTGCACCGAATTCAGTTAATGAGTGATTCAGCTGAGATCGTGGAAACCCGATTGAGTGAGTGAGTGTATGTGAGTGAGTGTATCTCCCAAATGAGTTTATTCCTCTAGTCTGAGTGCTTCTGGATTGTGCATTCTATTCACGTGACATAAAGCGATTTGATTAGCACTCTTCATGCGAATTTATTGAGTAGAAAACTTGGAGAATTGCACAAAAGTGAGCAAATCACATTACTAGTCCTCCGGCATCATTCAATAGACTTTTGTGCGCCATCATCCAAATGAGTATCGTGGGCAATGAGGGTACCCAGAATAACCTGGGCAACGAAATGTACATAGTTAAAGAAAGCAGGGTCAAAATGTATGCAAAATGTTAGAACAGTTACCACTTCAACGTGATCAACATAATTTTTTATTTAGAACGATGACTTATAATTGCATTAGTTCGTTCTTTTCATCAGTATCTAATAAATCAATAGGTCCGAGCAGTCAGGAATGTGCGTCTCTGGAAGGCACACAGTTTTAGCCGCTCTTGATTGTGTGCGTTTTTCAGGAAGATAACACTACATCGCGAAAGCTATAGTCAAAATTTATTAGTAAGGATATTTTTACGAGAAGCAATCTAGTGGTTTCAAAACTGGTCGCCACCTCCCATATACTGCTCAGATACTACTGATTAGTGTCTCATTTGCATACAAACGGGACCTTATCCTAAAAATGTTAGCCATATAAATCGCCGAAAGACAGAATATTGTTCCGAAACTTTTTAGCACCATCCGTAGCAAAACATGCTGTTTCTTTAACCGTGATGATAGGTAAGACACAGTAGTAAACAGGGCTTTTTAGTTGTTATATTTTTAGCCATAATTCCTCCACTGAGGAAAGTACACTGTAGTGAAAAAGACCCACAAGCTGACACTAACACCTGGAGTTCTGGATAGATGTTACTTCGTTGTGTTGGTTTAAAACTCCTTGGGGTTACTGATAAACAAGCCAAGAGGAGGGTCGCAACTTAGGCTACCGGTGGTTGATACATCTGCGGCTATTTACCAGTCTATACGGCTCATCGATATTGTGAGTCGTTAGAAAAGATAAAAATAACCTATTCTGATGATAAAACCAATAAAACTGGCCACATAACTACTCTGACACTTCCCTAGTTCAATCCAATCGTGAGCAGTCATCGGTTCACCTTATCTTGAAACAGGTGATGTTCGATGCTTTTTTACCCCGATGCAAAACTGCCATGTCTAGGTGAAAACCAGTCGATGAAAATGCGGCTCATGAAAACCTCTGAAGAAATTGTCATGTTGGCACTAACTGGAAGTTTTATGTATTTTTTTCACGGCTTGTATCATTATGTATATTGTAAAACAAAATATGCCTGACAAACCTCAGTAAAGTGTAGGTGAGAAAATTTAGTGAAATCTACCGATTCCTGTAAAGCCATTTTGTCGGATTTCTTTGTAAGCTGGAAGTTACCCTGACTCAAGAAATGCCATTTGTTTATCGGAAGTGATAATAATATTTATATTATAATAATATAATAATATAATACTATTTATAGCATGTCCGGGAAGTTTGTTCATCCAACTGCGCAAATAAACCTGCTCAAGTTAATCTCACTCTGTGGTTTAATAGCCCTTTCAACCGCTCATTACTCGGCTACGGATGAGAATCAATGACCAAAACTCTTTCTGTCTAGGAAAAATGCAGACCGATGAAACGTGGACTTTTGACCCAATTTTGTGAACTTATGTGAGCAACGGCGCCGAAAAACAAAAGCGGAATAAAAACAATACATCTGAACACCTGACAAACGTTTGAGAATATGTATTGGCCAGTATCCGCCAAAATTGAGTTCGTCCCCTGATCTTGTACGGCACAGAATTTATTTATTTATACAGTTGTACTATTTTCCCCCAGAGTCTACATAAACACCAAAGTGCATTGACTGGGCAAAGATTGTTTATATTTTTTGTGAAATAAACAGATTTTATCAGCGGACTGCATGGGTAACAGACTACTGATTCAGCGACTATAACGTCATTGGTCTGGTTGAAAGAACCGGACGAAATCTGCACCTCCTGTTTCTTGGTAAACAGAGGACACCGTCAGGGTTGATAGAGTTAAAAGCTTTCCAACTATTTCTAGTGCACCCTATAGCTGGTTATATCTTGTGATGTTTAGAACACAAGGCACTTTGATGTGAAAGTCTGCGAAATAGTACTTTGCTTTAGTGACTTCTAAACAAATCTTGTATTTTTGGCTTAGCTTAAGACAATCCAAACATCGTTTTTTCCTTAGAGCCTGCAGTCCACAGCCATATTTGGTAAGTTTCTTATCACTTATAAACACCATTTCGTTCTACAGGAGATAGTCTATTGAAAGTTTATGTCAAATAATATTGATTAGGATGATAGTTTGGAGTGTTGTAGAGCCAAACTCACTTATAATTAGATTCCGTTCCGTCCTGCCTACTATTCGTAAAAATACTACTGAAATACTGCTGCCCATCAAACCGCGACTGGATAATTCTTGTTTTCACAGTTGCCTTCCAAACATAGAAATTCAAACAGCACCCCCCGGATTTCCTCAAAGTGCAGTCACCAACTTTGCTCTCATTCGATTCGATTAAAAGAAGCACAGCCGTCCATCTTCCGACTTGTTAAACAGCCAACGTTGTGTTTTCTTTTGTTTGAGTACAAGAAAAGACGCCTTTTAAATTAAGAAGAAATAAAAATGAACATGCATCACCGTCTTACGTTTATTTTTGAAAACATGACCCCTCAAACTTTCAAACGCAATGGTGTGTGGGCCTGAGAACACCAACGGATGCCATTCATTTAAGTTTCTGTTGAGTAAAAGGAGGGAAAAAAACTACTTTGGTTTGATTCTGAGTTGGTACACAACGTCCTTACCGAAAAGTCGCTATGAACACTTTGCCTATCAATGAGCGTTGACTTTTCGTCCAATGTACAGACAAATTCCATATTGAAATCAGCGTTTCAGGTTACAGGGAACCTCATCAATCCAAGCAAAACGTATTTACTGTAAGCCTCAATACGCTACCTTGCCTCGGTCAAGGAAACACCTTCAAACAATACTGAGTTATGCCCAGGAAGAAGACATCTCCTAGTAGAGAAGACGGTTAATAGGGATCGTTTCAATCAAAATTCATAACTGTACCAGTGGGTGTTTTGCTGCCACAAGGGTGTCAACAGCTACTCTGCCTCCTTGTGACTGATAACAGGTTAAACCCGCATAAAATTCGTCAGTCTCACTGCGAAAGACATTTACAGCCAATTGTTTGAGACAATAAAACAAACTGTTTTATTAGAAATATTAACGTAACGGCAAAAACAATGTTCATCTTCGAGAGCTAGATGAGTTTACCTCGGTTACGACTCCACTGCCTCTGACTGGTAACGAATTGTTCCGACGAGAAATGCTATGTTCACAGTTGTAGTGACGTGTTGCAGGCTTCTGGCTCAGTCGTAGTGACAGATGTAGACAGAGCGAAGCTTGCTGCAGATGTTACGTTCATTGATGATTTGAAGTCCAGAAAATGAACAGCAATCGAAAGGATTGACTTACAGGGCGGCAAAATCTCTGCTGAGAGATAAATTGGTCAAAAAGGTTTTTTGGTTGCTCGTGTTTTTCTGCTAAAGAAAACATCATTTTCTGTCAAAAGTCACCATTTCCCGTTTGTAATGACAGCTTATACTAAATCATTTTTGCCAAACAGAGTCATTGTCCACCGAAAATGTCCACTGCTTGATAGGGTCCCAGTTCCTCCTCATGTCATAAACCGTTTCAAGTTTACTAAAGTAGCGTCACAAACACCCAGAGTTGAATATAATGTGGAAGCCGACTGGTAACTCTTGATCAGTGTTAAAGAGATTTCTAAATTAACCTTTTTCAGGGCAAAGGCACCATTTTGAGAAAGCAGAAAATACATTTCTCCCAGCGATTGTAATTAACACGAATTCCATGACACCTCAGAGGTGGTGTTTTACTTCAGAAACTGCGACCGTCATCAAGTCTGACACACTGGATCTCACGAATCGTAGGGGAGCAACAGACAAACACAGTATGAGAAAGACGACGTTCAAGCTATATACGTACTACACTACTCATAAGATTGCTAAAAACTCTTCGACAGTCCACGACCGGTTTCGCACTTCTTGGGACTCATCAGGTAGGCGCAGTCCCCGAGTTTTGTCAAACTTATGTTCTACGTGAACCTCAATTGGATTGATTTCGATAAATACACTCATTTGTAAATCAATTTGGATTTTGCTGGAAACTCAACTGGAACATTAGGAACATCAAAAACAAGAGATTTAGCCAGGTTCCAGGTGAGTCTCCCGACAAACCAAGTTGATTTGCAGATGAGTGTATTTATCGAAGGCGTTCAATCATTCCTAGCTACATACTTTGGAAGTTACCTAGTAACCTACTGGCAGGTGTGCAGACAGTCAGACATACATGAATAAGTCGAACTGATAACATCATGCCAAGGGACCGGATAAGCGTACAAGGATAAAGAAATGATTTCGCGTTTTTTTGTTGCACCAAGACGGAAATTAACACTTTCCCACAGCTACCTCAACATAAGCTTTTTTGAAACTCGGAAGGATCTTATTTTACTACACTAGGCTTCGTTGGATTGAAACAGACGTTGGAAATAACTGAAAAACGTAGTGAAAATAGGGTGCCATCTCTTCACAGAAGCAACCTTTTACAGCAAGCGAACAAAGAATCCCTTTTTAGACTCTTTTGAATGGTAACTTTTCTGCAGATGGTCTCTCTCTGGAGGGAATGACTGAAGCATAGTCTGACACTGTGTGCGAGAAAACATGTATTCGCTCAGAAGACGAAGAAACAATTTTAAGAAAACTTGAACTGTTCATATATTAAAACGTTTGCTCAGTGAGTAGACTCAATTTATCTAGGAAAATTGTTGGACCACCCCGCAGTCATTTTAGTATGATTAAGTGGTCAATATTTTTTATTGATGTTTTATTCTAGAATGATCCATTCTTTGCATCCATGAAGTAACAGGCTCACCTTGGGGCTGGATCTTTTGGAAGATAACATTCTAACTGTTTCTCCAAAGCCTGTGTTAGGAGAGTACGTATCTACCAGGACTCAGCACTTCAATGAAAGCACAACTTCTGTCGTGTCCTTTGAGGCACCGTTTTCCAAGAAAGAAGTTTTCTCCAGAGTTAGTAAATAGTCCAAAACTGGTTCTTTACTAATTTTCATTCAAACCCCTTTTTTCGATTCAATTATACTTTTGGAAAGCGATGGATTAGATAAACCTTGATTTTTATCGTAAAATGTGTTAATCATTTACGTCTAAGCAGCTTCTCATCTACAGTTAGGTATATTATTCGATGGTTTCGACTTGATTGTATGTTTTACGCACACGATAAAACATTTATCAAGAGCAGCGGAAAAACATCATCTAATTGCCGTGGCACGTAGTCGATCTGGAGACCGCAAAAATGCAGTCGAAACTGATGCGCTCTGAGTTGGATTTGAAATTTTACATAAATAACCAAGGGAACGTTTGGAGGGTAATGTCATTCGTTTGGCTTCTGGTAGCCCTAAAATAAGGGGACAGATGTGATAAACCTTCACAAAAAATCCGTTACGTCTATGACCAGAATGCCATATTTCTTAACCGTAATATCGATAGCCCAAATAACAGCGTAAACTTCAGGTAGGCACAAGGACTTACAAGGCTGAAACGTTCCAAGGGACATCAGTCGCCTCAGCTTATTGTTTTATGAGAGGTTCACCTGATACTGGTTCTGTTATTTACGCGACGTGCGGGGTAGTGTTCTCAACCAAACTATTTATCGTTTCGTGTACTCTATGTATGAAAAAACGGCGGAGGTTCTGCCGAATCTTACCCTCAAATAGCAACCGGCAATATATCACATTCTGGTTACGACGATTTAGAGTGTTGAACAACTGTCAAGACTGATGTAGAATGCACTACGCATGTGCCACTTGGCTCAAAAACAACTAGTCCTCAATAGAGAGTCTGTCCTCTAAGTGAACCCAATCTTTGCTGAAAAGCCGAGAAGCATTGCACCGTTGTTTCATCCCTATTTGGAATCATGAGCAGTGCACATCTCACGACACTCCACGGGGGACCTTAAGCCCGCCACTGGCCAGTGATTAGTTAGAACTCTTACGAATGGCTGGCTGATCAGCATGCATCTCACGACACTCCACTGGGGACCTTAAGCCCGCCACTGGTCAGTGATTAGTTCGAACTCTTACGAATGGCTGGCTGATCAGCAATGTGATTAACCTGCTGCGCATAGACAGGATCGGTTGACCACTTTTACTGCAGGAAATCTCCAATGAAATGTCACAAATCTCCTCACACTACCAACCAACAATGTAAATTTTTTGGAACCTGGAATTATATCAAACCATCCTAGTATCACGGAAAGTGGTCAGCCTCAGAGTCCGTCCAAAATCTAGTTAAGGAACGGTAATACTTTTTCTCCGCATCTTTGGTTATCCTCGGCAAGAAAACCATGAAAGCCAAAAAGTTATTGTTATGCAATTTCTACTCAACACAGCCCACAATCCGTTAAACTAAAAAACCACCGTTTTTGTTCACTTGCATGGAACCGTCCGTGGAATGGAAATTGCTTTAGTAGAAATGTACAATCCCAGACGGTAGATGAGGGGACTTGTCACTGTAATTCATTTTTTAAAATAGGCACTTTCAGACAAGTAAAACAGCGGAAAAAGTCTTCGAACTCTCAACATAAAGGCGTCATAACAGTTGTTGAAAGGTAGGGCATTTATTCAAGATGGTTCACAAAGAAATGAGTCCCGACGGTTGACTAGCTGGAAGGCACAGAACGTGACCATATTAGTTCTGCAGTTTGATGCAAATGCGTCATAAACATATACACGAATTTACAAAATTTTGATAAGTTCACCTTGCCTTTGAGGATAAAAAATTCACATAACTTACCACATGCTTCAAAAGACCAGCAAATGATGAAAATTCACCTAGGTTGCTTGGTAAATCACATCATTTAGGTGTTTTGAGAAATGGAATGCCTTGTTGTCTAAATATGCTGATTTGCAATGCTATAATCAAATACTCAAATAGATAGCTTTTTTCAAAATACTCTTTTTACCTGAATATGGTGCACAATTGCTGCTTTGTGCTTCACTTGCCACGTTATCCAAGATATTGCAGTGTATTTTCTGACATACTAAGCTGATCAAACTCATCGAAAGTCCCCTATCGGTCTCGAAGTGTTTCTAGTGAACAGTGTAAATAGTTTTAGCGACGTAACTAATGTGTTTTCCGTCTGATAAGAACGGCCAGAGAGCAGTGGGGCCATTCAATAGACAGCCAAGTCGCACCAAACTTCAGAACGGATTTCTTTGCGCTTAGGGTAATCTCGGCCTCAGGGAGTAAAACGAATATCGTCTAAATCAAAGGGATCTGGGCTTAGACTGTGACAACGTAACACACCGACAGTTCACTAAGAAGCACTTGAAGACGTACTGATTACCGACAAAAAGGGACTGAAGTGTGTGATATGTTCTTATCGTGACTCGTGTTTGCCGAAATTCTAAACTGTACACTGCGCTCGTTTAAATGAGGCGGTGCGCCGACCAGTTCTGGAGTTCAGTGAATCCAATTCGCGGGAGATTAAAGTTTCAAGTTGACATCAATCGGCAGCCATATCTTGGAGCGTTTCCAAACAGGTACAGTGGGGATCACGCGGTTCCCATCCTGGGAGACGAGTTGCACCGACAGCATCCAAACATTTCGTAGTCCCTTTCATACCCGTCTTCCAGGTAAAGGGTTGGCCACTTTCCTACTTGCGTCACTCTAAATTTGACACGGAAGGCACGAAAAAGCAAACCATGGTATGGCATACAAATTACCTGGCTTAACCAAGGCAGCTTCTGGTGCTGGACATATTCTTCGGTGGAAGTCCCCGTTGTACATAAAGCCACGTCTTCTTTCATAATATGTGTATCTGAACTTCGCGTGCGATAAGTTTTCCGACCAGGTGTTACGTAAATATACGTTGATGCTTTTCAACGAGCCATACGGGAGCCATATCTTCAAAAGTGGTTCAAACAGTTGTTTGTTTTATCAAAACAATCAATATGACGATTGAAAAGCAGTTAGATTACTTAGTTTACCGATCGCCGAGTCTCATGCATGGTAAACTGCTGTCTATTTGCCACCCCACCCGAAGTGACCACGAGGGCTAAGATACTGTCAGGTTTTCCAAACCTAGGCAAGACCATTAGAGATTCCTAGGTTAGGTTCTAACCACAGTCGTTCCGGTTAGCAAGCTTGCGCCTTAACAAGCGACTATCTCTGGTCTGGCGGATTGATCTGCTTGCAGATTAGATCAGGGCGGTTCTATCCAGTCTGTTATGGCTGTGTTTCACTAGGCACCCTGCTTTTAGTCATGCCCACGCGCCTAAACTCTGACGGTATATAACTGTAAGCCATGTGAATCGTGGCCTTCAGCCACCTAAACTAACAAATACGTCTACAAAATGAGCGTAAGATTCTTTGCCCGATATGTACTAAGCCACAGTATTGAGCTTCAATCATCCACTCACCCAAATATCTTTTGGATGAATCCGAGGAACTATTGCAAGAATTTTACCTACTCCTCGTTTCCCCATATGAAAGAGTAGGAATCGATTGGGTAGTCATGGCGACGGTTACGCATTGAGCATCATTTCTATTTGTGGCCCTGTAGTGAAAAATGTATGTTTTGGACAACACAAAACAAACGGTAACGAACCTCTGTCAGTCTCCATAGAGCTTGAAAGGTTGACTGGCATACCAACAATTACTTGAATAACAGAAAACGAAATAAAAATAACTTAACACACACAAAAGGGGTTGCTTTGAAGAACAATTTGACACAGGGATTTGCGAGATCTGGATTATCTCTTTTGACACGGTTGAGATGCAAATCAACAGGTACTCACGGCCAAAACCTTTTAAATCTCCGTCCGTTTCGAAAAGGTAAAAACAGCAAAGCGTATGTGCTAGAATTGAAAACACAATCAGAAGGAGACGATGAAGAGCCAAACTGGGATCGATTAGGGCTGGTCGTCCGTCGTGGTACTTTTTTGTGCCAGTTTGGGATAACAGCGACGGAAAGTAAAGGCAGTACCAACACTCTGTGAAGAAAAGCACAGGTGATTGGAGTACAGTCAAAGAGGCGAGGTGGTTGCGTCTCGTCGGTGGGGTTTCCCATTCAGTTCCATGAGTTAAGTTAGCATCGCAGATCACCACGACAATATGTTGGCAACAAAGAGACACGTGTTTTCTGCAGCTTCGAGGGAGAGTGCGTGGAATTGATGGTTACATATGGAGAACTCTCTGATCTTCCGTCCTAATTCTGTGTAATTGTTAGCCGCCGTTGAGGTAGGAAACCGATTTACAAGGCACAGTGGCAAACTAAATTGAGATGAAATTGAAATGATGCACACCAACACTGGACCATAGAGCACAATTGTTTTCCTAGAAATATTTAAAACCACGCAACAAGCGCTACAAATCCTGAAGACTTTTAAGGATCACTGGTCGACGGCTGCAGGAGAATACTTATTTAGATGCAAAGGGATATTACAAATAACAAAAAGTAGTCGTGATTTGAGGACCACTTGCATTTTTTAAAATGACGATTTCGAAAAGATTTTGAAAATCCGAGAACCACTTCACAGCGGTTTCATCTCTGTTTGGAATTGTCACCACCGGGCACCTCAAGAAACTCAGAGAGTTTCCAACCCATCACATTCTGTCAAAGGGACAACAATTGACATTTTGGCCGCGTGCAGCTGATTAGCAGTATGATTAGCCCTCACTTAGAAAAGGCACTAATCCTTCACTCACGGAAGCCAAATCACGTGGTCACTTATTGAGTGGCTCCTTGAGTGACGAATTCTCAGAAGTCAGTTTCGCTCATTTTGTGAAATTATTCGTCCTCTGAGCTACGCTCTATCTAAGTGAGAGCAAAACATGATACAAATGAGCAGTCCGTCGCCAAACGGCTGAAAGTTCAAACACTAGCCAGAAAATGGTGGGTTCGAAATTCTGAGTTTTTTTGAGGTGTCCAGTGCTGAGAATTCCTAACAAGAGTGAAATCGCTGTACAATACTCCTCGGATTTTCAGCATAGATTGGCTTCATTGATAGGATACTGACTGACTGAAACGCTTTCCGTCATACGTTTTCAGCGTCCAGTCTTTCAAACACAATGGCCATTAGGTAAATAGGAGTATTCTACCCATCATGGAACAATCTGCACTGGCAGGTATCTTGTAAAAATCTATTGGCCAATGGCAATATTCCATGATTCAAACAACCCAATTGCATATCCTTATTGATGAGGAAACACGTCAAAACCAATAATAGCTGTTATTATTTCTTATCGGCTGTATTAGTACGGAATTTTCTGGGAGTCCTGGTTTTTAATCACAACATCTAAGAAGCAAAATCTGCTTCGGGGGTCTTCTGGCAGAACCACACCTCCACACAGAGACCGAATCTATTGTTTACAACAGGTGTGGCGTGTGATTTAAACTAAACTGATTACCAAGAAATTGGTGAGTGGTATCACGGAAAAAACGGATGAATGTCATAACGAGTTGTACGAACACCGAATTCCACTTACTAGTTTTTTTTATGTTAAAGCAGGTAGGCATGACTTCACTTTTCAAATGGATCACTAGATTATCTTTGTTCCCTTGCTAATCAGTGAACAATTTGTCTCCAGCTAAGACGGAAAATTATTGTAGACCTTACAAGCACAGGTCGATTTTATTGGTGTCCTGCACCAGGGCGAGGAACCACACGGAAATTCACTGATTTCCTTTCTGGAGATATCATTCGACCGGACAAACCAAACTGGGCATTCTAGTGGAGCTGTTTGCCTCTAAACGGGAAGCTGTAGTAAAAATATACCTAAAGAAACATCTTATTCAAACTGTGCTGATCCAAACGAGCTCTTAGATTTTGACAACGACACGTAAATTATGCAACACTGGCTAATTTGTGGTCCTCACTTTGCCTTCCAAACTTTTTTCCCATTTTTTTCCGTAATCCTCGACCCTTATCCTCATACAAAATCTTTAGCAATAAATCATTCGCTAATTCTCCTGACCAACTTGTCTTACTCAAACAGAGATAACTTCCAGTCAAAAATTTGGCTTTCCTAACAAGACGTTTTTGGGATAACATAAGTCAACTACTTCGTTACATTATGGATTTCCACACGGTCCATCGTGAATTGCGTGCGTCACTAAGTTTTTCGCATATAAAGCCTAAGAGGCAAACTGTTTCAAAGAATCGTCTGTAGGTTAATTTTGAAGGAGTGTGAGAATTTTTGACCATGTGTTACGTTTCTGTGTGTTAAGATTTGTTCTCAGTTAGTTAAGGAATGTCACATATTGTCACCGGTACGACTGGTGCAACACCCTGTTTACGGACTTGATTATCACTGTATTTCTCTATGCTCTGGGAATGTTAGGACAGACTCTGCTCATGGAAGCGCGTTTAAAGCAGTCATGTTACGTACCAAGGTTGCAGATTGCGGGCCATTTAATTGTCCTTAGAAAAGTACGAAAAAAGCGCGAACGCTTTGCGGATGCTTGACAAATTTCTTTACAGTACCTGTTCAAGAATCGTCGATATCTGTGATGAGGTGGCCACCCCAGCAGTGAAATGTCCAAAAATAATAGAAACAGCATGAGCACTAATACACAATGAGATGCGCGGACCCGGTGGCCTACAATAGATGGCAGTTAACCACGTTATTCGAAATAGCCAATAGGATTTTGGCTGAGGACTGGAACGGCAAAACAAAATGGATTCAGCTTCAGTGCTGCGACAGGTTTAAGTTTGAAAAACTACAGGCTTTGTGTGGTACTTCGATGAAATCTGACACGTGAAACACCGGCCTGACGAATTCCACTTAAGACTGAATTTGAGACACAATGCATCTCAGTGCTCAACCACATGCGTGCCATCTGGAACAGTCGTAGACTGTCACTTATACCAAACAGTCAACTAATTTTTTTAGCTGTAGCACCCTTTCGGTGTCTAGCTGCCATACCACCAGAAGGAAGCACGACGGCTGGGATACGGCCAAGTTGCCCAAGGCTAGGACATGGAAGTCGAGAGGCAGAGGTCGGGTTCGAGGTTGCCCAAGGCTAGGACAGGGAAGTCGAGAGGCAGAGGTCGGGTTCGAACCACGGACTTTCCGGTCAGTAAATTCGCGTTCTAACGACTGAGCCATCTTGCCCTCTCAGTTATACCCACCGTTAATTTGGATCCCTACAAGCGAGTGAGTAGACCACCACTGTACACACTCACAACCAGCATAACGCCACTTAAAGTAGGTTTACTGCCATTTCCTTATCAGTACTTTTCTCATCCTGCTATGGATCTACCGACTCACAGAAGCAGCCGTCATATGACTAGTGGTGTACCACTTGTTAAACCACTCCCACTTAAGCGGCGTGGAGACGAGCATCCCCCAGGAAGGCCCGTTATCATCTGTGAGCGTAATCTGCTGGTGAACGTTACCAGAAGCTTGATGTAAACAAAAACTCCCACAAGTTCGAACAGAATAAATTTGGTGGTGCAAAGTCCAACGCCATACAGGGAACAAGACAAAAGTACAACTAGAAACAAATCAATCAAATTACGGATAATGCAAAGTTTCACTGGCAGCTTTGGGGCAACATTGCTTACAAGGTGAAACCGAATGCTAATGAGCCGAGAAGTTGAAAAGCCACCCAGTGCAGCTTGGTCCTCATTGAGAATCGTTAGCAGAGCCCATCTCATGGTTCCACAAAAACATTCGAATTTTCGTCCTCTTGGCAAGCGGTTGAACACCAAACCGTTCGATCAAGAACGGCTGTTGAGCAATGTTAGTAAATCGCTGTTTGTCAGGACATAACGCCACTTCTTCTTCGACTACGGAATTCCCCTCACATAGACACGCATGGGTCTATGACTGATGACTTCCCAGATGAATGTTCAACTCGACCTGTGAACTGTACTTCCTTATGAGTTGCCCATATATTTACTATGAGATAATATGGTGAGATTTTGCAGTTTTAGTCGACATTTTGGAGTTTTCCCGAGTATTCGAGAGGTTAATGATAGCTCAGCGAGTAGGAAGCGAACTTACTGACGAGAAGATTCGTGAATCGAACCAAACCCCGAAAACTCGACTATGCCTGTCCAGGTTCCGGCAACCTCGCAGTATCCCAACCCTGGTGCTTCCATCGGGTGGCGTGGTAAAAATGTGTTACAACTGAACGATATTATATTACTTCATTATTACCAAGATCGATCAATTTGAACTTATCTAAATCAAACCATGCTACGACAGATGATTACCGGGCTGTTGTGAAACGAGTAGTGTGAGAACAGCGTCGTTCATCTGCTGACTACTTCGTGAAACAGTTTGTCAACCGCAGAAAAGATCAAGGTAGTGCAAATGGGACCAAGAGCTTTCAAAATATGGCTCGCAAAACCAGTATTCTAAAAGGCTGCTAAACGTGCAAGAAAGAATGATGAAGGATTGTCGAAAACAGGTAGCATTTCGTGAAATTCGTGATGTTACTCCCACAGTATGATTTAGGCGACAGTCCGGGTTATCAACACGAGTCATACATTTTAGGACGACGTTTGATTTTGGAGATAGGTTGAACAGTCTATGAAGGTGAACTAGATGATTTTTGTGTAGACTACACAAGTCAGAATGTGGATGACAAGTTTATTTAGATGACTCTTATCTCTCAAACACATTTCTTGAAGCAAAGGACTGCAGAAGAATTTACCAGATAACAAGTTTTTATGTGGATGGTTTAGGTTTGGCATCTCGCAATGTCTGGAACATTTTTTTACAAGACAAATGTGGTTGAAGTCTCAGAATGTGTGGTCTTTTGTCTGTAGCGCTCGGATATTTATGTGGTGAAATCGTGGACGAATAAGTAGAGAAAAAGGCGAGACAAGCGACATAGTCTTTCCGGTTATAGACCTAAAAGAATTTGTTTATACCCATCCTCAATTCACTCTCAATTCGTTTTCTTGTTTCGTCTACCAAGATAAAACAAAACAGCCCGCACTGTAGCCTGATGCGCGCGTCCCCTGAGATTCAGAAATATATCGCTTTGATTCCAATTAGCAGACATGAGTTGAGCCTTATAGATTCGTACACTGAACTCTGTGGATGATTCTTTAACGTAAGAAGGAAATATGTCGTATTTTATTGTGGAAAAACGGCTTACAGACAAGTATGCTGTATGGACATAATGATGCAAAAGTCTAACGGAAACACAGTTTCGACTGAAGTCGATCAGGATCCACTGTCCACATGGCTGATATTCAGCTTGAAGCAGAAATGGACACTTTGAATTCACCAGGTCGTCTGAGCCAAGTAATCTATTCAAACCTGATACCGCGAGGGCCAATGGAAATGACCGCTTTACATTCATCCGACTAAAGCGCCCAACTAACTCGAAACTAGGTTTCACGAAGAATGAGAGAGTCACGTGTCAAGCTTCTTAATCATGTTCAACGGCAAACAGAATCGATCGGAATTTACCACCAGGTCACCGGGAGAACTAGACCTCTCGTTCTCATATTCCTGATCAGTACAGATCATATTTCCCGAGGCTGGAATGTCCGCACATTTGGTGGCAAAATATATCGGGTGCGTTAATTGTTTATTGATCAGGTGGCTGTTGATTTGTTTGCCAAGCTTGGCAGTCTGCCTGCAGACGTTGCGTCACTAATCACGGGGACAACATCAGCGTGAGCAGTGGTCATTGAGGCCGTCAGTACATGTCCAGCAATTTTCGCGAAGGCAGACGGGGTCGGAAATTGTTCAATGGGGCCAGTTTCAGAAACAGTTTCCAAGATATTCGGACCTCTTTGTCTTCAGGAGATCTGAGAAAAATCAATATTTTTGAGCGCAAAAAGACGTGAACAAACAAGGGTCGAACGCGGGTGCTCACATTAGTCTGTGAGTACACTTATTCGGGTGCAACTTTGTAAACAACAACCAGCGATCCCGGTCCCATCAGAGATGTGGAGCAAACAAACCCACAGAATGTGGAATCTGATCAGACAATCAGCTGTATATAACTCATGTAACCATAATGCCGATCACCTAAGTACTTACTCCCATATTCGTCGTCAGACGCAAGGTGTAATGTGAGCATGCATTCTACAAATCTCGGAACCGCCCACAACAAAATCCAAAATTGTCCAGCAGGTTTCAAGTGTCTGTGGCGCTACCTGACTGCGAAGTTTTCACATGCAGGTCAGTCGATCGACACAACATAGGTATGTTATTGGATCGTCGTTCGAGTCCTCAAGCTTTCTGCTCACATCACTCAAGCGCGAACATGTTCACTTGTTCAGACGTGGAAATTCAGGTGCGTCCAGCCTACTCTGGTGCAGTAGTGATAAGACGTCTGATGTGCGGATTTCGAACCCCGGCCACTGCCACTGCCATCTCTTTGACTCGTCTATGATACCCTAACCTGGCCTAACCCGTTCAATCCTTGAACAGACTGCTGGTTGATGGCAACGATCAATCTGCACTGTCTCACGTGCTATTCTAACGCACCCTCTCACTAAAATGGCACACTGTATGCCGAATTCTGTTTTGTGGAGACAGATCACCTTGTTTTCTTCACTGCTTTTGAGGCAATGTTATAATTAGGGGCCTATTTCGATATCTCTAAGATAATTCCAGATGGAACTTAAGAAAACGTTTGTGCAACAAAGAGGGATTCAGCTGATATTCAGCTGATTCTTTTACGAACACTGGTTTCATAGAAAACGGCACTGGCAAACATCTATGTCTCCGATGTGTCTTGATGAGTCCGCACTTGGATAACAAGGACAACAGTGTTACAACTTGGCGGAGTATTTGAGTGCCAATATAGCAGCTGCTTTGAAAAGAACAGTCTAGAGTGGACAAGCGTTCGAAGAGAGCAACACTCGGAACACCTGCGTGTGCTTGTGTCAAACTAGCTGTTGGCCAGTCATGGACTTGTTGTAAGCACAAAGACTGATTATATAGATGGATCGTTACCTGCTCACCTATGGAGAACTCCGTCTGTCACGCCACCTTTATTCAGCAGAGCTTTCATCGTGCCTCTGAGACCATTCTATGCTGAGAAGCTGAGAAGCACCTCCGTACAGCCATTTTATCCTTGTTCGGAATCACCAGCAATACGCATCTCGTGAAACTCAGAAAGTTTCGGTTCCGCGACCGTCTGGACTGTCGAACACAGCCATGTGACCAAGCGTGGTTGGTCAGTAGTGTGATTAGCTCTCACTGAGACAGGACGTAGCGACATTCATCCTTCAGTGACGGAGAGCCACATCACGTGGTCCTCTATTGACTGGCTTCTAGATTGACGACTTCGCCGTCTCTAAACTGTGTGGTTGAACACGACCTGCTTGCAGCAAGTGTCAAGTTGGTTTTGACAGTTTCCATTGTGATAAGAGTCGATAAGTGATTTAGCATCGAGCACAGTTGTTCCGTTGCATGACCCAACACTCGCAAAGGTTGGAATAAATCCCCATAAATGAATTGTGGATCTTCAAGTCTCAAAAACTTCAGGTTTGCAGCACAAAACGTTCGTGTCAGAGCACTCCCCAGATGAGGTGCTGATACCTCACATGAAGTATCTCCTGTGAAGCGTGAACGGAGAAACAACCTTCTGTTGATGCAGATTGAGAAACGCACAAGGAAATGATCGTATCCGGATAAACATTCTTCGATAAGGTGTTGGTTATTTTCGTGGGTTCATTCTCCAGAGCATCTGGACAACAAGTTCTCTTTGGTTCTTGGACCAGGGTTTGTCAAGGTATAAGACTATGGTAGGATTGAGTGTGGTGAGTCCTAGTTTTCCCATAAAAATGCTAGCCAGCCCTAAACGTGGGTTCAATCTGCACGTCTGTAGAAAACGACTCTGAACTTCAATAGCATATCGTAATTACACCTTAAAACAAATTCTTCGAGGCCCTAATCAGCTGACATATGCAAAAAGTCGTTCTCCGTCAGAAAACGCTGGTGAAATGTGATTTAATTTGTGTCAAACACATCTGTTTGTCACTACCCCATGCGGACTAAATGGTGCCTACAATGTGAAGAGTATTGGACTTACTATGTTGGTGCAGTACTCTTGTTCGACTGTCACTTCGCCACTGGAATACTGCATTATTCTATAGCACTATCGTATTTAATGGTACCGGGAGAAGATTCGATCATTCTCAGTTGGCATTTCGTCTTATTAGGGAAGTATATCCATGTGGAGAAGCACTGCACACACCGGTTTCATGCTTTCTGGGGATCATCGGAAATGTACAACTCACAAAACTCTGAGAGTGACCAACCCGTGACATTCCGGTCATATATTGAACATTTGAATTTTCGGTCACTCGGGAAACCAGTCAACATTTGACCACGTGAAATGGTTTCTGGAACTGAGGGATGAGCGGCGCTGCATGCTCTCTGAGTGACAGCCAATCAGATTGTTGTGTTAAACCACTTGCAGGAGGATAGCGGGTTCTTGAGATACACAGTGCTGATGTACGGCGCTTCTCGGTTTCTCAGCATAGACTGATCTCACTGGCAGAACGAAATCTCGATTGTTATAGCTTTAACGAGAGCCCTAGTCGGGGGAGAAGCACGGAACATCCCGATATATTATCGTTGTGCTATTCCATCATATTCCAACCAAAAATCACGCACTCTATCACTCTAGTTGTGAAAACCTTTTAGCGCTCTCACAGTGTAGATCAAAATCATTCGCCCTTTTCGACATTTGAATTCTTGATACGTACTTCAGCCCAATTTTCTCCTGAATAGAAACAAATGCGGAAAACTTAAAATATTCCTCAGTTAAGTAAGGCTTGCAGAGGTACAAACCACGTGGTTGACCTTGTTGCCATTTGTCTTTGCACCTGTCTCAGCTAATCGGTCTTTGAAGATACCAAGTGCTTTGCACTTGGCATTCTGTCTGCACCGGTATAGCGCCATGATCAATGCCCTACTCCGTGAGTGATGAGTGAAAAAAGGAAGATTTCGAATAACCTGACAAGCGTACGGTGATAAAACCTACCTCACTTTGAAGACCAAAATGATGAACAATGTTCGGTCAAGCACCAATACGGCGCCCACACAAAGGAAGTATAACTCTTCGTAGTTCAAATATCAACTGCCATCTGTCATTCAAATCAGCAAACCAAGATGCATAGGACGACAAAAACTCGAAAAACATTTCTATAGCCCTATGTAATTAAGTTGGGTGCTGTCGGTGCTACTCGCCTTCTAGGATGGGGACCACGTGATCCTCACTGCACCTGGTTGGAGACGCTGCAAGATATGGCTACCAACCAATGTCAGTGGCGATCTTGTTGTCATTTTCTATCCAGATTGTCTGAATGAGTGTTTGGAGGTGTAGGCACCTCGGAATGATTGTATTAAGGCAGCAGTAGGTCCCCTCCCCGTCCATCTTTATTCTTTTCTTCACAAAAGGACTTTCAATCAAATCATGGTTGTACGGCAGCGAAGCATCGGCAGTGAACACTGATGTCATGCTGTCGATGACGATGATGATGACGTAATTAAGTCGCTCATTGTACACATCTTTCCGTATTTTATAAGAGTATTCAAACGCAAAGTTTACACAGTGTCAGACAGAGAATAACATAGGCACAGAAGACTGTGCCAAGTAGTTCCGGGGTTTTGCCTGGTTTACACAACCTCGTATGTTTAAACCAAACAATCTTTGGAGCAGTTTCTGTGCACAGCGCATTTAAAACAATTCGCCCAAATGAAACACGACAATGTTTTATAGCCTGTTGCATACTGCAGATACGAACGAGTGTTCATGAAGTTGACATTTGGAAGCTATCCCATCGGAGCAGAATTGGGTTTGAAATCGTTGCACAATATCACGAAGGGATTTCGGGATTAAAGTTAAACCGTTGGCGGATATGTGACCTGATAAGTTCCCCGAGATGCCGTAATTCACTGAAATCTCCTTGCAGATCACCCAGCCAGTCTTTGTAGTAAAAACCTGTCCTGATGGTACAACAAGCGTTGTGTTTATTCAGAAGATCTACAAATACACCTAACGTTTGTTTTTTCTGTCAAACACATAAGGAGCTGGGTTGTGATGTGTGGTAAAAACCAAGTGATCTGCAAGTCTTATGACCCTTTCCGCCTCGTCGGACTGAAACGATGTGATGGGACAACCGACGCCCAAAGAGTTGTTAAACTTCTTGGATTATGGCATGAGAAATTGGCAAAGCAACTGAGGATCAGTCTTGGCATGATCCGTATCTCTCACCTGGTAGGCGGTGAAAAAAACTTCCGGAGAAAACCAAATGATCAGTCTATCCATCTGGAGGGAGCTGGTCGAATGTGACCTCAGCTGGCCACTCTAGGGCCAGTTTTCTTCAAATCCACGACAAAACTGTATGGCAAAACAACTGGTAAAAGACAAACTGCAAAGCGGCCTTAGTAAGATAGACTGTGAAATATTTTGTGGTTCTCACTTGAATACATTTGTTGTGATCCGTAGTTTGATTTACGTGTTTTTTTCAATTGACTGAAATACCCGTAAATTTGCTTTGTTTCAGTATTTACTTGACGTGACTGTTCGCACGCTTGCTATAAGATTGAGTGGGCATCTTTTGTGGAAATGAAACTTCCTAACGTTTTTAGGGATACAAGCGAATGTTTGCAAAGTTCAATTCCAACTAATTTTGATGACGCGGTGGTTCTAGGTTACCTGGCACAAAGAGAACATTCAGGACATATGTGACAGAGCTTTGACCCTATTTGCAAACTGTGCGGACACATTTCACTGTGCTGTGTAGTTGACGTGCATCTGAATTTCACGTGGAAAAATTGAGAAAACTCAACTAAGTGCAAATAGTACACTGTAGCCGGAAAAAAACTACAAACGTCTCAATAAGTAATGAATTATTGAAAGAGAAACGCCCATCATCCTTCCTAGACTGGCGACGTAAGTCATTGGCGTCAGAGTGTGATGAAAAAAAAAAAACAAAATTTCCCGCATTACTTAAAATTTCGTCGATAGCTACCGACTATTCTCACAAAGTGGAGGGTCGCCCAATGTTATTATGACAACTCCGAAGGCAAAACAAAATGGAGAGAAATCACATCAGGCAGGCATACATTCAAAACAATTTCATAATTGTACCTTTTCTGGGCCAAAGTTTTTTTGACAATCAGTCACCTGCCACACATAGATCTTTTCTAAATTGAGCTGATTCTCAGTACACCAAAAACGCAAATAAGTACACGGCTATAAATCGGATAAAATAATATAGATCACCACAAACTATATTCTGTTGTATTATTACAATAAAAACGGCATTTTCTCAGGTATTTACAGTAAGGCGCTCTGTTTGAGGTGGTGCAAAACTGCTGCACGGTTCGATAAGTACGGGTGGACGTAGAGGCGAGCACGGACGGAGTCCACTTGACACTGGAACAAGTAAACACGCCTTCCTTACCAAACAACCGCTTGAAATAGTACTTTTTTATGTCCACCGTTATACTAATGAGAGGAAGGAGCCCTTCGCTGCGTTGTTTGTTAGAAAGCATCAACTAAACAGTTACAGACTCATGGACGGGAAAGTAAAACTCTCTTTTGCACCCTTTTAAAAAAACTGAAAATTCGCCTTCACTTGAATGCGTCTTCTTGAACATTTCTGGCTATTCAGTGACTATCACACGAATGTAAACGAGTGCACAATGGTAACACTGTAGCCGGAAAAACTACGAACGTTTCAATAAGTAATGAATTATTGGAAGAGAAACGCCCATGCTTCCTGGACTGGCGACGTAAGTCATTGGCGTCAGAGTGTGATAAAAAGCAATTCCAAAAACTTTGTAATAAATCTCACCTTCCATTAGATCAAGTCGGAGTTACGGGAAACCACATACTACTCGCATACCACATCAGTAGTATCCACCGTTACACTAGTTGCTCACGTGCTGTGACTGACCATGTGCTTTGCTCAGACATAGCACTTTTTAAAAGGAAAGTGATCAGAAATGTCAAAAATAGGAAATTTTGAAAAACAATCCAATGATTTTAAATAATGGTTATCGGATACTTTTGAAACACAAAATAAAAATCCACTTTCAGAAAGGTTTTCTGTACAATTCGTATCTTGGACAGAGTGAACACAACCAACTAAGATGGTTTCCTAGGCTAACTTTCATCTATTATGTTGGCTGTTAAGCGTTATTTAATGACAATCTTTAACACGTTCGGTTTAGTGTGCCAACTGTCTTTCAGTACGTAGATCTATTAACTCGTCCGGGACAAATCGTGGTGGGTTATAACTTACGATAAACGAACACATTTTTTCAACTGACTGCCTTATACGCATGCTTTAGCTCGAAAAAGACGGAGGCACAGGAGAGTGGAAATTCCCCCCTTACTTATCAAATTTGAAGATATATTTTAACCTTGAAAATTGTCAAGGTATTTCTCAAACTTGAGGAAGCAGAATTCCACAACAGAATCACAGGCATGATTAGGCAAATTCCAAAAGCTTCTGGTTAGAAGACAACAAAGACGTTCAAATGCTGCTCAACTGAGCTAATTACTTGCGATTCGGTTTCAAGTAAAACATGAGATTGACGGAAACTTGGGAACTGCACCTACCTGATGAGCTTCAAGAGACGTGAAATCGGTAATTGGTTGTGGAAGAGTTTTCCGTAACCTTATGAGTAGTTTTCCTTGTGAAAATATACAATGATATCTCTCAACGTGAAACATAAGAGGGCCTTTGTGCATCATGTACAAAGGAAGGATATTATAAGCGAGAGATTCAGCTGTGATTTATGTGAGTCTCCCGTGCAAACCAGATTGATATGCAGCTGAGTGTAATTGTCGGAAAACTACAAGTGTTTCTCAATGTAGAATGATCCTCAGTACCTGTTGTAGAGAGACAGAATTGGAAAATCTACCCGTGGCATACTCCTGGGGCTTCGCAGAGAATGAGGCAGCACTTTTCAAAATATGTGAAACAATCAGATATGCAGGGTCTTGGCATTAACATGCAAAACGTACTTGCAAAATCGAAGACCTAGGAGGAACAGGTTTGTCATACTACTCAATAAAATATCTTTTTACCAACTCCTTCATTTTCCAACTATGAGAATAAAATAACTAATATGGATTTGTTTATTGTCATCTGATGTAGACCTGGGAGTAACGGAGTTAAGGAATTTGTTACGTACGTAAAGACCTTGTGGGAAACCCATGTCTTTGGGACATTTTTCTGGTTTTCCACGGTTGGTTTCGTAAAATCCTTATGTCGTAGACTAGACAAGGCTGGTTTTCAAGCTTCCAGTAAATGGTACCCATGAAAGGGATAAAGAAACACTCGTCCTCCTGAGTACTTCTAAGTGAGGGCGGTTCGACGACCCACGACCATTTTCGCCCTTCTTTGGGTCCATCATGTAAGCATAGTCCGTGGGTTTTCGTCCTGAACACAAATTAAACACCTGTAAACAAAGTAGAAGGTCGTAAGTACATTGAAAAAATGTAGGAGTTTCTTAGTTATCCTTCGGAAAATCTCGAATTGAACGTCTTGTGCAAGCATAGTTTGATGTGAGCTAACCATAGAAGCAGTGAATTTGAGGGAGTTTTCAATTGTGCTTGTAAACATTCCTTCTCGAAGCTCATACAAATCGTTTTGCGATGCTCTTAACAAATGGATAGATGAAACGGTGTCCAGTACATTTTTGTCTCTATTTCGTACAAAAACAAACCGATTTTAGACCTTTGCGCGGATGAACGCAACATAACAGAATGTTCCAAGGGCTTCCTCTCAAAGTGAAATCAGAATTCTGATCTTCCCACTAGGAAGCACCACGGAACGGGGACCAACTTTTAACCCAATGAAGGGTGGGAGCGGCTGCGTATTCTTTTTTTGTTATTAGCTGAAATGAAACGGAAACAACCATATTTATTCAACTTTTGTGCACAGAGCTACATTTTTTCATATTATTTGAGCATCGCTCACTTTGCGAACCATTAAGACTCTGAACTTCTCGGACCTCACAAGAAACCATATTGACAACTTGAGATGTCATGAGGAAATGTACAGTTGAATCGAGCCTCAACCACGAAAAATCTGTGCCTCCGCATCAACTTTGACGGCGGCCACCTCACAGTGAACCTCGTAGTCAGTTATCTATGGTCAGAAGCAGTGCTACACCATCTGGAACCATCCCGTTAATTCCAACCCGTTATTGCATGACTATCTTTGGTGATCAGCACATCCGTACATTTTGTCACTCGGAAAACATGACTGCATTTTTAGTCATGTCTGCGTGCTTGAGTCCCGATGCAAATCGGTGTGTGCATGGTTATTTGTGAGACAGAAGTCGGGTGGCACGACTTTGCCATGTACTCACACATGAAGGAATAAATTAGTGCGGATCTTCCGTTGTTCTCCAGGTATAATCCTAGAATATCCGGCGCCGTTAAAATGAGTATTTTTGGTCTGACAAAACTCACGTCATTAATTCGGCTTTCTTTCAATTGCTAAGTGCGTCACAATTTGTTGGGCACATTATGAAGCAAGAATAATGAGGTGTCGTGAAAAAATATCCTTCAAGTTCCGTACGTCAAGCTCAACAGTAGACTTCTTGTGTCAATATGACATCCTTCTATGGGTACACATTGTTGGTTAAGTCTGAAGAAGTGACCTCTTCGTAACTCACTTGGAAAAACATACACAGAAGCAACAGAAGAAGTTGCAAAGTCAACAAGCACCCTCGATTCATCAGTCTAGTGAAGGTATATTTGAAAAATACCGCTAAGTGTTTTGATATAATCACACTAGAATGCACTTGACAGTGTGGCAGAGCATCCCGTGTGTGTGGTGACCTGATGAGTTTGACGCTGTGGTAAATATATTTTCATGGGATAGAAAACGTTTCCTATGAATGCACAATGCAAACCTAAATATTTGTAAGCAATGAGGTGACCCGGCAGCTTATGGTTGCATACCAATACAGGTAGATATCTTATTATATGTATATGTATATAGTATACATATATATATTATATTACTCAAAGCATAATTCGGCTTGCGTCCGTCCGTTGTGGCAAGGACGCGATACATCGGTGATTTGCACACTGATACTGCTTCTTCATTGCGTGGTTTATTCCTCCGAAAGCGTTTTCTGAGACTTCTTTGCAAGATTCCTTGGGAGAATTAGTCCGGCAAATGTGTTTCCTCAAAATCTCATTTTCTATGACACACTGCTTTAAACAAGATTTGTGAAAATGCATTCTGGGATCTTGGTATGGATGGGACCATGCCGCTTTAGGCAACAAATATTCGAGTAATCAGATGAGAGACAGTTGAAGTTGTGGAGCATTGCACACCAATCGCATCGCTCAAGCGTGAACACGTTCGCCTGTTCAGACGTGAAAATTCAGATGCGTCCAACGTGCCTTGGTGGAGTAGTGGTAACACGCTCACCTCGCGTGTCAGATGTCCGGGGTTCAAATCCCGGCATGGCCACTGGATATGCACTGCTGGCACTTTTCAGTAAGAGCGAAACTCGAGTCCAGTGCTTCCATTTGGTGGAGACTCACCGGAGTAATTACTCCAGAGCAGGAGGCCGACCGTTCAAACGAGATTGGTGTGAATATGAACAAAATACCTATCCCGCAAAACCTCAAATGCATTCCACACACGTAAGAAGCTGTGTTTGTACCAAATGTGGTCGTGTGCAGGACGAGATCAATACACAAATTTTCGGGCCCCGGGTGGCGATCGCTTTGAAGCACTTTTGTGGACAAAGCGAAATGTCCCTCAATCTTAAGGGCAGTGTGTACAGGGAAGTGTACAGTACAGGATGGTTTTTGTACTTTTGTGAGAAGTTACTTGCGCAAGCATCTTAAATGAGACTTTTTCGACAGCTGGTTTCTCAGAACCATAGCCCATATAATTTCGTTTCAACGAACGCGCAACCAGGCAGTTAGAATACGAGGGTTCCGTTTTTGTAACCGGAACGTTATACAAAGACTGTACCGGTTCCAACATCTCCTATGGTAAGGTCCGGCTTAATTGCACATGCCGAAAAGAATTTTTGTTCTCCGTGTTCAAAAGTGCTCAGCCTTTGATCCGTCAAAGAGTCTGGAAGAGGTTACGAAAAGTCATGATACTGTTGGCGTAACTCCTCTTCCTGGATGCTATCTACGGGACCCTCCCTCACCTTTGGTTAGATATGCTGCAACATATGGCTGCTGATAGATGTTAATGGCAGTCTTACCAGAGTCTATTCAAGTTGTTTTATTGATTGTCTGTATGTGCAGGCACCTCGAAATGATTGTCACAGGCTAGCCCCAGGTCGCTCCTCCATCCAGTTTATTCTTTTCTTCACAAATAGGCTCCCAAAATATACGGCGACGAAGCAGCACTGTCAAACGTTGGTTTCGTTCTGTCCATGTTGATGATGATGATGATGACGATGATAATGATGATGATACTAAACAAACATTCACCAAGTTTTTGAGATTCTAATGCTCATTGTCAGTAAAATGAAATTGGTTGGGAACAATTATTTCTCTTAACAGTGTCTGTAGAGAGAAAATACTGACGTTGGTCTACCACACAGACGGATAATTCACTAATTAGGTGTGAATACATCGCGATCACATTAAACATCTTAAATGCGGTAGAGAATATAACTGACGTTACATTTTTATGGAGTCCGAGGATCTTTTGATTGTATCAGATGAAGGTTATATTTGAAAATGCCAAGCATGTTCTGGCTGGTGCCACAGACAAAGTGGAACTTTTTAAATATTCCTTATCTTCTGTCCTAAATCTGCTTACTTGTACGAATGGGAACATTCGAGGTTCTAAAGACTGTCAGTATGCACCACCAATTTTTTTACATCATGAAGGCTTTTCAGTCATTGTTTCCCTAAAAAGCTGAATCGGATTGGTTCGGACCACATGTCCCGTTGATCGCGATAAAAAGCGATCGGTCTATCATGACGATTGTCAGTATGTAAGACCTCACGGATTTGCTTTTTGGCATACAATAGTGCAAAAGGTAAAAACCCACCACGTGGTCAAATCAGCTAGGTGCAGACATCAACTGAGACAGACCTTTCCAGAACACGCCAGGCACAAAGTCACGAGTCGGATAACTTAATCGGAAGTTTGGTAAACAAGGAGTGATTTCCAACCCGGCAACTCTTTCCTGTTAACTCTATTTTCTTTGTGGTCGTACGGTAAAAGTTGATTGGATAGTCGGATGTTGGGCGTAATTCTTTGCAGGTTGAGCACTGCAGACAGTCGGGAGCGTACCCATGACTAATCGGGATAATTTATCTGAAGATCGATTACTCGGACAGGGGATCCAATTCAAGCCTTGGAACCGCAATTACACCCGAGAGGATTGGCATGGTCGGAAAAGTGCAGCAATACAACCACTTTCGTCCTCAATGAAACTCATCAGACGAACTGAGCTGACGAGCGCTCATCGCATTTTTACCCAGAACGTCCTGTGTGATTATAAGCGTATGGCGCGATGGGTATCCTTTCTTATACGAGAATGGGGTCTTATTCGACAAAATACGCTTAACAGTTATTAATAGGTATATACTTGTCTGAAATTGTAAACAGCAGTTTGGACAAGGTGCCGCACCTAAAGTCAAGTTCAACCGCTCCAAAAACTCCTAAATTCTTAAAACTATTAATCACACAGTCACATGACCTAAGCCCTCTAGACACGCCTGACTGGTCTTGATAGCGAAAACCGATTAGGTGCCATTTGATACATCTTAACAAACCCCTGTCCCTCGTTCGTTCCAACGATATGGTGCCAGCTTGCACGTGATCAAATTGGGCACTATACTCATGAGAATTATTCGAAAGGGAGTCTTGAGTTCGCGAATTAAAGAGCGGAAGAAAACTGATTGTAACCTCATGTTCACATTCATAAAGTTGCGTGTTTATAAGTAATAGAATGGCGAAAAACATGTAGAACTGCACTCCGATATTCTATCTATTTGTACACTTTCGCCAAACACGACGCCAGCTTTATGCCAGATTAGAGGACCCATGGATAGGATTGACGCCTCCGGTCATTTGCAGCTTTAGTGAAGATCGAAACTTACGGTGAACACCATTCCAGGCTAGATTCCTACAAATACATATAACTTTTGCCGTTCCAATTAACTAAACAAATGGGACGTTTTAAACACTGCATGTTTTATAGATTTTATTCAACATGGCCAATGACAATCCAGTTAAAAAGTTTGCTATGTTTGCACAGCTTTTTAATCATAACTGCTAAAATTGGAATCACTTGAAACTCGAGGTTTAGGTGAACAAACTACTTCTCGGTGGTGGCAATAGTGTTATCCAGAGGTACACAAACATACTGACTCCTCAGTTTTGGTAGCATAACTCGACATGCGTGATGACACGTGACAGGTAACTGTCACAGCAACATTGTATTTCCATAGTCTTTGATAAAATGTGACCAGGTTTCCGTACGAGCAGACGGCAATCTGAACTTATATCAAAAGAGAGAAATCTGAGTGAACCATGTAAGCAAATTCCATTGTTTTTTATAGCTAGGAAATCAACAAGCATAGTTCTGGACTTTTCATTGCAAATCAAAGTTTGCCGCAAACACTTTGAAAAAGTAGTCCTACTTAGGGAGTTTGTAGAATGGGAAAACATGGCAAGTGCATCCGGTGTGGAAGGACACATCACGTCCTGTCCGGCAGATGACATCCTCAATCTGTCTGGACAGAAGTCATGTTGTCAGATTCTATCAAAGACAGCTTCGATCTCGGGGAGCTAGCAGATATTCCAAACAGAATTAATCTTAATTAAGTGATAAGTTTGATATCATAAATGCAGTCTTGCTGAAATCACTAGAAAAATAGCAACATTTAGAGACATTGATGGATAGACACCACTCAGTTCACGACATTGATCAAGGCCATTTGTAAGTTATAATCAGTAGAGCAAATGACAACACAATCAAGGTATTCTGATTTCTTTATACCAAGTAAATGAATGCAGTCCATATAAATGGAGAATAAAAAGGAAGACAACACAGATCCTTGAAAAAGACCAGCACAAGTGAGTAAGGGGGGTAGATGCTCTATTGCGTGGAGTCATACATTGTCTCCATCAGTTTCGCCCTGTCAGATCAGTGGCAGTACACATCGGCCGGTACCGTCAAACTCATTTGTATAACCTGAAGACTACAATCGTACAACCTTGTATATTCTGCCGATTCGAAGGCAGCCAGGTTGCTTTCAGCTTAAGAGAAGCGTGACTTCTCACCAAACACAGTAGTTTGCACTCCTCGTAGGAGTGCTTTCTCAGCTATGTTTATAGAAGCAGAGGTCAAAAGTTGGTGGTATTTTTTATTTGACCCCAAGGTTGTCCCTGCCTTCCTCCAGCTGTCGGCAATTTTCCTAGCAAGGCCGATACTGACTAAATAGCGTAGTCACTGATCCCTTGAGCGCCATTCTTTGAGTAGTAAAGTCGGGAAGTAGGATGGACAAAGTAGGGACACTCAACATTACTAACGTCAAGATATGCTGGCTGTAAAATGAGTCACCTGTAATAGTGGTTGTATGGTTACACTCCTGATACTTACCAAATGTAGTTGATGTGTCCGGTGCACTAATAACTTCGCAGTCAGGTTTGATACAGAGATCACTTTCTGATGGATGTCCAAAAACGGTGTCATATGACTGCTTCTACCATTTACACAACTCACAACAGGCCTTATTATCTAGTGGCGTCAGCAAATAGCTTTTGCTCAAGCACTTGTTCTCCACTTGGATTAATCGCGTCAATGTTTCAACGTCTAGGTGACAGTAAATCTCGTAAGCCCTCTCTTTCCGTCCCCAAAGATACTTGAGAGGAGAACCTACACGCACGTATAGAAAATGTCTCAAACCGGGGCAACAAAAACTCCAACGTACGCCGAGCGAAGCGCCTTTGTACTTCTCACCATGCAGTGACGTCAGCGACTCTGACCATCAATCAAATCAAATTGGTCTCTGTCTAATGCATTAATCCATTACCTAAGTAGTGTGCTGGACGGAGACTTCACTGACCTTATGAGCAGCACTTAAACGTACGCCAGTACCCTATATATCTCTCCAGGTAAAATGGGAGACGGCTTTCATGTAACACGCCTAGTTGTTGAATATGAAGAACGACAAGACTATTTAAAACTCAGTTGAGTCTCCCGTCGGCACCGACCTAGTTTACACACGACTGCGTTTCGCGAACTATATACAATTTAGCAGTAAAGTGAAAACACACTTGACAAAAATTCAAAGGCTTGCTCAGCCTGATGGGTCACAAGAACGAGGAGACCGGCAGAGAGATTCCTTTTCATTCTGTAAGTTTTATTTCTCCTCATAAAGGAAGAATGATATTCTTCTGGGCAGCAAACGTATCACTATTCTCAGTTCTACCGGTCGATTAAAGTAAATATTTGTTATTCGGAAAAGTTTGGTAACAATCGGTAGATTTGTTGCTGGGCAACGTTTCGCTTTTGACAAAAAAGCTTCGTCAGGCCAAGTGACTAGGTTACGAGGTTGGTCGAGATTTAAGGCGGAAGGAGAACCAATCAGCTAAGTTAAGCTAAATCTCTGTTGGGTATCGGTCGAGGGATTTTTGGTGTTGGGATGGGTGACCAAGTGTGAGGCCGATTGGGGACCTACATGGATTTGGGCCCAGCCTAGGATCTAGTTCTTCCGGTTCGGTTCACGTGAAGATCCATCCACGACTATCTCAATAGTTTAAATCCACACATCAAGTTTAGTATGGAGATAGAGTCCACCTCGGGCACATTACCCTTCCTGGACTGTGTAACACATAAGAGTGGTGGAAAATTAAAAACCACTATCTACCAGAAACCAACAGACACAGGAACCGTCTTACACTACTCATCAGCACACCCAAAGTCTGTGTACGCTAGTATTGTCTCATCTATGTTTAGCCGAGTCAGAGCGCCATGCACATGAAATCGACCGAACGGCAGCTCAAATCGAGATTGCCAACAGACTTCAAGAACTAGGATACCCAGTGAGTTCGATCAGGCGTCAATTAAGAAGGATATTGGCTCCGGTATCGAAACCCAGCAGGGAATGGACTGGCACAGCAGTCATTCCATATAAAGCAAGAACATCGGAGGTTTTTCGAAGGGTGTTAAACTCAGCCAACATTCGAGTAGCTTTTCAGAGAGGAAAAACGCTTCGCTCAGTCTTGGTGCGACTGAAAGATCCCCTCCCGGTTGAAAGGACTAGAGACTGTGTGTATAAAATTAACTGCAACGATTGCACTAAGGGTTACATAGGACAAACCGCCAGGGAATTGCACACCAGAATTGGTGAGCATAAAAGGAGAATAAACAAACCACCAAAGAATGCGGTAGAATACCAAATGCTGGTCAAAAACTCAGCGATGGTGGTGCATACCTTAGACACGGGACATACAATAGATCTAGGCAATGTGGAAGTTTTAAGACAGGGACTGCGATTCACACCACAGCGGCTGATAGCCGAGGCGGTGGAAATCACCAAGCATCACAGCGTGAACAGAATCGAGGGTGTGGAGCTGGCGACCATATGGAAAGCGGTCTTAGACAAGCGGAGTTGACAGGTGACTGTGTGCGGGTTTCAATGCACGTAGAATCATTAGGGGTAGAATCAGGGGGTGGAAATCCCAACCCGACCAAAGTTCAAGAGGGATCTTCACGCGAACCGAACCGGAAGAACTAGATCCTAGGCTGGGCCCAAATCCATGTAGGTCCCCAATCGGCCTCACACTTGGTCACCCATCCCAACACCAAAAATCCCTCGACCGATACCCAACAGAGATTTAGCTTAACTTAGCTGATTGGTTCTCCTTCCGCCTTAAATCTCGACCAACCTCGTAACCTAGTCACTTGGCCTGACGAAGCTTTTTTGTCAAAAGCGAAAACTTGCCCAGCAATAAATCTACCGATTGTTACCAAACTTTTCCGAAAAACGATGACTACTCAATCGGTTCCAAGCGTTTTTCAGCTTATTAAATATTTGTTGTTTTTCGCCTGTCTAACCCCCCCCCCTCCCCCGACAGGTGATTTTCCCCACTCTATCACTGTTGCGTAACAATCAGTCTTTTCACTCCAGCTTCTTTAATTTCTTTAATTTCAGTTTATTGGCGTACAAGGTTTTCCATTTCCATGTAAGATTTGCAAGCAAAACTGACTACTGTCACTCAGCCCGTTAACGGTAAACGTCTTCCTTACCTGGAAAGGGAAACGAAATAACTTATCTGCTTTTAACACTTACTTTAATGTGCTTTAATCAATAAGCCTCCATGACTTTTGGGGGCAGATTTATTTGGCCTGCTCATCAGGTACTCGTTATTCGTCGTATTCTAATTCTACGTAACAGCGAACGTATATGCTCTTCGCAAGGGTGAGGTCCATGGATTTTCGCTTAACGAAAAACCATTCTGCCGGACAAAAGCTACGGACGATTCCCCACTTCACAGAAGCCCAACTAGGGCTGTAAGTTAGTCGCGATAAATAGGCCTAATCAGTCGGTTTATGGGTGTACCTTTGAGGAGATTTCAAAGTTTAAGTTCATTCCCATTTTCCAGGAGCCCGGTAGGAACGTGTTTCAGAGACCTCTCTAGCGTGGATAACGGCCGATCCCAACTTATCAATACTTGTCTTCAGTTCTACTTCTACACCCTGTATTATAGCTCGAATGCCAGGTTTGCGTAATGTTTACTCAAGTCACGATTGGTTCCGAAAAAAAAACGTTGATCAACGGGTTCTGCTATTTCTGGGCACTTTGAAGCCTCAAATTTGCAAGCCAGATCTACCAATAACAGTCTCCTAGTTGCAGTGTTTTTGGTTGGACCTTAAACACGAGGTTAAGTAGCAACCATACCCTTATCAAACTAAGGGCCGGAAGCTATTATAAATATATGCAAACTGATTGCATCAAAGACTACGAAATGCAGTGCACGCATAACTCCTGTGAGCGGACAATGACAATGTGAGTCCGAAGACCCTGTCTCCGGAATTTATTCCATGTCCCTTTTGCAAGTTGTGGTCTTGGAAGTCAAAAATTTAACTTCACAGGAGCGTAGATTCCGCCAATTGCAAATGAACAAGTTACTTACAAAACAAAAAGATTGTTGCTTTTAGCTCAGAAATCGGTCATTTTCTGATCAAATACGAAAAAAAAAGAGGAGGTGATGTCCGGTGTTGCCGAATTCAGGACTAATTAGCATTGACACATAACTGATCTCTGGAGAAAACCGCGGTTGTTTTAATAAGGTGTGCTCTGACATTTGGTCTGTCTAAAACGTATACTTGAGAAATCAAATTTGAGTCCAAAATTTTGCACCATTCACGAATGAAAAGGTGTACGTTTTTCCGTTTTTTTACTTTGCTATTCCACCCGGAAAAAGGTATGCACCTTTAAGGCGTTACCTTGTAAACTTTTTTTCCAAAGAGGTACTTCATTTTTAGGGTGAATCTGATTGGCTTTTGTGCTAAACTAAACTACTTTTATGAACTGAATGTATTTTGTAAACGAGTTTGCCGATAATTAAGGAATTCAACTTCAGTCTCGAGACCAATTGTTCTTTCTGCATTATGCCTTCATACTGCTGATTCTCCTTATACATTTAAACAATGATTTGAGAACAACGCGACCGCGAATCGGCCCATATCTTACAAAGGTTTTGTTCCAGTAATCGACACAAGATTAGAGCAAACAGTAAAATAGTTAAAAGTCGCCACTGAGGTAACATGATGAATGGAACTATGGTTAACTCAAGGTCGTCATTTTCCAGAGGCATGACGGCTCTGAACGATCATCGATTATCGTTCTATCGACCGATTGCATCCAACTACCACCCAACTAGTTGAACTGAAATCAGCTCACTGCTCAGGCCCGAATAAAAGCTGGACGATTGTTTATCTGATGTGAACTGTACGAAGAAATCAACAACACAGTCAAGCAGAGGTTAGGTAGGCCGTTTCCCATTTCACTGGTTGCAAATCTAGAAAATTTGTCAAGTGCATTGCTTTCGATGAAAGTAAGTACAACGTTGACACGAATAAAGATGACACTCAGATAATGGTTGGGACTCCAAAAGTCTACCGGCTACCCCAAGAAAGCAAAATTCGACGAAACCCTCGAGTAACACTGGGAACTACTCAATAAGTACGACGGCAGTAGTTTAGTTCTTGTCTTTGTCAGTTCCCATACAGTGTAATGAGTGCGCTGTAGACATGTTCTTTTTTCAATATTGCTCATCGTTGCTTACGTACACTGTTGCAAACAACAGTGAAACTAATCGAATAATACTCAGTGATTGTGTCATGCCAGATGGCTCGTAGCGGCTTAATATTAATAGCTGTAACAAGTACTACTTACAAACCATGAGTCTGCAGAAAATCTCTTCAAAAATAAGCCTGTTGCAATAACTTGGAGATACTAATTAGGCGATAAGGGTTTCCTCTTCCTGTCCGCTGAACGCTCTTGATACGGGAGCTGGGACTCAGGCAGCTAGGCCAAATGACAGTCAAAATTCTTCAGTCCAAAACGGCTTACATAAAATTTTCGACACTAATTAAACATGATGAACTTTGTTCTTTCATGTATTTTGAATGGTGATTAGGTAGTGACAGTGTTCAGGTTGATGTGGTTTAGCTTCTTTTTTAATACAAACTTGGTTTAAACCGAAAAGTTGTTGGCCGGCTACATATCTTCTAACGCTCACTAAAACTTTAAAGTTGAATGCGCAACAATATCAAGGCGGATTACTGTGAGTTTTGGTTTGAGCATTCATACAGTAACGTGCAACATTCATTGTGAAAATTTTTGTCCAATCCTTTGTAGGTTTTGAAAAACGAGCATCTGCTGGCTACGGACCAGCGCGCTAGATGTGTTACCAATCCATGATTCTTAAACTTTATCATGGAAAGCTCAAAGTCAAAACATAGTGGAATATGTTAAAACCTGACGTTTCGGTTACCGTGGGCAATGGTGCTCAATGTTGCTCAATCTGTTTTACAAGATCCGAGTCGAGTTTGACCCGGAACTCCAAATTGGCTGTCTTGTTTCTTAAACAGTCCCGTGGTTTGAATAAGAACACCGTGAGGAACATTATTGTTTTTGGGATCTCACCTTCGGGTTACTACAATCTAATAATTAAAATAAGGGTAAATTAGTAAAAAAGCAGCCAAGATTGGCCAGTGAAGTAAAAACATGGAGACAAATAACTGGTTGCCGGTGCACCCCAGGTCTCATCTAGCTAGATGCTGAGACAGTCCAGAGGGCCGTTGAGCGACTTGGTCACATGCGATTCGTGCCACATGACCTAGGCAGGCGATGTCCATACGAATCCTTTCTGAGAGCACAGCACCGGGTTTCGCAAACGTGTTGCGACTGCTTCGGCTGTAGCCAAACTACGCCATTGGATCGATAGTGGCAGTCTATTGGGTACTCGATAGATGCGGCGAAACAACTCGTTCGGATTGATCACGTGTCCCATGTCAATTATGTGGGACACGATTGAGATTTTCGCTGAAACCTTGAGTGTAGTGGTACTCCGGCAAGAGAGATGCTCACGCATTCTACCAGAAATTTACCGCGTAGTGCGTTTACATATTTCACTAAACAAATGCAGAAGAAAGAGAAAACAACCATGTTTTGAGTCGGAACCGGCTTCTTGCCTTTGAGGTTTAAGTTAACCATAGAGTTGGTAGTAAACTAAGACCACAGAATTGCAGCCGGAACCGTGCGTTGTTAGGATAAAAACAGGCGTTGATTGACTGTCTGTCAACGAATCGTCTTTATACGGTAAACTCAATTAGATAGGCTTCTTTGCATCGGTCGTGGAAGAGGGCCGGACAGAGCTTTCGGACATATTGGTTATAGAGGTAACGTCAGTTCCACAAACTTGAAAATTCAGCAAACAGCAAAAATCAAAAGACCAGATCCAAGCAACTGCGGAACAGCCAACAAACTGTCTAAATTGCTTGAGGAATGGTGGCTTAATTTATGATGTCATATTCCAACGCCCAAAACCTGCCAGTACCACCACCCAACAGCTCTACGGTCCCCTAAGTTCTATAAAAAAGATCTCCCATTGAGACCTATTTTGGATATGCGTAATTTCCCGTATTATGCAGCTTCCAAATGGTTGGTGGGGATTTTAGAATCCGTGAGCCGACGTGTATGCCAGTACAGTCTCCGTGACACTTTCGAGTTTGTAGAACTGATAAAAGACGTTTATATTCGTCCTTAATTTATGTGCTCTTTTGAAGTTACCTCTCTCTTTTTATCGACGTTTCACTTATGAAGACCATACATTTTGTTTGTGATTATATTGATTCATCAGATTTGACACTCCCAATCTCCATTGTCCTTTTGAGGGAACTACTTTTGCGCTGTACTTAAAGAATAAAATTTTAGTTTGACTCCACACAAAAGTGTGGAGGAGAGTGAAATCAAATTTCCTCAACCCCATGTTGTCATTATAAACTTCAATTATAGTGTTGTTTATAATGTTGTTTACTGCCTTGTTGCACCACAGTAGGCCAAACAAAAAGCAAGGTTAGTAACATGTGTAAATTTGATCTGGAACGCGGTTTCCTAGCAAAAGGGTTAAACCGCTTTATATCAAATGGATCAACGAAGCGTATCCAATGGCAGCAGTAGAATACTTGTATAAAAAAGCTTCTAAGTTGATTAAGCCAAATGATATTCGGATAAGTACTGCAGTAGTAGTGATCACATACAAAATGTTCTCCAGGCAGGGTATGTATTACTAATATTTCCCTAGCCTGATCATTGTCTTTTTGTAACAAGTTCTTTCAGCTGGTGTTGCGAAAAACATCCGAAACTGGGCTCTCCTTGTTCTTAGATTCAAGCCTATAGATGATGGGATCGGTTGGAGTACTTTTTTGGCGCAAAGCAGAACAAAATATGCCGGTAGTTAATTCCGCAGCATCCATGAGTGGAATTAATGGTCCAGTGGACCAGCTAGACCCACAGTTCGGAAGAAAAAATTATATTACAACTGACGAAATCCGTGCAGTTATTTTGGATTATGATTTCGAATCATCTTTCAAAAGACATCCACTTTAGGAAAGGCTGATTTTCTGTAGAGTGTACAGCACCATTCATCTTCAGCCACAAAATATTGACAACTCATCAAACAGCACGTGTCCAAAGAAGCAGATCTTAGTCCCTGACACAGCGGTTTCTAGTTAACAGATTTATTGCATGAAATGTCGATTGAAAGGGTAATACTTGGCTATTTCTTGACCCTTTTATGTATTCTGGCTAGCGCAAAGTATCCAATATTTTGAGTAAGTACTCTTGAAATGAATGTTCCCCAACTGCGATCACGTGAATGTATGCCATTCACGTGAGTGAGGGGTAGGAACACGTGCCTCCAAAACAGTGCTGAATAGCTTATGAATTGCAATGCCGAGTTGAGGAGTACTTGCAAATGCCTGGAACTGTGTGGTTGAGGATGGATGTACTCGAGAGAACTTCATCTAACTGGATCTTTTGCAGATTTTACTCAATGATGCTTTCCTGCGCTTAATTCAGATTTGAGCACAACATACATAAAACAAAAGCGTGCCTAATTTTGTGGTCGATATAAAACAAAAAATACCTTGGGACATCACGCAATTTTTTGATGTTCTTGGTTAGGCATAACCGTCAAAAATGGAAGAGCGAGAAACTTCGAGTATCGAAGCGGGTTGGGGGCGTCGTTTGACATAGTACGCAATCTAAGCTCATTAAAAAAGCAGTAAACGTTATTCAAAAATTTTTTTAGGTACTTCGCAATGTAAATTTTCCCTGACAAGGCAATAAAAGAATCACTTTCGTATAAGGAGTACTATTTTTTACCAAAACTTTGAGACTACTGACTGCTAAAAACTCACAGCTGATTTATATTCGAAAAATAATTATTTCCACACCCGAAGCTATAAAGACTGAGACAAGATAAGTGGTAAATATCCAGAGGACACCTACTTCCCTTGGATGTATATTAATTGAAATAGAACACCAGGTGAGGTCGTGGTACACTTTTCACGCTTTCTGATTCACTTCATCATTATTTTACTTTGTAGTATTGTTAAAAACGGCAAAAATTATATTTCACTTGATATGATGGCAAAACAGTGTTGATAAACTTTGATGCTTACGTCCCGAACTACCATCAACTTTGGTTCTTAACAACAAACAGAAAGGATGCCAATTTGGGCTGACACTAACGGTAGGAACAAATGTATTTTGGTAAGAGACGCAAAAGCCAGTTCTTGTTTCATTCGCTAAGATGCTGGAGACCGTTGCGAGCCGCTTTTCGTGGTCTTTTTCTAAGTCTATAATGCCAATCTGTGGTGTCGAATAGGGTTCAGGCTTGCACTTCAATGCTTATTGGACACCTTCTTGATGTAAACGTTAGTCGCTGTGGATAATCCTATCGTACTTTTGAGTTATCGGGAGTGTTTAGTGAATCTTGTATGATTTTCAGAGTGATTAGTTGCGAATTCAAGAACTTGAGTTTTTTTCGTTTTGGCTAAACTTCATTTGCAATGGATGCATTCTCAGCGTTTTCAAATGATGGAGCACTGTGTGACTCAAAAGACCGACTCATTGAATTTCAGTCAGCATAAGGTCGAAGACCATTACTTGCGAGCAATGTAACCAAATAATTTACAAAACGTCGGGCATTTGGTTACTAAATCAGCAGCCGATGGCATGATAAGTGCTGTTTGTTTTACGCTTTACCCGTCAGGGAGACCAAGTCGTATATCTGCTTACTAGTCAGTCACGTGACTTCACCAAGAATGGTGAGTTCGGACACTATAGATGCAATTCAAATATATCTTACGACTCCAAAAAGAGTTTAAACGTTCAACGCCTACTTGGCTTTCGATGACTGTCTTCTGCGTGAGAATACGTCGTGTTCTTCAGTGCTCCGGAACTCCGCCACCCACGATCAACAGTCCGTTGCAAGATTGGCGCACGTTGTTCATCAGTTTTCGTTCTATTGATGTAGACAGTAAGTAAACACAAACAGTTACCTGCTGCCTTTACGACGGATATTCTAGGTTTCAGCTGCCCAGTAGCGTATACGGTGATCTAGTGAATAGCCAAACTACGGCAGTGTCCCTAAGTCATGTTGCTCCCAACATTGTGGAGGTTTGTGAAGAACAGTGAGGCTAGAGATGCTCGCTGAGATACACCGAAATTTGTGCTACTATGCACAAGTGGGAAGCGAATGAACTCAGTTTTGGTCAAATTAGACTAAGCTAGTTGCCTTGCCAATCCAACGCGCAAAACATGCCGTTGGTTTTTTTGAAGATTCAAACAATCATTAGGTGAATTGCCTAAACATTTCAACACATTTCACTTAGGAACACGCATCAACCCAGGTTTGCGGTCTTGTCACTGATGCCAGCGAAAAGCATCGGCCGAACTAGTGGAATCTGGTTCAGCCTGGCACTGGGTATTTCGGGGATCTGACTAACTGTGTCTACCTGAAACACCGCGTTTGCCCTTTCCAACTTTCTGAACTACCAGAAGGCAATTTATACAATGCGTCAGAAAATACCAGGACGGTACACAGCACAGAACCGAAAAAATAATGAACCGCCGCAGATTACTTGATCAGGGCCAGGGTCCCGGGAACGTTCACGGGAATATTCGTGGCTGATCGAATCAGACTAGAAGTGTTTAACTTATTGAGCTACAAAATACGTGTTAGGTCAGTCTAATGACCCGGGTCCAACAGATGTTTAGTTCATGCGTTCATATCGTCCTCCTTTGAAAAGTGATTCTCATGTTCCTGTGCTATCGGTCTGGTTAGTTCAAGCCAAGAAGGAAACACTTAAAGCATTTCTGCCCTTAGTATAGCTCTTTGAACGTGCCGGAGTTTTATTCCCGGACTACAAAAGTGCTACAAAAGCTGTTACCGAGCAAGCCCTTAGATAATCCGTATCGGAAGTAGCTAAACCGCAGTACAGACACTCTTTAAAGCTGACGTGAGCTTTCATTTGTTTTGTTGTTCACACAGTTGCTTGGGTGAACTAAAGAACTAAGTACGTCACTATCTATTTGGACCGTACTGTAAACCTTAGTGAAGTGTCGTGGATGATCACTCATTAGCATGGCTTTTTTTCAAGGTTCCATCTCTTGATTCAGTTGGTAAGGGCCGTATAACCTTCCTTCTACGTCGAATAAAGTCTTTATCACGCTTACAAGCCGCTGAAGTGTAACTCCATAGTTGTACTCATAGATTGCTCCAAGTGTTTCTACGAGGAAACACCAAACGACACAGGAACAAGTTGGTGTTCCTAAAAACAACCACACAGAAGAAAACGTCTTTGTTATGTGGTGCCTACGTAATAAGAATTTGATGACAAAGAATGCTCCATATTTTTCGAGAAATACACTCATTTGCAAATCAATTTGGTTTTTGCGAGAGACTCACCTGGAACCCAGCTGAATCTCCCGTTTGTGATGTTTTCAGGCAACCTTATGAGTAGTCCATTACGAATATACATGTATCACGATATCTCGAATATCGTAGCAACTGGAACATGAGGCGGCCTGGTGCAGCACATTCTTAAATTGTTTAGGGAATGCAAATCCCGTTGGTGAAAATAATACTTTCGGAGCATTTTGCAGATTGATAAAATGCACCTGCTTTGACCTGAGAAGAAAGATCATAAGTTTCGAGAGCTCTATCTTTCACAGGGCAATTGGGTTTGGGGATAGAACGGTAGGCTGATACCTTGGAATTTGATGCCATCCTGATAAATATGAAGGCAAAATGTTGGCTAGTAATCGTCACTTTGGATACGTCAAACCAAAGTGGACTCAGGGCATTGAATAAGCTCGTTCTGCACAGTCAACGAATACAGATAGATCTTTCATAAATGAATCATGTCCTTGACGTGATCTTGTGGTTTTTACAAGCAGGAATACGAAATCTATGCGTTCTCTCAAGACAACTTGCATGATAACCCTTTCAAGTTAGCACAGACAAATAAAATTCAAGACAGGAAAATGCATTTTCTTGATATGATTTTCAAGGTGAATTATCAAATATCCGCCTATTCTCTGGGAGACAACATCAGTAAGTCCACTCACTTAGACTAAACTCTTCTACGGAGCAGACCTTCCTGAGAATGGCTGAGAAATCTCTTGTGTATTTGGCGAGAGTTTGATTAACAGTACTGAAGGTTAACAACTGGAGGCATTCTGCTGATCGCTAGCAGTCTCTAAAACACTAAGCGATGAATTATTTAACAGGATAAGCGAGTTTGGGGTTTTATTTTCATATTAAGATGCTGGTAACGAGATATTTCGTGGAATTTCCTGTTTATAATAAACTTTCAGTGTTTTAGTTATTTGTTTCGCCGGGTGTGGACGACATAGCTTTAGAGTAGAGTATGAGGCCAAAAGCTCGGGGATAGCTCCTACCAGATGAGTCCCAACGCCGGTGACACCGTTACTGATATCGTACCAAGTAGTATCAACTTACTTCACCTCCTTTTGATGGTTCCACTTGGTTTAATCGCTCAGCTTTAACAAGCCTCCAGTACATAGCTCCCATGGCAACCGGAGGTAGCAAGAGAGCTGAGATACTGTTAGGTTGCCCAAACCTAGACAAGAAAATACGAGATGAAGGGGTTGGTTCGAACCACAAATCTTCCGTTCATGCCTTAACTACTGGGTCATTTCGTCTTAAAATCTGTATTTTGCGTAAACACCTGCGCGAAATCTCATCCAAAAGACTTTGGCGCTCCGAAAATAAACGCGGTGGACAATCTTTCGTTTCGAGCAGATACACAACCAAGTGCGTTGGCACCATTTGCTTTCTAAAGTGATTACGTACCACAGAGCAGAATTTTCGGATGTATGGCACATAACCGCTGCATGTTTTCTCCTCCGTAGTTATTGCATTTCACAGGTATCGATTTTCACCTGGTTTAGTCATCGGGAACGGTTCAAATCGTTTCGATTGTTCTCGATGATTACAACAATGAAAACTTCTGCAGAGTTTGTGAAAGAGTTTGGAAGAGTCTTTTTCCTGCAATGAAAATTCATTGCCTTTAGGACGGAAGACATCACAAAATTGGGATGTTTTTCATCGTGGTTTTGGTATCCACTGGACGTGAGTACTTTTTCAGCAAGGTGTAGTGACAGTAAAACGGTTCATTCAAGCGACCACTGCTCACAGTTTCACTAATCATGCCAAGCCTAATTGCTCTTGGAAGACGGCCGAACTAAAAGCACTGCCCCTAAGAGGGAAGACTTTCGATAAATACACTCATTTGCAAATCAATTTGGTTTTTGCGAGAGACTCACCTGGAACCCAGCTGAATCTCCCGTTTGTGATGTTTTCAGGCAACTGAATGTGCCGCACCAGGCCGCCTCATGTTCCAGTTGCCACGATATTCGAGATATCGCGATACATGTATATACGTAATACACTACTCATAAGGTTGCTGAAAATGCTTCAACCTTATGAGTAGTGAATTACGAATATGCATTTATCGCGATATATCGAATATCGTAACAACTGGGACATGAGGCGGTCTGGTGCAGCACGCCTACCTGATGAGCCCCAAGAAGGGCGAAACTGGTCGTCGGCTGTCGAAGACTTTTCAGCAACCTTATGAGTAGTGCACTAGGGAGGACTTTCATTGCTTCTCAGTTTTGTAGCACTATATTTTGCAAGAGGAAGAGCAACCATTTGGATTTTAATCTCCTGTTTATCGGTTGTTGTTCAAGCGGCATAATTTTTCCACTTGTTTTCGAGATATCCACTGGAATAAATTTTAAAAAATCGATTTGTCATAAGTCCAGTTTATCAGTTGCCTAAAGTCAGTTGCTATGTATACGAATATGGCGACTTAAGAGGTGTACATTCGGTCTGCTTGGCTGCTTAACTGCTAAACTGGTTGTGAACGGTAATGTGATCATGTCGAATCAGGTTTTCCTCAAGCCTAACATCACCTAGTCGGAAATCTGCTGAGGACTTCAGACGCGGCAACCACACATATAGATCTTGTTCTGTAAGAGACGAAAAGCGCTTTGTGACGCTATTTTCTGTCTAGATAAACAAAAGCTAATCGGATAAATAACGTTGTGCTCACATTCGGTACGTGTTTGTCTCGGTTCGCCTAATTTTCTCTGGCACCAACCACAACCAGTAAAGCCGGCATTAGGATCAAACACTAAATATCAGGAAGACATACATTCGACAAATTTTCTTCGAAATGAACATGCCTAGTCTTAATTTTTTGTGGTGAATTGGTGAACCAGCTTTTGGAATTATTGGCTTATTCAAGTGGGGAATTCAGTCATACTCAAAAACAAGAAAGCCGGTTGGGAAGCAAGCCCCCATTTTCATAGATTTTGAGAAAGTCAACGTCCTCAGGTGTTATCCTAAGCTTCACTAAACATCGTTTGAATATTCATCGTAGACAAATAACCACAATCAAAATGCTCAATAATCTCCAGATCAGCCGTCGGGAGGGGGGGTGGTTAATCAAACTAGCCCTGCACAGGTATTACTCTCAAACTTCCTTAGTAGTATACACCATTACACCAGGAGAGGTGACCAGTATATGCTCCTGGAAATCAATCAGTAAATACAAACTTAAATGTAGAAAATGATATTCATAATAACGGAAATAATTTGTTAGAATTTTACCCGGTGGGCTCACAGTTACGACCAGAATTGTACAGGAGATCAGGGAAGAATTTCGTTAGAATTTGGCACCTGTTTCGGTTTTTCTTCAAAAACCACATATATCTTTGGTTGAGAGGATAAGGCACACGAATATCAGCTGTGTTTGCTCGTTTGAATCAAGCGTTGAAGTGAGTTTTGCAAAACCAGCTTGCATTTTCTTTTCTTGCATCACACCTACTTGAAGCAGCGGATTAGGAAAAACTTGAGCGATTAAAATCTCATTCACTTCGCCAATCTCTTTTAGGACAAACATGTGATCGGATTATTGGTGCAAAAACCAGTGGGTGATATGAATGTTTGTAAGAATTCTCCACTTGTTGGTCTCTTGATTCGATCTTCGGGGCCAAATCTAGCGAATTTGTAGCTGTATTCACACCACTCCCAATTGAAACGGCCCTCCTCTTTCTGTCCTGCTGAAATTTTTCTACACAGATGTCACGTAAGAGGATTAATGACACGGGTTTTGCCGTATTAAGGTCTCATCAGTAGTGTTTCATCTCTTGTCTGTCCCAGGTTTTGAAACCTTGATCTCTGACAGGCGAATCAACAAGCATTTGGAGTTGCACCTTTCAACGAATTGAGAATCTAGTAATTTGAACGACGCGATTAGTTTGGCCGTCAATTCCAAAGAAAGGGCAAATGTCTGTGTTGATTGGCTTTGAACGACGCGATTAGTTTGGCCGTCAGTTCAAAAGAAAGGGCAAATGTCTGTGTTGATTGGACAAGTCAGCAGTCAGAACTTTTCGGTTGGGAGGCGCCACAGAAATCAGTCAAACAGGCTACCTTACTGAATGATCGATCGGAACGTCGGACAAACCAATCAGATGACAGGTTCACGCATTCAGGCACGGTAATCCGGGTATTTCCAGCGTGCTTTGATCCAGCAGAGTAAAGCACATCACAGACAGCCGGCATGGCCAAGTATACGTGCAGCAGATTAGCCCGAGTGAGAGCGAAATAAAGCATTTTCATTAGTCCAGGCTTTTTTTCGGTACGAGCATATTCATTTCATTGACGCAGTCCTAAAGACTGGATACCAAGATAAAAGAAAAGACAAGTAGACACGGGTTGTAAAGTGTTGGCAGTTCTTTTTACTTCTCTATATCAAATACGCTTATAAATAAAAACCCCTCAGATATACAATCCTAATTCATAAAAATACAGAGGAGACCGTGGGTCCGGTCAGGGAAGAGTTCTGATGGAAATGTTTGTAAGCCAATTTTCAGTGACTGTGATTTGGTCACAAGCGCTTCACAGAAGTCAGACCATTGTAAAAGCATATTTATGTTTGACCCATCTCGATGGCATACTGATAACCCATATGTTACCACAGGCAAGAGTTGCTTTGCTCAGTCGCAGTTTGTCTGATCACTGAACAGTTCATTTATTTTGGTAGAGTAGCTCAGCTAGTCTCTGAGCATCCGCTACACAGCAGATCGACCTACTATTACATCTGGTGGCGACACAAAAGTGGACATGACTAACAGTCGGGCAAACCATAAGGTCAACCCTTTTGGGCTCTCCATACGGAGTCACAATCAGTTATTATCACCCCGAAAGTTCAAAGTACGAATCTTTTCTAGATAAGCCCCGCCAAAAAATTAACCCCGCCCACCCAAAAGATTCGAAAAAGAGGATATGAAATTCGCACTTTTAGTTTTTATTGAAGAGGGTGAAATAGGGACATGTCATTAATAATTTGCACGAAAAGGTCCGTTTTTCGGTACCTCTCCCTCCAAACGAACTCACACAAGTAGCTGTCCACTAAAGATCGATGTGTGCCGCATTAGCGTTTATTCTGCATCTTGTAGACGTGCCCAGGAGAGATTCGATGGTTTGTGTGTGAGCTCCAGTCGTTGGATCCACGAAGTTTTCGGTATGATTAACCGTTTCATGAGTATAATTCATATCAATCAATGTCTCAATTCCTTGGTATGATGCCCATTACGGAGATGATGATTGAGCCGGGAACGATTCAGACCTGGATTGTGTCCATCAAGGTGGCCGCAGTTCGATCTGGCACTGCATACTCTCCGAAAATCCACTGCTGGGGAAGGACTCGCCCCGCATGGCTTTTACGGCAAGATATTAGCGTTTCATCGATCTCGACGTGTAGACCTGGGCCGCCGATAACTGTTGGAGTCTGCAAAAGCCACCAGGCGCCAACTTCGCAAAGAAAGTTCTTCCAATCAACTCCATCTTAAACCGCTTCAAACAAGGTCTCTTTGGATGACCGATTTCCTGCCAACACTGTTGGGCATTACACCTCCACCTGTCAGAAACAGTTGAAAGTGTCATTTGGTGGCCATTGTTGCATAAACGTTGCTGATGGATCACACCGTGGCTTTGCAAAAAACGTATTGCCGTCTCCTTGTCACGAACGAGAGTTAAAAGCGTTAGAAAGTTCATTTAAGGTTTTACGTCCGAACGGAGAAAATTTTTGCACAAAATGAGCCTAGATGCGGATAAGGAATTGTTTTCATCAAAAATAGGTCAAGGTTGTGTGCGTACATTAAATTAGAGCTGAAAAATTGGGGGGGTTAAATTTTCGCACATGCACTTTTTGCATTAGTGGCGAGGCTTATCTGAAAAAGATCCCAAAGTACTGGTTGTGTTCGATAGCCTCCAATATCACAAGTGGTAAACAAAAGCCAAACCTTCATGAAAATATACTGCGATATCTCGAATATCGTACCAACTGAAACATGAGACGGTCTTTGTGCAGCACATCCAGTTGAAGAATATCACAAATGAGAGATTCCGTTGAGTCTCCCGTGGAAAACAAATTGATTTGCAAATGAGTGCGTGTTTGTCGAAGGTCAAACCCTGTTTTTTTTCACGGTCGTCGGAACCACGACAAATAAGCTCAAACCATTTACATATTCTGCATGAGTGAATCAATCAACGCGGTGGATGAGTGAAACGAGCGAGTGCGTCAGTGAGTGAATATAGTCCCGCAAAACTGAGTTGCCGGTCTTCCTAGGCGAGGTCAGTCTAAAGATTCTGACAGCAATGTGATCAGCCGAAAGTTATGTAATGGGTGTCAGGACAAAGCGAACAGGGTAAAGGGACACTAAAAAACACAGGCAAGCATGCTTATGCAGAGCGGGTCTGTCTAGTTGACAAGAACAATGCTGCGAGTCTGTGCAAACCGTTTTTAACGCCAAGGCTCTCATGGTAGGGTACTTATAATGGATCAAGAGAATGCCCAAATATGACGGGTGTCACTAAGAAGCTTAAGGAGTGCGTTTCGTTTTTTTAGTTCAGGTTGACTTCGTTTACTGGGCGTCATCTGACCAGGTCAAAAATACACGGACACATGTTTGTGGGGGTTGACAGTGACTTTCATTTCCCCTCTGCATAAGTGGAAGAATCTTGTGGCGGAGGACTGCGGACAATTCATTAAAAATATGATATTCGCGTTCAAAAGTTGACTTTATGTACTGTTTAACATGGTTAACACTAATAATATGATGACAGTCCTTTGTGTAAGTGATTAAAAATGATCTTTGCCTGGGACGATAGTAATTTCTGCAATGGTTTTCGTGCCTTTGCAGAACTGTAGTGTTCTTTCTGGCGTCAGAAACAACTGTGGATTGATTTTTCTCGGGGTCGGGTAAAAGGCTCTCTCACACATAATGAATAAAAGCACTCGCATATGGTCTTTATTGTTGTGAGTAAAATTCTTCAAGCACTGTTAAAGAGGGTAATTAAATCGCCCGAAGTTATCCTGCTGAGATGCGGGTTGATTGGTCACATAGTAGTCAATAAAGAGTCATGACACGGATTAGCTACCCAAGTTCTATATTGTTTGCTTTGTTTTGTGCTATGCTTGTACAGTGAACATTATCACCGCAGCAGTGGGCAGAAAGTCTGTCGGTGTACCCCTCTGAGGTGTCGTATCCAGTTCAATTACGGCCAAACGTAACAAAAGGTCTTGGTGACTTTTAAAGCTTAACGTACTGTTTGGAGGACATTAAAGTGAGTTAGGTGAGGTCACCGTCTAATTGATTCCATACTGAGTTCATCATAGGACCGTCAAAGTTGCGCCCATGCTATGCATCCATATTTTCAGTTAAGGTTTTCAGCAGCGACAGGTTTGAAGGCAGTCTGATGGATAGAGAACAGATTTCCAGAGGGTACCAGAGCACCAGAACCGACATCCCAACATTATTTTATCACCTGAAGTTTGCAGCTGCTTTTAATGCGTCCGATCCTGTGGGATCTCTCCAACTCGTCCGGTTAGTTACACCTCCAGCAATGAATAAATGTAGCCCATATATTCTGAAGTACGCTTTGTATGGAATGCAGGGCGTGTCTGTCTCGCTATGAGAACTGGGATACCTCACAAGTTTAGGCACTTCCTTCAACTGCTTAGTGTAACCGTTCGGATTATTTCTCCAATGTATTATTCTAACTGTGAGTGACATGTTGGACAAAGGTCCCCAGCATGAGTAAAAATATCTTACGTTCCAACATGCTTTGACAGTGCCTCGACAATCTCAAGTTTACCCCAGTTAAGATGGTATTTTCAAACCAGCGGTAACTGAATTGCCGAACTGTTTTTCATTGATTGGGTTTCCCTGTAGATAGCGGCTATTACCATTAGGTGGTTTTCCTGTGGTTTTGAAAGGGTTGTTACAGCAAGTAGCTGCCTAAGTAGCTTTCATGTAGAATCATTCCTAGCCTTATGAGTCAAGGCACATGTGTCAGCGGAATGAGCCCAGGAATTTGCATCTCCCGAAACAAATCCACCGCATTTTGTGGTGCTTTCTTGATTTTTGTCTGACTTTTCTTTCATTCCGGTAACGCCGTTTCACACGGCAATTAGTTTTCTCCCACACAGGACTCTAATCGAGTTTTTCGTTTCTCACAGACGGTAGAAAAGATTCGCACCCAGTCAAAATGGACTAGCAAACCCTGCGTTCAGATTTACAGTTCTGCTCTTTGTAAGCGTGTTCTCTGACCTTTGCTTGCCTCTACCTTTTTCTTTACTTAATTCCTTTCCTCTTTCTTTACTTCACTATCTCGGATAAGTAGTAATACCCCCTGCTAAACATTCCTTCAATCAAATTTACATCGATATTTTATTGTAGAAGACTTGTTGCCTTTTTTCGTAGTTTCATAGTTCACTTAATCACTCTGAAATGTTCAATTCTGTTCACTTATGGAGAGGTTAGTAGGAGAAATGTAGATTTCCATGATGAAGCTATGAAGCTGATGAAGATTGACCAAGAACCACGCAAGAAGAAGCCCGTACGTTACCTTTGTGTACTTTCTGGCTTTTGATTACAAGCCAGAGGCCCACAAATACCGGAATTTCAGGCCTGCATTCATGGGTAATTCGGGGTTTAAAGGACTTCCTCACATTTTATATTGTTGGGCACAGTGTGTAGCGCAAAATCTATTTCGGAGTTCAGTAAGTCAACTTCGCTTTTTTGGATTTAAGTAGTATAGAAATATTGAAAAAATGGCTAATACTTCTAATGCTACTGGGACTAATGTGTGTTGAACGTTGTCCTAAAGAACACGGATATTGCATTAAATGTGGTGAATTCCATCGAGTCATATATGCACATGAGCAAAGAAACACCAAAATTAAGCTTTTTTCACACTGAGGATTTGTCGTCACGGCTTTACTGCAATTTACAGGCTTGATTTATGCCAGACCGGGTGAAATTGACGACAACGAATTTTGCAAAGCCTTCTGATACTACTTAAGTTCACAGAAGGTATTTTTGTTGATCTGATGAATTCATTGTTGGAGCAAAAAGAAACAGAGTTCGCCAAGCTCAAACAGACAACGAAGAAGCATAAAGATTCATTCCTTCCAACGGATTTTCAAATTCACAACCGTGCACTTCGTTTGAAGTTCGTCCGCATTCTGGTAACTTTGGGCCTTGTTATAAGGTACACTTCGCTAGGATGCAACTAAATCCTTTAATTGTTAACAACACAGTAGAAAGCCTGTTCTATTCCGTCTTATTATATGTGAAAAAATCTTAGCTACGGGACCCTCATTTGCACCTACGTTTCCTCTGTCAATGTCCTCTTAGTACAGTTACAGTATTACATAGATTTTACTGGGACACGTCTGTACATCAAATTCCTTACCTCCTTTATTCTGCTTGTAGATCCAATCACTAGACAAGTACCAGGCGAATAGAAGAAAAATCGGATCCGAATCTCATGTCTATACCCACTGCCACACGTCCTTTCACCCTCCGCGATTTCCTTGATCTTAGTGGGCTAGTGAACCCAAACAGTACTGCACTCCCCGCTACCGCTCCGTCATCCTCCTCAGACCCGTACAGTATGGCTTATTTGAGCACGTTCTCTGATCAGCCCGGCTCGCAAGTAGCTTACCCTATGCGGAATAGCCAAAATGGCTTTTCGTATCCACCCTATTCAGCTCCTCCGCCACCGGTTCCACCTGGTATTCCAGTGGTCCCAACGCAGCTGGGTCATCAAACCCAATTGCCCGGCTACTCCAGCAGCAACCTGCATCGTGTGCCGCCTATTCCTCAACGCAGTGATAGTTTTCGAACACACACTAATCCAAACACAGATATACGAAAACGACCCCAACTACGACGCTCAAACACAGTGGGGGCAAGCAGTATTGGGGATAGAGTACCTGGTGTGGGAGAACGAGTACCCATCAAGGCTGACAATCTAAGCTTCTCTGGTAAAATGGACGCGGCCCCGCACAGAAGATTCAGTGAAGAACCAAGGTATGGTCCCACTGAACCGAACGGATTGCGATCCAATGAACTGATTCGACGATTCTTCATGCAACCCAACAAACGTATCATGCCAAGCGTTTCGACTGGTCCGTCACCAACGGAACGTGTGATGCGAAAGTTTGTGACGGGAATCACATCTAATCTGGAACGCTTCGAAGCAGTCCCCTGTAATGCTGTGACATCCACTTCATCGTCTTCCTACATCGACTCGACACCGCAAACAACGGCCAGCAGTCTGGATGCTGCTGGTTTTGGAATTGCCACAAGAGGTGGGTAAGTACCGACAATGTAATGACACGAAAATAACACCGTTCCGTGCTCTACCATTACTGAGGTTAGCAACTGAGGTTACCAGAACACACTGACTCGCTTCAACGTCAGATAACAACTTTCTATAAAGTGTCGTCAACCTATTATCGCTTGAGTTTGGTTATACATCTTGGTCTCCAGATGGACCATAAATTCAAACTCGCGATTACTTACAAGACAATATTCAGATACTTTTACTGAAAGTAAGTGGTCAAGTGGAAAATACGACTGAATGAAATTCGAACACTTCGCCTACCCGAGGAGGAGCCGCGATAAGATAGTGAGTTGTCGAGAGGCACTCACAAAAGTGAAACAGTTTTATATGTTTGATTACATTACACAGAGGCACTCACAAAAGTAAAACAGTTTTATATGTTTGATTACATTACATCTGGAAGGTAAGACTACCGCTGTAGATATAGTCACCTGAACGAGGTGACTAAGCACCGGTGGACATCAATACGGAAAACAACATGAAAGTGCATTTTGTAAAGTTCAAGGATGGTTCGTTCATTCTGGATAAAATTGTTATTACCCCCACTGTTTACCCCATTTGCATGTCCAAGATCAACTTAGTTTCCTGACTGTATCGTTTTTACCAGGCATCCATTTTACAACACAGACAGACAAACAAACAAGTTGTTCACAAACAACAGGATTTTGATTACAATTCGTTCGGTGTCCACGTGAACAAAAAAGCAGGAGCGAAAGACACAGCGGCGCATTTGTTTGTTCAACGAGGTGTAAGTAATGCAACAGCCAGATTAACATGCATTCGAACAGCTAAAGTCAGCTGCACAATTCCTTAGACAAAAGAATTCAATCCAGCCTAATGGATGTTTTGATGATTGGACAGTTGGCGCAGATTTCTTGGTCCGATTAATAATATGCTTAATGGTAAGGTATGCCAACCCCCCGAATGCAGTGCGTAGGTCTTTGTGAAAGTATGATCGGCTGAATTATTAGACAGATTGGTTACTGGGATACCGGGACTTCGGCAGCCACTAGCTACTCATGAGTAGGTTAGAGTTCCACTGTAAGTATAGCGAACTATGTGGGGTTGCCCTAGGTCAACCGCGGTCAAGTGGTTGAAAGTCAAGGAAATAGTCTCTCATAGTTGTAGGCACTAAACAGAAATACATATTTACACAAGTGATTATATCGCTGTTCTCCAGATTTATTTGCATGTGTACTTAGCTCTGTTTATTTAGAAGACAAGATGAATAATCCCATGCTTCGTTTAGGCCGATCATATGGTCTGCAAAGACCGCATACTCACTAAATGGAAGACAGCCTAGTGGAATAAGTTGTTCTAATCCGTGGGCAACCTTTTTTTAAGAATTTTTGAATTATTTGTACAAATCCTTGAAAAATGTTGCTTAAGACAACTGAAACGTCGGATTATACAACCCAAGGTCGAATTATCCTCCGCCACTATATAAGCACTGCTTTATTGGACTCAGACAATTTCGTAAATCTATCTTGATATGAACTACAAAGAGGGGTATTCCTAAGGATGACTCAGATAAGCGATCTTCCGTTGGTTACTCACAGAGACTCTCACAAACTGAAAAAATCGCCTTCAGGCTCTTAGTTATCCTGGACCTCCCTCTGTGCCGTAGCCGTGAAAATTGTTGAAACCATCAATATATCACAGTTATAGACTTGTTTCCAGGGGAATTTGTCGTTGTTGAGAGACTCGGACGAATCTCCGATGTTTTGTTCACTGAGCTGAGTAATTTGGTCGCAGACGTTTCATCACCAATCGAGGTGGCATAATCAGAGCAACGGATCAAGGAACGGGATTTGTTGTGGAGGCAAGTGAACAAATGTCACGGAGGAGCAATCGGAGATGTCAAGTCTCAAGGCTACCCAGGCATCCACCAATCAGAAGACAGGGCAACTAGCAAGTCAATGGGAATGCTTACCCAAACCACCAATAGTAGGTCAGTGAGGACTTGGGCGGGTAAACTCCATATCAATCCATGCAGTACAATAGCAACGCACTTCCACTTGCAAAGCAAGGATAATCTCACCTCTGTTGATGAGGAAACGTCTGCGACCGAATTGCCCAGCTCTGCGAATAAACCAATGGCTGTCAAGGCAACCTACCCAGCTCAACGAATAAACCAATGGCTGTCAAGGCAACCTAAAGTAGGAATACCTTCTTCAAATGCAAATTCGGATGGATCTCAAGCATATCCCTCATTTACAAAAACTCGATGTTCAAGCAGAACAAAACACCAGCGGACACTCAAGAACTGTGTCTAACTGGCCATACAAAGCAGATGATCGGCTGACAAGCAGTTTTCCCTACGCCTGTGGCGAGTGTTGCTTCAAGACAAACACTAATCTATCTCAAATAAAACATGCCGCACAGTCTGTTGAAGGACATTATAAATAAAAGATTCGATTAAGTCTATCATTACCCCACTAAACTAATTTGCAAAAGGGTGTATGCCTCTCTCCGGTTATCAGCTGTGATTTAATACGAAAATAGGACAGCTGGAACCCGGGGACTACGCCCATCTGCCGAACCCAAGGGGAAACAGGAGTTGTTGTGAGCCTTCAACCTCATGAGTTTTTGGTTCCACTGGTTTCAAGTTTGAACATTTACGAACCGCCTCCATAGACGCGGCACCCTACTTCACATCCACGCGTATGCTTTATTTTCGTTTTCATAACACTTGAGAAAAGCAAACTTTCTTCAAAAACTAATGACGCTGATATCGATTAACTTTGAGAGAATGTTCAGCTAAAAGTGAACTCGTTTGTTGATTGACAGCCACTTCAGAAGCACCTGTCAATGAGTGGCTTATCATAGATGGTTAGAAACAACATAAATCAAAACAACTTCAATTCACACATATAATCTGATAGCCCACACGGAATTGACACGCTTAGAATGCAAGAGTTTTTAAGCAAACTGAGTTATTGGTACGCAGTAAGAATACATTGACCTGGAATGATGCGAGGTTTTTGTGCCATCTTTCAACAACTCACCTCGTTTTTCCAGTTTTCGGCCGGTTACTTCAAGTTCATCAGTTCAACGAAGATGTCGTCTCAGGCGTGAATATACTGTAGATGTTGGTGGCCCAGTGGCTATCGATCAGCCACGCTCGGGCAGTCTCTCCAAATCCGGTATCCTACCGAACCGAACAATGCTGGTCTCCCACCCTTCGGAACAGTTCAGTATGTCCAAGACACAACATTCCAGCGAGTCAGTCGAACCAGAAATAGATATACCGGATGAATTAAGATTCACAGCCGAAAGGTTCCAGGGTAAGTTGTCCTGGGATTCAGGGTCGTTTGGGTTAAGACTTTTTTGCATCTCATTTCCTAACCTTATTCCGTAAAGAATGGGTGTGCCCTAGCGTTATTCCAAATGCGAGCGAAATTTTTTTTCTTGACTAGAGAAGGGCTAACTACCTCGAGTACAGAAAGTCCTAAACCCAAAATAAGGATCCTGTATGACACAAATCGTTGTCGTTATCTTCGACTGGTGTAACACCAGTGTTCAAAACTGAAGCCTCGCTGGTGACAGATGATAGTATTTTTAGTTCTGTAAATCATGATTGTAGACGAGCTGTGATACTGTTAGGGCGCCCAGACCCGGACAGGAGGAAATTAGGGTCTTTAACCAAAGGCTCTGACCCAAAGCCTTGCCATAAGATAGCGGCGCTTGGCGGAAACTGCCAGTGAATTATACTTTTTAACGAACAAGTTGCCACACATGTTCTACTCTACAACCCGGAGGACCAGGTCACTGTGTTGTACAACCCTGGTATGAGAGAGTCGGTAAGTGCCTCACATACCTCCAAAGTATAGCTCCATGGGTCACGGAGTCACACAACCCGTCACACCATGGTAAGGTCCCGTCTCTTTGTGACGACGATGCACAAAAGGCAGAGTTGATCATCAAACCGAAACAGTACGCAGTGCTTTTTACACACCTTTTACACCTCTGAGAATCTCCAAACTTTAAACAAATCAACTCAAACCCAGCTAGTCACTGAATACATATGAACTGTTGAGAACCAACTGCAAAATTGTATAAGGATGAATACGAAATATATAACGTACAGTATATTGGCATTTTTCGACAACATTCTGGAAGAAATATGAAGTCCGACAAAGATTTCTTCCCTCTTCTAAGGTCACTGTCTTCTGAGAACGGGACTGAACTTGAATGATTTGTACTAAAGATTGTGTACGTGGACCGCACAAAGATGCAAGACATGAAAGTCTTGACGCAACAAGACCGCCATCAGCGCAATGAGCCGAGAACTATTATACACGCCGATGGATTCTCAACTATTAAACGCTGTCTCTCTGGACCTACAGAATCCTTCGGGTGTGAAAACCACACACGTATTTATTCCACTTGAGGTAACTCAAGACCCAGAAACGTGCATTTGTCAGGTGATTCAATTTAAAAAAAAATACAAATAGAGAGATTTTAGGTATTGTTGTAGTTTCAGATCACGCAGTTCTACAGCACACGCTCGATGATTGAACCAGCTGGCTAGTTCAGAATCAAGTGACCGAACCTCTTAGTGACACGTACAATGTCAGCTGACCCTAACGCAGATCTGGTTAAATCCAGGGTTGAATCATCGATCGCCAGAGGTCGAAACGACACAGAGGACGTAGCTAAACGCAGCTCTCCCTTCAAGGCTTAAGTACGAAGCAACTTGCTCCAGAAACCACAGTGCTTGTTCGTTTCAACCCTCTCCTTTGCACTAGGGAAGGCCTGCGGGTTATTTTGATGCTGCCTTGGATTCACTTACTTGTCGTGTTGTTTTAAACTTCTGCAAATATAAACTGTACTATACAATGTGTCTCACATTTGCGGAAAGAAAGCGTACAAAATCATCCGTCCTGCAAATTTGCTGTCCCCACTGCCTTGTTTAAAGTGACCAGGTTACAAAACGCAGTGAGATATAACCCTGGGGTCTTGTAAACAGACAAAAGAGTGAAGGTTCAGGTGTTCGGAAGTGTTGAATGCGCACAGTCCTGATTTAGGATGTACATACAAATGCATCATAGGTGATTTTCGTCTCATTTGGTATACGCCATCCAGCCCACTAGTCTTAGTGGGAATTCAACACCAGTTGAAAATAATCAGTATAATGATCACAGGGCGGGTAGGACCTGCTGAAAGATAGAGTCACGGCAGTTTGTTTTGTTTAGAAAATGAAAGGGTTTTCAAACCTGATATACCTTGTTGTCCTTTCATTGTTAGGTCAATACTGTCCTGCGCGGTAATTCGCAAGTCTCTATGTTTCCTCTATCCTGTTATCGATCGTGGATCACACCCAATAGCGAATGCGTCCGAGATCAGCTGATCGATAGTTCACCTTAGCCAATCGCCAAATTACATGTGATTCATCAGTATCACAGTTCAAACAAGGGAGAAAGGCACAGGCAAGGAAATCGGTAACAGGTATAACTCAGTCAAAATGAGTGAATCAAGAGCGCTAATCCGTAGGTTTCAAAGTAATTCATCAACACAGTGCCTCAAAAGTCGAAGCAGACTCAGAACAGGGATGTTTGGGAACGTGAAGCAAAGAGTGACGTGGTTCGCGTCTTACCGAATGACGAATCCATCGATGTTGAAATGTTCTCTGATTTTCACTACGCGCATCAAGCGAGTTCAACCATTGTGCCGATAAATGTATCGATCTGTCCCTCATCCAGAAAACAAGAGAATGAAAGGAAACATAAAAGTAGAGGCCAACATAAACGAACCATATCACTTGGAAGGAAAATGATAAGGCTTTCTAGTCATTTAATCGAAACGGTAACGATTGCAAGACCTCAGAATGGAAAAAATTCAATAACCGAAACTGCTCCTACTATCGGTTCTGTGGTGGATGAGAAGGGATCAACACAATAAAAGTCAGTTAAACGGATGCTGTCCTCTTCAAGTTGATCCGGGCAGTGTGATTCTGGCATTTAATAAAAACTTTGGAATGACTTCCAAGAAGACGAGTTAAGAGACTTATTCACCACTCGTCCTGCAGTCAGGGAACACCTGAAGGAAAAGCTTCTATGCCTGAAAACACCATGTGTGTCTATCGATATACATGTTCCTATGGTGACAGATATATCGGTCGCAAATCAAGGCAGCTATCGTAGTGGATGTCTGAACACATTCCGGTGAGTTTCCTCAAAAGAAAACAGTATGCTCCTGACAGTTCAGTTTTAGCCCACCTGCTTGATACTGAATATTAAATCAACTTTACAACAGTGTGCAAATCTACTCATGAAGTTCCTTGAGATTTCCGAAGCCGACTATATATGGAGTCGTAACCACTGTCGAAGCCATTGACAACTTTGTGTTCAGAAGCACTTTGTACAGACACTTGGGCACATGGGGTTAGAAACTCACTTCCCAACCCCCACGTGACTCTCAAAAAGTGCCATTTGGAACACTACTTCTTGACCCCAGGTGACTCTCAAAAAGTGCCATTTGGAACACTCTGACACTTTACTATTGACTTTTGCCCAATGAATCAATAAAGCCCCTTAAAAGTTGGGTTAGATGGATCAGGCTGATATGCTCAGATAAACTAATACCACCGCTTACTGTTTGCTGTTGCATACAGTAGCACTGAACTAAAGTAATTTGCCATACTTCATAACGGAGATCCCAACGGGAATGAAAGAACTACGCCCCGTTTTAGGTGATTAATCACGTTCGATATATCGTGTTACCAGAAAAAGCATACAAATGTCGTGGAAAACTGAGAACATGAATTCCAACGGCGATCTTCGATCCCTATACGAGTATGGCATCCAAGACGAAAGACACAACTGTTTATTCAACGCACAAACCGGCAAATTTCCATAGAATTCTACATTGCGTTTCAAAGCACACTTCATTGTCGGATTTCTGCTGGCACAAGCAAGGTTTTTGTTGAATATCCGGGACTACTAATAAAAGAAACCCGAATAATCTTGCCTAATGAATTCGAAAATTTCTCAGAATTAATTAGTGGCTTGTGTCAGCGTCCATGTGGCTTGTAGATCACATACGAACAGCCCAATTTTCATATACAAACCGTACTCATCCCCTCTATTCCTAAGTCAGATTGGGCTATCCAATGGCATCGAAGAAACGTACCTAGAACCGATCTAAAATTGACAGAAAACTAGGTTGTGTTCTGACTTTTTCTGAGACAAACAAATTATACATTATGGGTGGTGAGGTGTTCACTTGTATTCAAAAGTTGCTCACTGTTACATGCTCGTTGATGTCCACACCCACGTGCTGGGAAAACGGGATTCTATCGCGCTTAGATGCGGAATTGGGTCGAGCGCTTCCAAAGTCATTGTGAAACTGCCTTCAAAATAAGTTCGACAATACGGTAACCCATAATGCACTAGTCATCGACTTGTTTAAGCTTGCCATTATCGTGGAAGGTCAGCTTCGTGATATTTTAAGCAGGATAATAGAGATAATTCTGTAGAAATGAATCGCCCGCTTGTGTTTTTAGGTGATAGTTGGCCCTTCTGACCTGGAAAATACTATGGAAATCTGGTGTAAAATGCGACAGTGGCTTTGTTTCGGAATGTCTCTTTTGTGTTGGCTTGCTGTATTGATCTCCTTGATGATAATGACTGTATTTTAGAGCATGCTGTTTAGTGAAACTTATGATTTGTTAGAAGTGTGAGATGGTTTAAGAAGTTTATGATGTAATCGAGGCCCCTGAGTCCTGAAATCCAAAGAGCATGGAGCAGCTGTTTCATCTCTATTAGGAATCATCAGAAATACGTACGACACGGAGTTTCTTACCACCGACATCCACGCCAGAGGTTGAACATTCAAACGTTCGACCAAAACGAATGATCAATTGTGTGGTTAACTAGCATTTGAGAAAGATATAGGGCCAGTCATCCTTAAATCACAAAAACCACATAACATGGTCACACGTATTGACTGCCTCCTAAAGTGACGACTTCTCAAATGGAAGGATCTATCATCACGTGAATCAATCATCTTAGGTCGCGTGATTACGTTATGTGGATTCCATGATTGAGTGATAAGTGATACTATGTAAGTACAAGCTACTCACAATGCTGTTCAGCCTCCTTACTTAAATTACTAGCTGTAAGGTCACGGGTTCGATGTTCCATAAAGTTTTCTGAGACGCGTACTACAGATAATTTCCAGTCTTCGAAACAGACTTACACGACAAAAGCTCAATTTGAGATTTTGTTATCAGCCATGGGGTCTTTGAGGCTTACGGTTTGACTCTGCCTAAGTTTCCTGTGAAGCAAACGTTGGCTCAGTTGTCCGCTGTCATTTCCTGCAGCCGAACGCAGCTAAATAGCAGTAACGATGAAATTCATGTCGCTGTTTTTGTGGCCTGGTGAGATGCAGAGTCAGAGATCCGAAATTTAAAAAAAAACTGGCCCGAATTACTGGTGCACTGATTTTTCACGCTTGGGTTATCGATTGTTAGCGCTTGTGTTTACCGCAACTATTGAAACTACCTCATATCAGTTGTAATACACTAGTCATAAGGTTGCTGAAAATTCTCCGATAGCCCGCGACCGGTTTCGCAATTCTTGGGGCTCATCAGGTAGGCGCAGTTCCCCAGTTTCCGTCAACCTTATGTTCTCCTTGAGCCCGAATTGCATGAAATGAGTGTGATATACTCATTTCCAAATCAGTTTTATTTTGCGGGAGACCCATCTAGAACTCAGATGAATCTCTCTTTTAAGCAAACTTATGAGTAGTGTATTACATGTGTACATGTATCTCGAGTATCATACCAGCTGAAACATGAAGTGGCCGGGTACAGCACATCCAGTTGCCTAAAACCATAATAAACGAGAGATTAAACTGGGTTTCAGATGAGTGTCCCGCGAAACCAAATTGGTTTGGAAGTGAGTGTATTTCATTGCCTTATATTATTTCTGAAGAGGAATTTTCTTCAATCAAGCTGGAGCACGTCTAAGAAGAATTTGTCTGCGGAATGTTTTTACAAAGCAGACCATAATTGCACTGTATCACGAAGCTTCAGAGGGCGTCCAAGGAAAGGTCGTTCAATCTACATCTACCAATGCGATTCCAGTGTACGCCAAGCACAAAGCACCTATCCACTGTCCATTCAACCTTCAGAGAACACTGTGTGAAAATTCTGTGCCTTCCTTAATTTTTGACGGTGCAGTGATGCTTAGACTGCTATTCGGCAACAGCCGGACATTACTTGCGCACTAGCCCGGAATGTATCTTGACTGAGCTTTGAGGGTCAAGAACACCAGGTTCCTTAATACATGACCGGATTACCAGGCACACAAGCGAGGATTAACCCAGGATATGAGCTCACAATACTTCGATCTTTCCTTAGCTCTAACGGAAAAAAACTGTGCCAATCAACGTTGAAGGTACGTTTCAAAGTACTTCTTGTGATCTACTCTATTACACATGAACGATAGGAACACTAGACTACGCCGAACCTCCACTTATGGGGCTCATTAGGAATAACAGCAATGCGCCTAGGGGAAAAAACCCCATGGTTACGTAATTGTATTCCGACTATCCTTGGTCATCACAGCTACACAGAATGACTTTGCTCTGCAAAGTAGAGTCCATCTTTCCAGATTCTCGAAAAAGGATCCTTGTTAAGGAGCGCTAGGACCGAAATTGTCAGACGTTCCAGTGGGCTATGGAGAATTCGGCATTTTACAAACCAATTTAACAAGAAATTTTACGGGACCGTGATGAGTGGGATCTTCAGGCAGGGCGTTTTGTTTGAAGGAGAGAAATTTTTTGGGAGTGCTTTATTTGGCCAGTTGTGTCCCATGTTGCAAAGTCCGGCTTGCAGCTGAAAAGATTATCTTTTAGAAGGATGCTTTCGAAGTTCGACCTCGTCCATTCCGGGCTACACTCAAATAGATCATCAAAACATGAAAGCAGCTTGATAAACTCCCCTTTTGTTGTAGCTTAAACTACAGCTGGTACAAAAAGAAACAGAATTACGGGAATCTGGTCTTTTGCAAACTAAGCTGATAATGACGAGCGAGTCAGCTGAATTCCGGTTGAATCGCTCCACAAACACCGCCTTTCGTTTAAAGCAATATTTGATATAGCAAAGTATATTCTCTTGACGGAACTAACTGCTTATAAAAGCGTTGGAAATTCGTCGACATTCCAAGACTTGTTTTGACCTTTCTGAGGCTTATCAGACAAAAGAAAACCATGATAGGGTAGTAAAATCTTATCTACATACGGCGCGCACGGAAAGTGACGAAATTTTCAGAAAGCGGGGCGTTTGTGAGGTTAAGATGCCTTAAAACCTCTTATTCAAACGTCGGAGCTTCTCTTCGTACACGCGTACAGTTTGTTGACACTGGAAGAACTATGCAAAACGCTCAATCAACAGTGTACGGTGACCGTGTGTGCCACCCCACTGTAGTGGTCGAACACGTTAGTCCTGTGGGTCATCGCAGTCGAGTTCACTCAGTGAAGCAGCCAGCTTGTTCTTTGGTGTGGTGGATGAAACAAAAGTGATAGGCCAGGAGGTCGGGAAGAGCAATTAGGCAAGTCATTCACTGCAAAGATCAGTATGGAGACGTAATATAGATTAGATTTATTTTGTCAGAGTCCACCCATTCACGTGGAGTATAATCGCGGTAATACAGCATACGCCGGTAAAACAACGGCATTTTTAGATTGTCCTATCCTGGATTGTTCAGACACGTAAACTCTGATTGTGCGGAACTCAAGTCCAGTGTTCGTTGTCTGGCAATAACCGCATCCGGGCAGATGGATGATTGTTCGATTTGAGGTATCATCCTCACGGTGTTTTGCTTCGTTCGGGATGTCAGCTGTTCCTTCGATGCGGTCTGTCTTTCATCAGTACTACTCTGGACCAGTTTTTCGGCCAGCTGATTACTACCTCTTTAAGGGAACGCGTACACAACTGTTAATTGGCAGCCGCGATAAGACTTAAACGCAGCTGACTATATCTTTCTCACATTGCTCAAGTTAACAGGGCTTGTCGGTGATGGCTGTCAAAAGCGCGCTCAAGTTAAGCCTTGGTCAGTCCCAATAAATAGACCCAGTGACAAAGTTGTCACCATACGGTATTCTGGACATAAACCTCATCCCCAGCACAATAAAACCCCCTAAGCCGCAAGAGCACACGGCATAGGAACAAGAACATTTCAAGTAAAACTTAAGCCCCTTACGACTACTGCAGAGAACAAAACAAAAGAAAAACCTAGAAAAAAGGCCGTCAGAATGCAATGACCGCCTGGATGTCAAAACTATTTTGGCTAAAGAAAAGGAAATTTCTTCAAGAATACATTTGTCTGATTAGAAAGCGAGCTTCAGTTTTTCCAAAACTCACATCCGGCATCCAATATCCTGTATGCGAATTATTAATACGCCTTTAAAGTTGAACAACTGTTGTTGATGATGAGAACTCAAAATTACTGCACTGTCCTTCGGACAAAATAAACGATGACAAAATAAAATTCGACTGCGCGTAGTGTGAGTAAGAGGAACAATTTCAATACGCGTTCTATTAACAGGCCAAAGTACACCTCAAAAACGGTGTTCTGTGTAAATTTTCCAGCAAAACTATCGAAAAATAAGTCAGCAAGACCTATGACACTGCTGTTTGGGCAACCCCACGGAAAGTCAAGCCATGTTGACTGCAACGACTCAGGCAATGATGCAATCAAATTGACATTATTTAGGGCGCCTTTATTAGCTGAATCCGAAATCAACCCCCCACCACCGAATTCAGGTAGAAGCCTGTCTAACTTTACAAGTGACACCTCCAAAAAAGAAAAGACAATATTCTCCTCTATTCACTAGAATCTATGGTTGTTCGGTGTCTAAATTAGGGCCTGGATTTCTCAAGACGTGCGAAGAAATACATAAAGGTGAGCAGTTTGGAACCCTTAAGGGATCTCAATAGAAAAGTGGCTGGTTAGTGGAGATTAATCAAAATATTGATGACACGGGTGCGTTTACTACCTGCTGGTAAAGTGGCTGTTGATCTCGAGAAATACACTCATTTGCAAATCAATTTGGTTTTTGCGAGAGACTTACCTGGAACCCAGCTGAATCTCCCGTTTTTGATGTTTCGAAGATGATTATGTCGAAGAATTTTCAGGAACCTTATGAGTAGTGCATTACGTATATGGCTGTTGATCTGTTCGCATAGTTTGGCGCTCCGTTTGCAAGCGTCTTGTTGCCATACAAAAAGACCAAACAAGACCCTCACCTGATCAGCAAACAGTAAATGTTCGTTTCGGTGGTCAAATAAAAACACCACAAAAACCGAAGGTTACAAGACAGGACTTAGCGGTGAATGAACCGTTAGCTGTCTCAAAACTTTTCTAGTTGTTATACGGTTATTTTGGACTTTGTGTTGTCATGAACGTCTATAGCACAAGAAGGTAAAGGTGGAAAGGTAGAAATAGAAACACATACCTAGCTAAGGAACTAGAAGATTATATGCCCATCAGGTGGCACTTGATCTGTTCACCGAGCTTGTTACTTGGCTTGAAAACGTTTCGTCACCGTGTGGGGAGGCAAGGCCACTCCCCCGTCGAGTTAGCCAACACACTACTCATATGGTTGCTGAAAACTCCTCGACAACCTACCACTGGTTCCAACTTTTTTGAGGTCATCAGCAAGGAGTATCCCCGGGGTTCTTCCATACTGGACTACTTATAAGATCGTCGCAGTTTGTCCATTATGACAAGTAAACAAGTTGTCATCAGCCACACCATCAATCCTAAATTGTAAAATAAACTATTCGGCTCGTCTGGTAATACGCGACCTCAAATTTTTGTCTGTCAGTCGATAGCAAACATTTTCAAAGTTCCTAGTGTATTCAATCAATTAGAAGATGGTTAGGGCAGATTGAGTAGTCAGACTTCTGGTAGGTCTCTTTAAACCGCTTATAAGTAAGTCGTCATCCGAAATTCGTATGACTTTGCTAAAAGGACTTTCGGGTTTCAGTTAGAGCTAGACGAATTTCCAGTTAGCTTTGATGTCAACGCGATGTACATAAATGTCGCTGAGGCGGACATTCTTGAAGTAACGAGGCGGTTGTTACTGGCAGACAACGCTGCAAGGACGAACACAACTGTCTGTAGACGAAACAGATGAAGGCATAAAAATATGTTTAAACTTCATTCATTTTGTCTCATTCAGTTGTCTCAAGAACAAGGTCTAGCGATGGGATCACCAATATCCCCGATATTGACCAATACGTACATGGAAGATTTTGAACAGAAGGCTTTAAACGGATTCGATTGTTCGTCAAGGATTTTCTGGCGTTACGTAGATGACACGTTCGTTGTGATAAAGCGTGATAAGGTAAACGAGTTCTTTGGATCCTCACTTTGGACCCTCACATTAAGTTTAGCATGGAGCTACAGTCCACGTCGGCCACACTATCTTTCCTTAACTGCATGACACACAAGAGTGGTGGGGAGTTGCAAAAGACCGTTAACCGGAAACCAACAGCAAGTGGTGCGGTTTTAAACTACTCATCAGGACATCCAAAGGCAGTACATGCTAGTATAGTTTAGTACAGTAAAGTAGGCGCCCAGTTCACGGAGGAAGTCGGCCGAACAACAGCACAACTTGATGTAAAAAGCGACTTCAAGACAGCGAATACCCAGTGAGTTTAATTAACGCAGTCGAATACTGAGCGATAGTCAGGGATTCGGAAATGGTAAGTCATGGACACTGGGTACAGAACAGACGTGGGAAATGCGAAAATCCTTAGACGATGACTGAGATCCAAACCACAGCGACTGATGGTCGAAGCGACGGAAATCGCCAAACATCACCAGCGTATGGAGAGCGGTTTTAGACCAGCGGGGATAAAATGAGGCGGTGTACTGTTATTAACCTGTTCCCCAAACCTAAACTCAATTGTCCTGACACCCCTCAAACCACACAGATCAACAAAATCTGTGAACGACGCCCAAGACGAATACTTCATTACGGTCTCCAAGACCGGAAAAGCGAAGCCTCAAAATCCTGAGTCAACCTGAAGACAACCCCCTAACCCATCTTTCGTAAGTGTAAGTCATCCACGCTAGCGAACAAACGGGAACAGACTGACACCTATAACTGATCAACTGGGCTAGGCATAAAAACATCTCACCGAGTGGTTCTCCGACTATTTTAAAACTCGGTCACCGTGGTAACGTATTCGAAACTTTGGAATCAAAAGCCCATCATTAATCCCTCGTGTATTCCTATTGTTTTTTTCTACCAGCAGGCGATAAGTTCCAATCTACATAGAACATCCATCCTCATCACACTTGATTGTGTTCAATCGATACACACACACAAATCTAGTGTGCGTGCGTGTGCAGTCATTTTGCAAATAACATCACAAAGATCGTTTAGTCTAAGTTACAAGAGATGCACTGCACTTATCCGGGCAATACTAAATCATTGGAGACGATGTAAACATAGAGAGGACTTCCCAAACCCGGACGGGACAATTTTGGTTGCGGGGGCATGCTAATGGTACTGGTGTTTGGCGGTGGTGGTGGCAATGTGCTTTCCCCCGAAAGCATAAACAATTCCAGAATCACAAGAAGGACTGGTGTTTGACCAAATGATACACAGTCCGGGACTCAGACAGCAATACGCACACGCGTGTGTGGATATCAACAAATGGAAGGAAAAGTTATTCGTCCATCAGGACAATTCGAAATGTGTCCGGTGCAATACCTCACACAATTGTGTGTTATGCCTCGAATGTAGTCTAAGAACAAAGCTGCCAGCTGTACCCCCGGGATCCAAACAGTTGGTTCTCAACAAATAGAGACAAACCGAAGGCGCATCTGCCTTCTTGGCAGAGACCACAGCTAAACCAAACCTCTCTTTTGGAGGAAAAAGTCCAGTCTAACTTTTGCTGAGGGAATACTTGATATCAGTAATAATAGTAACAAAGAACATTGGATAGAAAGTTAGAATCAGTATACAACCATACCATACTTGATATAACCAGGTGCTGTTTCGGTATGATGTTTTTCATGTATTCTATTCATTTTACTTTGAAGCAAGATGCATTTTCCAGTCCGGAATTCCTCTCGAGGCTTAGAAGGAAGTTTTTTCGAAGAGTATCCCTTGTAGGGAGGTCAACATTTCTCTAGATGGTTGAAAGGGGACAAACATAAAATTGAAGTAACACGTACAAAACTTTGTATATCACGTAAACTTCCACAAAATGATTTGGAGTAAAAGACTTTTGATGAATTCGTTTGGCGTCAGTGGGCACATCTCTACCATCCGACCATCGTTAGCTTCCCACTCTGTTACACACAAGTTGTTCAACGTCACGCACCAATGATAAATGTCTAGAATTCGTGTTCAGAGCATTGACAGATCCGGTCCCTGGGGTCGGTTTCCATCTTGTTCCCGAACAAAGAATCAAGAACTACAAAGTAATTCAACGTTAGTTTGAAGACTTTTGGAAACAATCAAGGAATCATGGTTTCAGTGACGTTTGGAAAACAGTCGGTAGATTTATTGCCAACAAGTGAATCCATCCAATGTTTCTGAAAGTTTGCTGAATACCCTATCGACAATTATGTCGCTGATTATGTAAACTGTAGTTTAGCTAGAGATTTACCAATCTTCCTTATAAATTTGTTTCCAGTACAGAACTATTCACGTTTAAATCACCAATACAAAGTGATTATTCCACTGTTTTTAATGCTATTACATTCGCTTGTTTTGGGATTGGATTACAAAAGGTCGTACTTTGGTCCAGTGGTTATGCCGACAACTTGTCCGAACCGGCGTGGCATGGAGTTACAATCTCATCACGCTTGTCGCACACATATGCACTTGTCTGATGCGCCTCGGAGTACTGCTGCCCCTGGACCAGTCCAAACCGGATAATTCCAAATCTGCTTACACCAGACTATCTTCCTCTCTCCCTTCGGAAGTGCTGGCACCTGGTGCAAGTGGTGAGATCTCTGAAAGGTTTGATGTAAGTTATACCCTACTTCTCCCGTTCTTTTCGACTGCAGCAGAGTAGATTGATATTTACCGGAGGTGAGCAATGAAATCTACAAATGCTTTCTAGCTACAAGTGTGTATACACCCGAGTTCCTTCGCTATGGTAGGTCCTGACAGGACGAAGGAACTGCATCGATTTCATCAACCGAGATCCATGAGTTGCTGGATTCTGAGTTCTAAACTTATGAACCTTTGCGAATTAAAGTTTTACTCATTCTAAATTCCATCAAATTCTTATGGAATCAGAGCCACTGAAGAGTAGCTGAACATTAGCGGATCATTTCATGTGCAGCAACACTTATCTTCTGAGACTCTGCACAACAACTAGATGGTTTCTGTTTAGCAACGCAAATCAGAAGACAGCTCCGGATTGTGCACCAAACCGCACTCAAGTAAACGTCTTCTACGCAGCAAAGCGTCCGTTTCGTCGATACTGAACTAGGCGGTTGCTACCTTGTTGGTAGTATAAGGAAATTGGGAAGTTTCTAATGGAGATTTCATCCTTTAAATGAAACCAATCTATACACTAATTTGCAAATCAATTTGTTTTTGCGAGAGAATCACCTGGAACCCAGATGATTCTCCCGTTTTTGATGCGCCTACCTGATGAACCCCAAGAAGGGTGAAACCGGTCGTGAGCTGTCGAAGAATTTTCAGCAACCTTATGAGTAGTGCATTACGAAGCATGGTTCAGGTATCTGATTAGTGTTGGAAATCGTCATCTCACGAAAATCCATGCAGTTTCCAGTCCATAACCACCAGGTAACAGTTTCAACACGACCATTTGCCGACGAGCGGCTAATCAACAGTGGGATTCATTCGCACTTAGATAGCATATAGCAGTTGTACTTACTTACCCTTCCTTCCCTTGTCTGAGCCTGCTGTTTACTGCCTCTACCTCATAGACTCGATATACATTTGTAACCCCTCATAAACTTTTAACCCTTGACCTGTCGAACCAATTTGGTCGATTACCTTTTACGCGCGCTTTTTGACCATTTTGCGTTACCGCGTGTTGTGCGCAGGCGTGTGTCACTAACTAAGACCGATTTGCCGTCTTCTCCGGGCTTTCTTTGGACTTGCACTACTTCGTGCAACAATTTAGACGGAAACTCCCAGAATTTGAGGTTTGTACCCCTTTTTGTTACGTATTTTATACATGTAGTGCCGCATTTCATTGATAAATCGCAAGAATTCACTATTTCTGGCTTGGGATTTTGCGCGTCACTCAATTGGGCTTTCCCGAATACGTCAAAGTATTCTACAGAGCAGCACTTATCCTCCCTGCCAAACTGCAAGTCCATCACACTGCTGACCAACGCTCACGGCTGAATGAAATGGCTTTTCAGCACAAATTGGCTTCACTTAAAAGACACTATCTCAGTTACTACCTTCTTGATTCCGAGGCTTCCATCTACTGGTCTTACGAAACAATTGCTGCTATCGCACGCTTGCAACGCTGCACAATTCAAATGAGCGTTGTTTGGCTGTGCTTCTTGTTGACGATGTCACCACATCTCTCAGGCTCAAGGCATGTATGCAGCCAATCAAGTCTCAGTACGTGTTTGGGCTGTACTAAGGGATATGCTCCTGAATACACTCATTTGCAAACAAATTTGGTGTTGTGACTCACCTGGATTCCAGCAAAATCTCTCGTTTGTGATGGTTCCAGGCAACTGAATGTGCTGCACCAGGCCGCCTCATGTTCCAGTTGCTACGATATTCGAGATATCGCGATACATGTATATACGTAATGCACTACTCATAAGGTTGCTGAAAATTCTTCGACAGCCCACGACCGGTTTCGCCCTTCTTGGGGCTCATCAGGTAGGCGCAATCCCCGAGTTTCCGTCAACCTTATGTTCTACTTGAATCCAAATTGGACTGTTTTTCGAGAAATACACTAATTTGCAAATCAATTTGGTTTTGCGAGAGACTCACCTAGAACCCAGCCGAATGTCTCGTTTGCGATGTTTTCAGGGTTGTGTCGTGGGCTGTCGAAGAGTTTTCAGCAACCTTATGAGTAGTGCGTTACGGATATGTTTGTGCTTCAATCGACGAACAAACAAGCAGTAACAATAATTCGCTGTAACTTACTCATCAATTCACATTCACACTACATAAAATAAAGTTTTCGAAGACACTGAAACAATCAGGCCTCTGGTGCTGATGTTCTACATCGATGCAGAGTCCAAACTAATCTGCTTACGTTTCCGGACGGTCTGAGGAGATTTCAGAAGTCCTTCTTCGATTCCAACCAAGCGGAAGATGACACTGCCCAGTGTGAAACTCTAGCGAGCCTATTACCTGATTAACACATTGCATGATTCCGTGAGCCTCTATGTTACTAGGCTTTTCGGATGGTATCTGCAGGGGTAAGAAATTGTGGCACAACGCAAGTATTTTAAGTGCCACGTTCACTCGCGCTATTCGATAAAATTTACTTAGTGTCTGGATCCAATCCACCCACAACATAATAGTTCAGCAGCTAAATATCAGTGAGTTTCTTGTCCAAGGGACACCGCCCAATGAATTAACTTGTAGTTTTCAGCAACCTTATGAGTGGTGCATTACGTCTAGTTCTCCCGGTGACCTGGTGGTAAATTCCGATCGATTCTGTTTGCCGTTGAACATGATTAAGAAGCCTGACACGTGGCTTTCTCATTCTTCGTGAAACCTAGTTTCGAGTTAGTTGGGCGCTTTAGTCGGATGAATGTGAAGCGGTCATTTCCATTGGCCCTCGCGGTATCAGGTTTGAATAGATTACTTGGCTCAGACGACATGGTGAATTCAAAGTGTTCGTTTCTGCTTCAAGCTGAATATCAGCCATGTGGACAGTGGATCCTGATCGACTTGAGTCGAAACTGTGTTTCCGTTAGACTTTTGCATCATTCTGTCCATACAGCATATTTGTCTCCAAACCCTTTTTCCACCATAGAAACCGACATAACGCCTTCTTACATTAAGCAATCATCCACAAGTTTTGATAGGTTACGGTACATGGGCCTGCGCGCTCATTCATTTTGGTTTCAGGCATCGCGGCAAATAAATCCGTGATTCATCCACCTGTTGACCAAAACTAACTGAGTGAAACCACTTGGTAGACGAAACAAGCAAACGAATTGAGAGTGAATTGAGGCTGGGTATAAACAAATTCTTTTAGGTCTATAACCGGAAAGACTATGTCGCTTGTCTCGCCTTTTTCTCTACTTATTCGTCCACGATTTCACCACATAAATATCCGAGCGCTACAGACAAAAGACCACACATTCTGAGACTTCAGCCACATTTGTCTTTTAAAAAAATTTTCTAGACATTGCGAGATGCCAAACCTAAACCATCCACATAAAAACTTGTTATCTGGTAAATTCTTCTGCAGTCCTTTGCTTCAAGAAATGTGTTTGAGAGATAAGAGTCATCTAAATAAACTTGTCATCCACATTCTGACTTGTGTAGTCTACACAAAATCATCTAGTTCACCTTCATAGACCCTTCAACCTATCTCCAAAATCAAACTTCGTCCTAAAATGTATGACTCGTGTTGACAACCCGGACTGTCGCCTAAATCATACTGTGGGAGTAACATCACGAATTTCACGAAATGCTACCTGTTTTCGACAATCCTTCATCATTCTTTCTTGCACGTTTAGCAGCCTTTTAGAATACTGGTTTTGCGAGCCATATTTTGAAAGCTCTTGGTCCCATTTGCACTACCTTGATCTTTTCTGCGGTTGACAAACTGTTTCACGAAGTAGCCAGCAGATGAACGACGCTGTTCTCACACTACTCGTTTCACAACAGCCCGGTAATCATCTGTCGTAGCAAGGTTTGATTTAGATAAGTTCAAATTGATCGATCTTGATAATAATGAAGTAATATAATAATCATTCAGGTGTAACACATTTTTACCACGCCACCCGATGGAAGCACCAGGGTTGGGATACTGCGAGGTTGCCGGAACCTGGACTGAGGTTGCCTAAACCTGAACAGGCATAGTCGAGTTGCCGGGGTTGGGTTCGATTCACGGACCTTCCGGTCAGTAAGTTCGTGTCCTAACCATTGAGCTATCTCGAGCTTGTCAATGATGGTGATTTGAGGAGTTCTGGAGATTTCAGTAAAAATATTCTTCCTGGAAGTGAAGTTAGCGTATGCCAGAAGCCTAGAAATACTGTACAGCGGTTCCTTCCTAATTAGAAATCATCAACAGTGCACTCCTCGCGAATACCCGAAGAAACTCCAAAACATCGACTTAATTCACCATATTATCTACATGTTATCTACAAACCTTATAAGGAAGAGCAATTCACAGGGCGCGTGGATCATCTGAGTAGTCGTCAGTCGTAGAGCCAGCTAGTGCGTGATCACGTGATGTGTAGCGAATGCAGCACTGGATCATCCGTAACTTTATTGATTTGTTTTTAACTGCACGTTTCTCTTGTAATCGTCGTCTTCTGGCATGGGGAATTTTCACCACCAAATCTGTCTCCTTCAGGCTCTTTTTAGGAGTGTCTTATCAACAGACAGTGCCATAGTCACCATATGAAAGAACTGGAAACCGCAAAAGCTATTTTTCGCTCAAAATGCTTTCCAAGTTGGTTGTTTCTCACAAAGGCGCGATTTCGCGTGATCTTTGCTTATGACCTGTTGGTGTGCGTAAGGGTACTGTTAACTAACCAGTGAATGCTACTCAGTCCTCTGAGGAGCTAGAGTTTTCGAATGTCTGATAAGTGTAGACTGGCTCATTGTACAATTTAACCAAATCTAAGGAGCATACTAACTGGGTTCAACTACAATGACTTATTGTATCCTATCTAATGTAGGACCACCCTTCCCTCTGAAATTGTTATTTTCATTAGTTCTATTAATCTTATTTCACTACAGTTAAACCAACATTACAAATGGAGCGGTCACCGATTAGGACAAGTGACTGACCTACTGGAACTCTGTTCCACAAACCGTCCGTTCGATTTCACTGCCAATTCCATGCGGTCCAGTCAAGAAAGTCTACCATTTCAATCCCGATTCCAGCCGGATCTGTCCGAGCTTCGGAAAGAATATGAGTACGAACTGGAACGCCTGGCTAGGGAACATGAACTACAATTATTCCGAGTAAGTTATTCGGAAAAAAAGGCTTCTAACTTAATTCAGACTACCTCAGTTTGGAAATCAAGTGTCGATCAGTCAGGTATTCGTTTATCCTGCACCAATAAGTTTAAATAACCTCAAATGTGGACGGAGAATAGTCGTTGAATCGGTCCAGGAAATGAATGTTTTCTCCTTAGGGCGGTGTCAGGCTCTAACATACGCATTTCATAAGGTGAAATTTCTCAAAAAAAATCCACCTAGACGTTTCACTGATACTGTTGGATGACCTTTAGTTCACTTGAGGATATACTACACACTGGGTCGTAGAAACAGAGACACATCATGTATACTAATTATGTTGTGACTGCACGGTCTTGGTGGTTGATTATAATTAACTCACTCAACAACTGGGGTAGTGCTTTTTAGGTATACCTATTGCACAAACACAAGCATGGACATCATAAAGGTCCCTTCGCGATCCACGGACCTTCAAAAAGGGACCAAGGAACCCGATGGACGTGTCGTGCGTTCTTCGCGGACAAATGGGTAACTGCTGGGATTGTATTTTACAGGGCATTTTGCTTGATTTCACGGGATTCGCGCCATGAATGGTTCCGTGTAGCTCAGGTACGGTTGCAGCTTCCGGGTATAGGCGTTATACGCACATGATCGCTTTTTACCCTAATTTGCATTCCGCTCGGCAGTTGAAATCGGTACCCTTTGTAAAACAGTCAATAGCATTTGTCTCATGAATCTTGAGATCGATTCGACCCAACAACCATCAGCACGAGACTTCAAGCACAGTTACTCAACAGCACTTTGATGAACTCGTATACTTTGTTTGATGGCGTCCCAGGTGACAACACCGTTTTATCAATACTATAAATGAGGAACACGTAAGTCGTAAGGTATCATCCAGTCGGCGGCGCATAGTTGAATCTCTTTGTCTGTAGCTAATCAATCCCTTTAGAAGCCGTCCATAGGGTTCGAAAGGTCTGTGCAGGACCTATTAGGCAGGTTGATGCTTGGTTCATATGCTTCTACTGTGTGGTGAAACCAGAACATCACAAAATCCCTCCCGCCACTATTTATCCATTCACGTTTTAAACAAATGCGCTGACAGCACAGAAACTACATAGGAGAGTAGGAGATTTCGTGGGTGGCAAACAGCGGGAAAAACAATATCGGCAAATGAGACGGTTGTGGGGGTACGAAATTATCACATCTTGCTTCGGGTTCTTTATATTAGCGAAAAGTGGCTTTTTTCGGTAGCTAGTCAACCTTATCAAGGATTTGATGAGTGCCCTGTTATTCGACTAAGCCGCGAAATCAACCAGCTAAACTTACGTCAAACCGAGAAAGTATTCTGTCCATTAATCATAAGGACAAATTTACGTGGAATTGTCCGTAACACTGGCTGACCTTCCACGACTGGAGGGGCATTCACCAACATCCAATATTTCCCTCAGAATCGTCAACTGAGATTTTCGTCACACCATGGTTTACTGTCTTGTATCTCCAGTAAATTCTGCAATAATTCATTTCGAGATGATTCCACACCTTCACGTTCCTTTGACTTATCCATGGTGCTGTGCTCTAAGCCTTTCCCGTCCAACCACGCATCCTGGTACGCGTTTGAGGAATGACCTCGATTCTGGACATCCCTATCGACTGTGAGTTCCCAGAATGATTGCCTTGGTCGCTCGTCTTCCCGCCGTTTCTCACCCAAACAAAGGCGACCAAAAACGATGGAACGATCGCACAGTGCTTCTTGGCTTTCAGCTATAGACTGATTCTACTTACAGGAATGAAGTTTTACCTTTTTCATGACCACTCTTCTCAAAAAGCCATAACTTCAACAAGCGTCATAAAAAGAGCAATCGCAAACGGAACAAAAATTCTGTGTAACATTTTGACTGTATCAAACAGCGATTAAGAATGACTGAATAGATTTATAGCTGAATTTATAGCTGAATGTAATTTTGTATTGATCGTACGATGATCGATCGGCTAGAAATTGATTCGCCCAATTATGACCTGTGCTGATCTTACTTAGGGCCAATTTTCTGTGCAATGAGCAGCAAATATCATGGCTACTATTACGGGTTTCAGTAGCGAGAAGATAACAACATTTTATGCCTACTGTGACGGCCACGCATGATGCCATGGCTTAATTCTGATGCTTCGCTTGATGCCAATTTAAAATAAGGATGGAGATACAATTCTTTCTAGTAAAGCTGATGCCCCGGACGGCTGTGGTGTTTGTGTGGTCTTCCGAGCCTAGCCGATAGTTTTAATCGCTACAGCGCACGTCTCCAGCTGGAACTCTGTGGTCTTAGTTTACAACCAAACCCTTGCTCAGCCTACGCCTCGAAGAAAAGATGCCAGTCCTCACCCAGAGTAGGGTTGTGTGTTCTGTCCTGCTGTTGTTCAGCGGAGTATGTTGGGCGCACGACACGGTAACTTTCTAAAAGAATACTTGAACATCTCTCTTGCCGGATAACCTTAGACTCAACAGTTCAGCCAAAAGCTCAATTACGTCCCACCTAATTGACATTGGACACGTAGTCATTCCGAATAAGTCGTTCCATGTCATTAACCGTGTACCCAATAGACTGCCAGTATCGATTCAACGGCGTGGCTTGACTACAGCAACACGTCGCCACACGTTTGCGAAGCTCGGTGGGGTGCTGCAAAAAACTTTTCGTACGCACTCTGAATCTGCCTTGGTCATGTGACACGAATCAACCGGCCAATTCACTCAAAGGCCCTCTAGACTGTCTCACAACATCCAACTAGATTCGACCTGGGGTCGCTGACAACCAATTGTTCGTGTCTCCACGCGTTTTTTTCATTTCACTAACCAGTCTTCGCTGCGTATTTCATTTTTCGTCTCCATTTTAACCATTAGATATGTACCGACCTGATGATGAGATCCCGAAAACTTTGTTGTTCGTCATTGTGTTCTTGTTCAAACCATGGGGATGGTCAATCACTTACTCAAATACAACCCCGAATTTTACGATGAGCCTTTTGGCAAGCACAGTGTACACTTTGATTTACCGGGCTGAAAAATTGTATACCTTACTCTGCCTAGGTAAAAAACCAAGGCGTCATGAAAGTGTGCCAACTCACAGACCGGATCGAAATGTTGGAACAGGAAGTCGAAAAATATCGTATTCTAGCTGGGATTGAAAGGCTTACAAAATCTCCGATTCTTGATGAAAACAGCCGTGGTCGTGGACGTTTGAACGTATATAGATATTCTGATGCTTCAGATGATTCCAGACATTCCTCAGCTGACGGACGAAGAAAACGTATTCAGAGAGTTGGTTTTAGTGTGCCGGACGCATACGACACCAGCCCCCCATATACCCGGGCAACTGCGAGGCCAAGGGCAAGCAGCGAAGTGGCGCACACATCCTTCGGTCAGTTTAAATTGCGCGAGGATGATCAAATTCATCGCTTAGAAGGTGTCCCAGATCAAATCTCACCTCCCCCCGCACCAGAAGATGATCTGACAAGAACAAAAGCGTTTCTAAGAAAGTTCAAAGACTACAGCAGCAGCACTACAGATTCTGGGCTCGCCGGATCCAAGGAAAGTCGTCATGGTTCCCGTGATACGACCCAACAATCTATCACCTCCAATGAAAGTATAGAACAAAAGGATTCTGAGGAGTAAGTTGCATCACAAACTATTTTGTGATGACAGACAACAAGCATTATGGAGGACGCGAGATGAATCGAATAGATAACGACTGTTACCATAATATGATGGGTAGCAATTTTCCGAATTTCAGTCCGACAAAGTTTTATGGCCAAAAACTTGCAAGCACTAGAGAACTGATGTGAAAAATCTAACGTCCCGCGAATTCACAGGCTTGAAATGAAGGAGTACATTCTGTAATTCTGTTTTTCACCAGAGCCTGCAATCCGCAGGTTCTTATTCCGCACACCCGGTGGCCACTTTGCATTACTGTACAAAGTGTTTCAATTTCTGATGATGAAAGGTGGTCAGAGGGATTAACTGATTGGGAAGTCCAGACATGCGGGTCAGTCGATCGACACAACAGGACAGTAAAGGAGTCGTCTTTGGGTAAGACTCTCACACCGCCCGCTTAGACGTGCTAATTCTTGTGTGTACAGTGTACGTTAGTGCTGTGGTGATAACAAGTTCATCGGGCGCTAAAATTCCGACACAGCCAGGAACAGGAACTGCTCTTGTTAACGGTAGTAAGAGAATAAACTTAGCCCAATACTTCACCTCATTGGTGAGGACAAACCAGTGCGGCAGGATGGGAGGAGAACTGTCTGAAGGGTAGTAACACAAGTTCTAAACTTTCATCAACTGCGTTCAAACACTCTTAATTTTGAACGGTGTCTTATCAGGACCAATCGTCAGCACTGTATGACCAATGACAGATTTGAGTGATTGTATCACCCGTCCCTAGCGTTCCTAAGAAAGGTACAAAGAAGTTGATTTTCCCCTTAAATTTCGAATTTTAGACATCTGTCTGGTTTCGACTTCGCATCCTGGACTGGGTTACATTTCCTGAACTCAGGGCATGTTGCGCTTCCTTACTCCTTGTTCATCTGACTTGGTATAACGCTGACCTTGAGGAAACTTTGGGCAACAAATAAAGGGTGAATATGATGCAATGGAGATCTAACACAAATATTTCAAAAAGGTGCCTTTTCGATTTAAAACTTGATCAGATGCACGTAAACCGATGTTACCTAGCGACGGATCCGAAATGTGGTGGACGTTTTGCGCATGCAATGAGCACCGGACCAAGTGGTCACCGTCATCTTGGCTCTCATCACCATATCTCAAACAGCCTTCGTTGTAGGTTTATGATTTAGCCGTGCCTGAGGCGATGGCGGATTTCCCCACTTAGTAAAGGCTCGCCAGTAGTGTTGGTCTAGAAGTCGAGTGTATCCACAACGCCCAAATTCAAGGTGAAACCGACCCATTACACGTTCAAACCGCGACGATGACTCGGTGTTGGCAGGTGGTTCAACCGAGTTCGATGCAATGTGCTACTCACTCGATGTGAACCCGGCCGGGTCTCGACAACTTAGTTTGGACCATCGGTCTGCCGATCCCAGCGCTGCTACCCCTCAGCCAATCAGTGAGAACACAAACTGTGCAAGAACAACAAGAAAGGGCATGCGTCAGCACTCAGAGCGCCTTATCCACAGCCCTAGATATTTTAATTTCGTGAACTACTTTATCATCCGGACACCTCAGATGTCCGTAAAAAACTGCGATTGTAATGCACTTTAAGTACAGTATCCGTATGTAGGCAATGGAAACAAACTTGGCATTTTAGTTAAACTCTGTTTCAGGATGCTTCAGTGGCAATATGAACCAGTAAGGAGGAACTTGGGTAAACCAGTCGGCAAAGCGAATTCCCTGTTACTTCGGCTTCCATGCATTTTCCAACTTTTGGGTAACGAATTACATGGCCCACAAATTTTTTTACTGTTTTGGAACGATATGTTGGAAAGCTTGGAAGTAACCTTTAGTTTCACTACTGACTAGGAATTTTAATACCAGTTGTCCGTAACTGCCTTTCAAACCCGTTCGATTCACCTTTCAGATCTTATGTTGTGTTTTTTGTCTCCGTACATCTCTGCATTTGAGAGGAATGAATTGGGGGCCGAAAGGGTATTTTGCATCCGTTTCTAGTCATAGACATTGGTACGTGTTGTAGTTTTTATGTTTACAAATTGGATGAAGGGTGCTCCATTGCAGAAAGAAAGCGAATTGGTCGATTGTAGTCACAACATCTCAAAAGTTGTCCTGACCAGCAATTACATCCCAATTTCCTGACGCGTCTGTCAATAAAGTGCCCTGGATAGCTAATCTCTACAGCATGGTCATGGGAACACTAACACAGATATCATCATCATCATCCTCATCCTCATCATCATCATCAACAGCATGACCTCAATGTTCAACACCGATGCTTCACTGCCGTACAACCATGATTTATTTGAAAGCCTTATTGTAAAGAAAAGAATAAAGGTGGATGGGAAAGGGACTTGGTGCTGGCTTACTACAGTCAATCCGAGGTGCCTAGACCTTCAAACATTCACTCAGGCAATCTAGATAGAAACTGACAACAAGAACGCCACTAACATCAGCTGGCGGCCATATCTTGTAGTGTCTTTAACCAGGCCCAGTGTGGATCACGCGGTCCCCATTCTGGAAGGCGAGTAGCAACGACAGCATCCAAACGTCTCCTGATTTATTTCATACCCTTCTGTTAGGTCAAGGGTTGGCCACCTCTCTGCTTACGCCACTCTGAATTGGGCACGGAAAATAGCACTCTCTTCGGCAAACGATGGTTAGGCATGCGCAACACATGTCCCAGCCAGCGCAGTTTCTGGTGCTGGACACATTCTTCAATGGAAGTATTCGTTCTGTGGTCCTATCTGATCGTGTCGCTTCTAATCAAGGTGGCAAGTCTTTGTCTGGTGAATTTTGTGACAGGCTACGTGTAGCACATGACCAAACTATTGCAGACTCCAGATGCGGTTTCGTCCTGTTGAGGACTAAACGGACACAAAATCATAACAGTGGCTTATAATTTATGGAATTGAAAAACTCGACGAAATCCAAACAGTTAGAACGAATCACATATAAGTAATCACCTGTATTGTTTCCGCAGTTTGTGCCAATCAGTCAGCTGGGTTACAACAAAACACAGTTCGAAAAGTGTACACCCATCGACCAGACAGCCAACAGATGTGTAATATTTATTCCTCATTGAACTCTGCCCACAAAGGCTAAGGAGACCCCGCGTATGCGTGCCCAACGTGTTACCAGTCCGGTCTGTTCCGAAAAGCTTGCAGATGAACTTGACACCTTTGCAAAGATCATTCCTCCAAGAAGTAGCGCGTGAATAGTAGTTGGTTAATAGAATTCCAAATATCTTACATTGATCAGCAGTATATAGGTTACCAAAAATCGATAATGAAAACCCACACGTCCTAACCAACTCGGCTGGAACCGTAACAATTCAGCCGTAAAAGTGATATATCAACAGAGCGGAATTCCTCTTGATTAACTGGTGCAAAACTGTCATTTCACTTGATTCAGATGAAACTCGCGTCTTTTTGATTTCCAGATGAATTGTAAATGCTCTAGCTGATTCGTTTTTTCGTCTGTTTGAGTAAAGTCCATCTTGTTTTTCAGCGAAATAGAAATCTGATTTAGCCGGTAGTCGTCGGACAAACGTACTCACTGGCACGTTCCAAGGCTATCACAAGTCGTCGGACAAATGTTGTACTCACTGGCACGTTCCAAGGCTATCACTTTTCAAGGTGGATGAACATTGCAACACTAGAGTGACACAGTATGCCAGATTCATCCGGGTAAAATTCCTGACTGTAGCCTTGTGTGTGCTGTCGTTCCAACGGAGGCTTTCATAACGATTACATACTTCTGTTACAGGCAACAGGATCATGGAAATTTATACGTCTGAGGTCTCTCAAAACGGTTCCTCACTTCGGAATTTCCTATAGCCAGACCTTTGGTTCCCCTATGCCGACGGACTTATACAAGTACTATAAGATAAAATTTAAAGCCTCAAGTCCTAGACGGAGCCAAGCACCCATACTGTTTTCGAAAACTTCTCAACGGCTCAAAGCCGGTTTCGCTCTTCCTTGGGATCGTGGGGTAGTATCAAAAGTCAAGTTGCATATCGGCATATTTCGCTAGACGCTCATACATTTCTCAGCAGAGAATTACTTTTCATTCAGAGCAACTATGAATAAGAATCACATCTCCCCTTTCACGTTTCACTAGAATTTCGTTCGTTTGTTGACAAACCAATCTGTTTTTTATTCAGGCCCACTCGACATTCGCACTATGGTCCTGGAGCGCGACTGACGAAACAAGCTACCCAACTGTCCACTGACAGCAGTTTTGAAACCTCCTTCAACGGGAGTAACAAATCTCAGTTGACTGGACTTCAGATAGCCGATGGAAAACGAGAATCTACGCAGGGACTGATAAGCACACAAATACGAGATAGTATTCAAAGAAATCGGTCTTTTGCACCGAAACTTCCGCAAGCAGTTGGAATGACAACAGACCGCGAATACGGTAGCAAGGCAACAGCGCATAACATTCCCCCTTAGCTTCGGGTAAGTGAATGTTGCCTATTGGCCATTTTTCTGTCTGTAAGATGAAGACCCACCAGATGGACCTCTCACCTGAGCTATCTGGTCTGATGGGGATTTGGTCTTCATGGCCATGAATGAGGCTCACTGAGGTTCACTTTATCGTGCAATCAATATCAGTAATTGACTTCTCCACAAAGTTTCTTGATTCAACAAGAAGAACAGTTTGAAGACAAGCGGACGTATGATTCAGGATTTCCCTTCTACTACAACCCTAAAGAAGACAAATGAATTAGTGAGTCAAACAGACTTATATTTGCGTAGGCTACGAATAGCCAAATGTCGCAAATGGAGAGGGCATCTTAACAGAGCAGGTCATTGGATAAACTAAGTACTGTCATTTCAGGGTACTGTCACCGCCACCTAAAGTATACTGATGTTTGTTAGCTCACCCGTTTGTCTACTACTCAGCTAATGCGGCTTGTTTGTTTGTTTGTTTGTGTGTGTGTGTGTGTGTGTGTGTGTGTGTGTGTGTGTGTGTGTGTGTGTGTGTGTGTGTGTGTGTGTGTGTGTGTGTGTGTGTGTGTGTGTGTGTGTGTGTGTGTGTGTGTGTGTGTGTGTGTGTGTGTGTGTGTGTGTGTGTGTGTGTGTGTGTGTGTGTGTGTGTGTGTGTGTGTGTGTGTGTGTGTGTGTGTGTGTGTGTGTGTGTGTGTGTGTGTGTGTGTGTGTGTGTGTGTGTGTGTGTGTGTGTGTGTGTGTGTGTGTGTGTGTGTGTGTGTGTGTGTGTGTGTGTGTGTGTGTGTGTGTGTGTGTGTGTGTGTGTGTGTGTGTGTGTGTGTGTGTGTGTGTGTGTGTGTGTGTGTGTGTGTGTGTGTGTGTGTGTGTGTGTGTGTGTGTGTGTGTGTGTGTGTGTGTGTGTGTGTGTGTGTGTGTGTGTGTGTGTGTGTGTGTGTGTGTGTGTGTGTGTGTGTGTGTGTGTGTGTGTGTGTGTGTGTGTGTGTGTGTGTGTGAACGAAACTAGACAGTTTTGGACCGTCGTTTTCCTCAGTACTGAGGTGCAAATGACACGAACTCGCAGATTACTGTTTCTAGCTGTGTTTTTTCAAAGAAAGCGAGCTGGCATGAACAGTGAAGAGCGAGGCCGGCTGTTTGCTGTTACTGCCTAATCCGCAAAGGAATGCATGTAAGCTGTTCAGCCATTGATATGCGATTAAAGTTGGACTGTACATTCGTGTTAGATTTGAAGCAGCTTCACAAAGTGCATCTTTCCTGAGCTCTTCACTAATGGCCAGTGTCGTTTTTGTCACACCAGGCAATGTGTTTTCTCAAATCCGTACAACTGCGCCAGGCTAATGTAATCGACCTTTGTTCCCCCTCTTTGCTGGCCGGTTATCTCATGTGCTACTTGCAGCTTCCTGAATTTAGTGTTGATTCGATTGAGCGGTAATCGAGTCATTTGCCGGTTGTTGAACTTTTCGATATGTTTCGATATATCCATTGCCACCGTGATGTGCCCTTTATTCGCCGGTAGTATTACAATAGGTTCGCCTTTCTGAATATGTCCGCTCGGTACAGTGATCTGTCCCACATGTTTTCAGGACATGTTCTAAACTGGTTCACATCTAGGCAAGCACACCAGCAATCAAAGCACCGCTACACACTGACGCATTGATGGTGAAGTCGCCCCGACTGATGATGAGACGTTGGCAGCCAACTTGTCCAGCTCAGCGGACAAATCGAAAACCATTTAAGCTACCTGGACTGTTGACGTTCTCTTCACTAGCATATGTGATCGAAGGATCAATGAACATATGGCTCACAACCGAACGAAATGTGGGGTGTTTATAAATCCTGAAGATTTATAGGGATTTAGAGGTAAACGCAAGATCACAACATGTCTCCAGTAAAGCATACGGTTCAGAGCCTCCCACAAAAACAAAAACTCCGTCCAGATACATGTCAGTAGCTGACGGCCTATTTACCTTTATCGACGTAGATGTTCCAGTTCTACTAGCGAGATTACTCAGAGGACCAGATAGTAGTGTGTACATGCCCGAAAATGGATGCATTTTATTTTATTCCCTATCTGCTGTATGGAAAATTCAGTAAGGCAACCCGACACCATGTTACGGAACTTACGTCGGAAAGATTGGCAAAAAATACAACAACTAAACCCTGCTTCGCTTCAAGCCCGTAAGCCAAAAGTACAAACCGTCCGACTTGACAAGGGCGTTCAGGAATCACAAACCATTTCGCGGACATGATTGTTTTTCTCACCCCGATTGCCCAAACCTGACGAACTAGATGAACTGGAAACACCAAGGTTATCCTAGTGTTCAAAGGGAAAAACAGATGTGCTGAGAACCTCTACGCCGGTCATGGGCTTAACCTGGCAGCGTTCCATACCCAGACGACCTGGCGTTCATTATATTATGTCTTGGGGAAAAGCAACGGGAATCTTAAATCTTGCCAGTAGGAACACAGAAAACGCGTATGATGCACTCGGTTAATCTTATGCTGAAAACTTGTCGGAATATGCATTTTTATACGACCACCGCAAGGTGCGCAAAGCTGTTTTATTGAAGAAACACTGTACTATAAATTGTCCATAGAGAAACACCATTTTGCACTGCAAACTATACAGCAGCGTGGCACATTCGAAACTTCCGACATTTCAAACTACTCATCAGATTAAAATTAGGTTGAAAATAGCTCACAAATACGGCGGAACTATGGCGCTTCCGGTTGAGGGGCATCCACAGCTTTTGCGTGGCTATTGTCTGGTGAAACCGGGGCGCGATGACTGTGATTGGAGCGCGAATTTACTGACCGGAAGATTAGTGGTCCAAATCCGACCTCTGCCCCTCGACTTCTCCTGTCTAGGCTTAGGCAACCTGGCAGTATCCCAGTCCTCGTGCTTCCTTCTAGTGGCATGGCAGTTAGGCACCGAAGGGGTGGTACAGCTGAATGATATTTTTCGAATCTGATTCTGCGAAATTTCCGCATTTATTGAGGCTAATCAGCCATCTCAAGAATCATAAAATACTCTGTCTTACATTCTGGATGACTGTCCTGAAATCAGAATTTAGAGGAAAATCTCACCTTACTTAGGAATCGGGTGCTCAAATAAGACTGTTTCCTTTTAGAGGAAGGGACTCTAGCCCAACGCCAATCGCCCATCAATGTGTTAACAGCCAGTTAGAATGCACGGTCTGATTGAGACGTGAAGAACGTGACGCAGACAAGCATGCTCGTCTCACATGAACCGAACTCATTGCAGATCCTAAACGTGCTCTAGGAAGCCTAGACCTAATTCGGAATACTCTTGACATTCAATCTCCTATAGGAATTCTTCTATGTAATCGATAGTATTCATTTACAAAGCACATCCATCTCTCACTTCAGACCACTACAAATGGAACCTGTACACACAACGCTACTACGGCTATAGACAACAAGACTCGGGGATACGGCCGCAAACACGTTTGAGACAATCAACCAAGCAACCCCAATCACAACCCACCCACTCATCCCGACCGTGCATCCAAAGGGATTCCCTACCCAAATTCCTTCAGCTGTTTTGTAATCAACTTTCCCTTTCACTGCGGATGCGAAGTTTTTCCTGTGTAGACAGGAGCTTCTAGGACCTCAAGATGCTCTTGAAGCAATTAATTTTGAGATTTGCGTTTTTCACAGCGCGTCTGATTGATTTTTTTGACCCGAAGGATATAGAAATTGTGGTTCGACTTTTGGTATTGATGTGAGGGTTTGTTCTTCTGGGTCTTTCTTTAACCAGACATGATAATATCGGGTCGGTCAGTAAGCATAAAGTACAATTCAGTGCACTGGTGGCTCCAGCGCTGGTCTTGAAAAGGTAGCTTTGAAATACACTTGATTCACTTCCCTACTTACAGAAAGTCAGTAGTCTATTTTGAAAGGCAACCTGCGTAATTATTGTTGGAGGTGAACATGGTGTCGCCTGTACTGGTGATTAACCAAATTAGCCCTGGTTTCCGTTTCGATGATCTGTTTGTGGTATGGTCGTGATAAACAAGAGAAAACAAGTAGTGAGAACTACCGTATACTGACTGACAGACAGAGATCGTGAAACTATACTCAATGTTTGATTGGCCATGCATTGTCAGTTGCCAACCAATGACATTCGAAGCAAAGCCGGCTTCCACCGTCACATCACCAATGAAATGGATACGAATGGGATAACACTTGTGGCTATTCGCGTCCAACCTGTCTGGGTAGCGCAACACTTCCCTTTTCCGTGTATGATCGAGCTCTTACTAGTACAGTCAGAAGCTGAGGTTGATTGTGCTGCGGCTAACATAGAGATGTTTTATCTGCTTCAAAGGACCAATACTCACCAGTTCAGGGGAAGTAATCACAACTCACGGATTGGCGCCGGACAAATCAGTAACTCTCCCCCACCACACCTCTTTAGTAGTGGGTAATTCAACCTTGGATTGAAACTACACCACAAAACTTGTCCAGTTGAGTATATTACATCCGATCACGGTTTTACTCGCAAGAAATTTGGATGCTTAGCAAAAGACTCATTGTAGTGGAGCTGTCACTGGGCACGCATGTGTCCGGACGACGTGAACTAATTGGAATGCCACGACTGGTACTGGAGCACCGTACTCGGTACAAATGAGACCGAATAGAGTGTGTGCTGTGTAATAATTTAGACCAATTAGTGATGGAGAAACAACGACAATTTCAGTCTTTTTCGATTACCGGAGGATGACCTCCCTCAGCAGCCAAATAAACCGAATCACGGTCAGGACAAACAAAGTTGACTGGTGAAACACTAATTTGATTTTGACGGGAGACTCACCCGGAACCCAGCTGAATCACTTGTTTATGGTGTTGTTAAGTTGACTGACATCTACTGTTGTGCGATCAATCTTCAATAGGCCACTCAATTGGTCAATCATCCCATGCGTGGGTTGAAGTTGATTTTGCTACTCACGCTATTTGGGTAATGCTTATGAGCCCGGGCCACATATATGGGCTGACAGTCGTTTGGATTGGCACAGGCAAGTTGTGTGTGTGTGTGTGTGTGTGAATTGCCAATATTTCCGCACAGCACCATTCTGGGAGACCATTTTTAAGCCCCTGTGAATTCAACAGCTCCAGAATGACTTGATAAGCAACTTTACAGAATAGAATCAGGGGCGTCGAGCTGGTAAGCTCATGGAGAGCTGTCCCAAATAAGCTGAGCTGACACGTGATGTTACGTGGTTGTCACTAAGGGCGGATTCACTTGTAGAAGTAGAAGAAAGCTGGAGTCGAGCAAATTTCACACAGTCACTTTCCCCCACACAAGTAACGTAGCCTTAGCCTGTCCAATGAGACGGACAAGGGATGTCAACAATAGTCAAAAGAGATCCTCACTTGAAGCTGACCGGAAGAACTCGTTGCCACTTTGCCCATTCGTCTGAACATCTCCTGAACCTTTCTAACAAACAAGATCCACCTGTTGACACGTAACACTGACTTTGCTTGATAGTAGGAAGAGGTCTTTCAAACTGTTTCGCTTTCGGGATTAAATCCCGATCAAACTCGCGACCTATTCACTTGACTTGACGAAGCCTTCGTGTCAAAGGTAAAGCGTTGCCAAGCAATAAATTCATCAACTGTTTTCCCGACTTTTTCGAAAAAGTTGGCGTACCTATTGATTTTGTTAACAAACATAAAGAAGGAGTTGGCCATAATAAGAAATCTTGCCCTTTTTTAATATTTTGTCTCCATACGCCAACGTACCTGTCATTGAAAGCCTCGAAAATATAGAGTAGATGACCTCAAGTTCAATCCACGCACATGTGACTGCCACATTTTGGATAGTATTTTGAAAGTTGACCGAACAACGATATGTACCAGTCAACCTTTAGTTTGCTCCTGACGTTGAGCAAAAAACCGTAATTATCGTTGTGTGCTTTTGGGAACCTCAGTAATCATTAGTGTGTACGAAAAACCACGCAATGTCTAACACAATGGTAAAAAATCGAACCACTTGGCGAGTAGACCATTCACAATAAAGTCAGGTTTATGGGGTGGTCCCGATTTGGCTATGCTTTAGACTTTTCGGTCAAATTGCGCTCCATTTCTTCTGCGTCTTTGAAGCTTTTTTTGTGTGTTGCTCTCTATCCACACTCAGGTAATAAATAACTTGAACAAGCTCTTTGTATTGGTTATGTACAGTGCAGGGTGTGCGTCCTTCCTTTTGGATCAAATGCGTGACCCGCGGTACGACCCACATAAAGCATTCGCTAAACTTTTCATTGCAGTCATGATAGCGCCACAGCAGAGCGAGATGTGTGATTTCGATTCGCTCTAGTAAGCAAACGTTGGTGGTACCGTTGATCCGTCGCACTGATCAGATGATACTGTGCTGCCACACGATCGATGGCTGGTGAGAGAACTAGATAGAATGCAGGTGTAGAAAGTCGCTAGTGGATGCTCCGAATAAAGCGTGGATCACAGAGTTGTTAAGTATGCATCAGGGATGGCTGCAACAAATCTTAAGGTGCCGTTGAAGACATGGGTTGGTTTGTACTAATTTATTCCACTCGAAGATTGTTCACTCTCAGCTATATCCCGAAAAGACAACAATGTTATTTGTAGGCCAAACTTGTGGCCAACAAGACGTGGGAAAGATATGGCGATGAACAGTGAGCACAGACGCAACGGAGAAAGAGCGAAGTGAACATAATTCAAAGAAAATGAGAACTTGAAAACACATAAACACTGAAAAACAAGTTCCTCGGGGGAGCACGAGAGATGTTTCGTATTATGATCTCCAGAAATAAAAGACTGTGCACTGAAGACCACTCATTACTGAGAATACAAAATTACTATGAATGTGATGAAAGGAAAGAGTATGGAAACCAGAAAGGCCTACAGTCTTAGTTGACCGCAAATCACAGCCTCACAATTCTTGCTTGTTCAACTGCGAAACGACCAGAAATATTCAACTTTGCGGTTCGATTCGACTACGTGCAAGAACTTTTCTGACAAGAAAAATTAGTAGTTTTGTATCAGTACAATGGCTAGTAGTGTGAGGAAATTTGAAATTTGAATCGCGTCCTCTAAGTTAAACCAATCTGTGCTGGAAAGCCGGAAGGCACTGCAAAGACGTTTCTTCCTTATTGGGGACCATCAGCAATGTGCATCTCACGAAACTCCAGCGGGGGAGTCTCGAACTCCCGACCTCCCGTCGGGCGGTGCGCAGTCTCAACGTCATCAGGCCAGTAATTGGAGGTGATAATCCGTCTAACTCAGAGACACTTTTTTTACAATTTCGTTACAGAAGAACTAGAGCTAGTGTGGCGAATAAAAAGCAACCAGATACTTGAAAATTTCCAAAAATTTGCTGAAAAGCCCCTTAGTTGATAGATCGTACGAAATTCGCACATCAATCCGGTCTTAGCAGAAGACTCACTTGAATCCCGCGTTTATGATAGCATTGTTATAATGTTCGCGAACCGCTTACTTTAGTTGGGCGCGAACTTCGCTGAATGCCAAGAACTAACAGTAAGGATAAGCTGACAAAACTCAGCATGGTAACTACTCGTTACACCCTACCTTATCCCATGTAGTCTACCGAGTCCATTGCTGGGGTCCGTTCTGGCTCACAAATTGTGCTGATACTTGTCTGGGCAGTGCGTATTAAGGGCATTCCTGGGTCTGTCTAACTCTGTCTCAGATCGTGGGCTACCACTGTGAAGACCATGATCCCTACCTCACAGGAATTTCTTTCAAAGTGGCCACTGATACCAGCCATAATAATTCGTAAATACAGTGTTTAAGTAATGAGGACGCAGTAAAAATCTAACACTGTCTATCTCTGTCACACGGAAAATACGTGTGACTAGACCGTACTGGGGATGGGGTCAGGAAATCTTACAACCATATCTGATGCGGACATACAGGTAGCTCTTCAACCGGATCTGAAGGGTTCACCTAAAATGTGCAATAGCTGAACAATTCGGGACCAATGGATTTTGTATTTGGACGCCTCATGAGCCCTCTCTGCAAATGCAAGCATGTCTTACGACAACTGGAGCCCCGCCAGTACTGAGATATGTGAAGCCGTTAGGTCTGGAGCTTCCGGATGACGCATCCCAACCGAAAATGATATTCGTAACATTGGTTTAACCAACCGAAGAATGGTGCTCAGGAATATATTAACTTCGTGGCTGCTAACGACGTTCATTCCCACGGCGCCAACCGAGAAGAACCTCGTTCGCAATAAATCACAGCTGGTCACAGTAGGGAGGAGTTTTCGCAGAACAACACCAAGACCAAATAACGGGGTAGAAATGTCGGTACAAGGAAAAAGGATGGAGGAAAGCCACAGAATTCCTCAAGGTTGCATGCAACGGTTTTTCAACCAATATCTCTGTTCTTTATTGGAGTTCTGTCCGTAGTTCCCTGCTTTAAATGTCGGTGCAGGCAGAGCGTCTCTTAATGTACTAACGGCATTTTCTTCAGCTTAGTCCTGAACTTCCCGTTAAAACAAACACCAAAGGTGCACTACGTATATTAACACGCAAAATCAGCTCAAAACACTTGTGCAGCGCGTCGTATACAAAGCCGCGACAACATTCTGGAATTTCCGACGCCCTCTGGGTGTGATATTCGTAACCGCAATTCGGCGAATACTGCGTCATGATTGGCCGTTGGTTCCAGCCTCTCCACCAATCAGAGCTCGCCTTGATGCCGGACCGCAAGGCGGCCCGAACTTTGAACAATCGTGTGCGGGATAGGCTTGTCGGGCGTAGCAGCACCTAACTGAGAGCGGGGTGAATTTGTCTAACACTTAGTTTCTGTTCGTTATCTGTAAATGGTTCATTCACAACAATTGGTCAGTTACTCCTGGACTGAAATGACAGTCGGGCAAACCAATCAATCGCTCAAGCGTAAACACAGTAACCTGTTTAGACGTGGCGATTCAAAATGTGCTCAGCGTGAGCTGATTGAATAACTGTAACACGCTTGCCTCTCATGTCAGATGTCCGGAGTTCAGACCCCGGCGCGGCCAAGCATATACACTACTGATGAGCTCTAATAAAGCGAAATTCGAGTGCAGTATTTGAGCTCCAGATGGTTCGATGGTAAAGGCGCGAACTCACTGCCAAGTAAGTTCATGGTTCTCGCCTAACTTCTGCATCCCGACTGCTTCCGTCTGAGCTTCGGCAACCTGGCATTACCTCAGCCTTCGTGCTTTCTTCGAGTGGCATGGCAGCTATGCGCCAAAAGGGTATTACAGTCGAACGATTTTTCCTTCTGCTTTTGATCAGTACTTCCCGCTTCGGTGTGGACAGGAGGACGACTGTTCAAACTAGAGTGATGTGAACGCGACAGCCTAGAACTAATCCTTAAGTACTTTGAAGTAGAACCCTCCTTACGGCTACCTCTCTACGGAGACCATCGGCCTTTATTAGTCACATCTGTCCAGCTCCATCAAGCTGTTGTTCGGTTAGCAGCAACAGGGATAAGTTGGGTGCCACTAGTTACGTGCAGAGGTTCCGTGCTTCTTTTATCTTCGTTTTTTAATAGTTACGCAAGACGAAGTCATCTGGCGCGTACACTACTTTTTAACCGCCAGCAGTTGGCTTTCAGCCCTAAACGGTACGGCTATGTCGAATAAGCTGATCAACAACACAGTGTGACGGGTGATTTTTTAAATATATGAGAGTTTTGGATGTCTCATAAGGCAACTAATTTCAAGTCTCCGATAGACGTCTTTGATACACTACCACCGTTAATCTATACAGTACCAGGATAGGTTTGCGTCTTTACATAGGTTCCATTATACGGCACGGCTTGTTAACGAGACGGTACACGACAGTCACTTCCTTATGGCAGAATAAATAGAGTTGTCACTGCAACAGAAAAAGCACAGTCCAAATGGAACTTCATCTTGTCAATGGAATTTCACGTTGTTTCATACTACTTATAAACCGGCGGCAGCGCGCATCTCACGAGACTCGAACGCGCGACCTTCCATTGAGTACTTAATAACTTTACCATTCAGTTTTAACTAGTTGGTCCTTATTAGTCGCAATCAGATGATGACCAATCGGGTACAAAATCCAAAATATTCGCGGAGCGTTTTAATTTCCAATTGACGTGCATAGCATAAGTACTGGAGAAGATAAGAACCTCTCTGGGGATTCTTACGATGCGCGCTACCGATGACTCCCAGCAAGCGAGAAACTGCCTCACAGTAGTTCTAAGTCTTTTCAGTAAACCTCGTTACCATTTTCAGCCTAAGCCTCCTTTGCCGAGGATTGCTGGTCACGTGTAGCACGCAAAAACCGTGAATTCCAGTCACTTGTTCGCACCCATTTCAGATTCAACCTCAAGGCCAGTGCAGACAATAGTCACCAGGACTAATCGCTCCTGGATTTCTCAACCATACTGATGAGCAGTACTCAATTAGGATAGCCACCGATTCCGTTCTTCTGGCAAATACTTGTTGAAGATCAACCGAAAATCAGCACAGCGACGCTGCAACAAGTAGCTAGACTTTTTTTCAGCTAATATCACTGGAAGAGATGCCATTCCAAGAGGCTGGAAGACTTGGCGCAGCTTAAGAAAACAAGTTGAACCTTTTGTCAGAGATGATAGAAACTTATCCCAAAAGTAATTCCAAGATGTCGCCTTATTTCTGCGGTTATCAGATGCTACCAACCCTTCCATGCAACGAATCGGTGACAAGCTCCAAAGACTTAACCCGCTTCGAAACTGCTCCAGCTTCACAACCAACAGGACTTGTGTCTGGTGACTTGCGTGAAAAGCACAAGACGCCAACCACAGAAGAAACTATCATGATTACTGTGTACCTGAGAGAAAGCGTAAAACATTCCGAAGAAGATAACTTGATCAACCAACTTCTGTGTGTATGTGGAGATCGGCACGCTTCGCCATGCGACCCTTGTGTGCAAAAAGGCCTCAGGGCCTCTCCTAGGATAGGTAATACATTACAACTTCAGTGTACCAGGTCGTTGAAAAGTTACGCGAAAGTTTGTTAAATTTCCATGGTGGACTTTGCAGTAGGCCACACTGTGCATGGTGGGCTGGTATACCTATCTAGATAGGCCCATTACACTGAATGAGGCCGATGGACACACGATACGCAATGCCACATTCAGTTTGCACTGAGCCACATGCCCATCCCCTTGAACGCCGTGCACGCGGTGTAAACCCGAGGGAATGCGGCCGGAGGATGAACAGGGGAGAGAAGCTCTAAAGTCATTAGCAAGCCCAACCGGTGGCTCAAGATTGTCACTTCAAGTGGGTACGAGTGAATATTTTGGCTCCACGGTGCATGCAATGTGGCATCTGGTGGACAGCACCCCTCGGGAGACATTCTAGGCACATGTATGTGGCTAGCTAGTGCTGACCACTCTTCAGCTAGATCTGAGCGAGGATGATCATAAAGGTAATCATCTGGCACCATTGTAGGCTTAAGTCTGGGGAACGTCCGGAATATTAGTGCGGGTCTTCTGCAAATGGTTACACGAAATGCACACAGAACATAATCGGATATATCAAGTAAAAAGCTCAAACAACATGATACAATATAAGGTAACATGTATAAAGTGGATGTGAGATAGCCTGGCAACCAAACCACAGACAGCATCTCTATGGTGAGGGTTGTGGACACAACCAAAAGGTGGATACAGACAGGGCGTGCAAAAGGGTGTCTGGTGGCCCGCACCACAAACGAGATCCACCCTAGATATACACAGATGACCAGCTAGTCCAAGACATTACTCAATTCGGTTCATACAATCACAGAAAGTCCCTTCTAGCAGCATTGTAGGCTTGGAGCTCCGGAATATCCAGAGATTTCGTTGACACAGACGGAAGCGACCTAGCCGTTGCAGCAAACGCTGTCGGCCACACTAATAATAAACCAAACCATCTGCATGGTCAGTCATAATTCAACTCGCGTGTATATATAGCGTAACTCTGAATATCTCCTATTTCAGACAAGTTTTGTTTGTTGCTCTGAAGCAAGCTATTTACTGGCCCGACTAGTGCCAGCATTTAGTCCACGTCAGTTGTGAATTCCTGCTTGGTTTTGTCTCACTATTCCGAGAATCACCATTCACATTCACCTTTACCTCATTACAATTTATGTTCTAATCTAAAATCGATACTGACCAGTGGCGAACCCCCACAATAACTTGCCGGTCCATGAGAAAATCACTCTTATGATAGCTACAACTTGAAAATAAGTTTCCCTCATGAGTTTGAGTAGTTCGAGGGTCACACTGACAATATGTGGTATGACAAGATCCACAAGAGTCGCCGAGATTTCTGTCTTTAGAGGATGTTGGTCATACAATGGCAGAAGTGATGTCCACCCCAATCGTACCCTAAATTACTTACTGTTTGCAGGCGTTTGATCACCGTCGCCTTCGTAGTACATTTGGAGGTAGCTGACTGAAGCTTGTCCGCGTTAACATGGTACATGTACCATGTACTGCTTGGTAACGAGTCAGGATAATCCCTAAGATAGGACAAGACAGCACAGGAACCTCGTCGAGGAATCAGTCTCACAAGCAGTACCGTTAAAATCCTTGTGTTCGTATTCCTCGAAAGACTGTTCGGAGTAGGGGATGCACGAATAGGAATCAATCAATGTGACCCCGCCATAGGAGACGTTCTGTCGAACAGACATTCAGCCTACATCGACTTCTATCTAGAACGTCGGGCAGCAGCAGATTTTTGCCTGCATCGTTGACTTTTGTCCTGCGTTTGAATCCACCCACCGCGTCTTTACGAACTATCCTAATTGCTGGTAATGTACTCCACCCACCGCCTCGTTACGAACTATCCTAATTGCTGGTAATGTACCCATCCAACTAAGCAAAGCTCCCTATTTATCAACAAATTCTCTGGTTTTTGGCAAAGAAACCTTATATTATCCTTATCTCATCCCCGGTGTGAGACAAGGATGTCCTTCGTCATTGGTGTCATTCAACTTCGTAACCAACTGGGGGGTACAATGGGACGTTATAGCGTCGATATGAACCCAAAAAGTTGGATTGCTGGTGACTTGAATCACCTGTTGTTCTTGAGCGACTGGGCTGCTGTGCTAAACTCATCAAAATTGTCATTAAAACCAGTAAGACAACATTCTCCACGTAAACAAGTACTCAGCGGGTAACCATCCACATAAAAGATAATGAAATTCGACGCGTAGTTCTACCATCCCACTTAACGGGCGAGTTAAAGAAGGCTCACCTTCACACCAATACAGCCAGATGAAGTTTTTGCATTTTATGAAGACTTTATGAAGGAAGTAAGGAATTGACTTTCACATAAAGGTTCGTGTATCTACACCGGCAATCTACACGATCCCCACTTATTTTTGTGTACGCGACATCCACAAGCTTCAGGTCCATCACAGGTGTATTGTATGCCTTCTGTACATTTGACGACTCGACGAAATTTCCAATTAGGTGGCTGAAGAACGCTGACTGGAGTTTAAGGGTCTCAGTAGGTTTCTGGCATTCTGGGGTTATTTTCGGGAAGCTGACCTTCCTGACAGATCAGAACAGCATGCGTATCTGCTTTTTGCTCAAGTTCAATTGGTTGGGGCTGCTTTGGAGAGGTTCAGTCCCAGCCGAGCGTATGGTATCTGTTGCGGGAATCGGATCTCCATCTGTGCGGACCTATCCCCTGACCGCGGTCGGCGGCATCATTTAGAGAAACCGATTCATCCTATTAAGCGAGTCAGCCTTCGTAAAGTAGGCGTGTTTCGGGCGCCAATGTACGGGGACTAATTTTGAAGCTAACCTGAGGTCATACCATTATTTCGTGTTCCAAGCATACGGGCAGTTATCACATGATCCAGTCAACAATCACTATCGCTTGACCGAGTCCCATTAGGCAATGTCACAACGCAGTTAGACGGTCCAGCTTGAAGACTCGTAGAAATGTGCACATGATATCGCGATTCAGTAAACGCACTGAAGGCAAGAACCTCCAAGCTATCTGTGGTGGTCTGCAATATGTCCAGAAGAGCGCAAAATGCGGTGACTGCATTCCACGAACTAGCGATAATCGACAATTTCAATGAAATATCCTAACCCCGAGCTACAAATTTTGGATTCACGGTAAGACTGCAACCCATATACGCATCAAAGAGGCCCAATTTACAGTGATTTCAGACCAAAAGCAACTGTTCTACAACGCTTCATTCAAAAATGGATTAGCATCATAAGTAGAAGGTCCGAACTTTAGTCGGGATGGAATGGACTGGTAATGATCAAATTATAAGCTTACAATTTGCCCGCACTTGAATGGTAAAGTGCAATCAGATCCGACTCCAGGGTTGCTAGTCTTATCAAGCTTCGCAAATCAGCATGGGGATAGTTCAAATCATGCTCTCTTTACGATGTTCACTGGGAAATGACCTTGGGTGGTCAGTCCGCCGTTCGAATTCTCTTGCTGACCTCCACAGATCCTATGTTGCGGTCATCTAATGGTACTAAACCAATAATTGAATAAGTTGTGCAATTTCTAATTAGACAAGTGACTTCGAACCACAGTCGAGCTCATCGTAAGCCAGTCTTTCAATTCGTATAATTGCTGACTACAACGAAGAGTCTACGGTCAGAAAACCATAGAGTGGAGATTTCAACTTCACCTGATAATAGCAACAATAATTCGGCTGTAACACCCTTTCGTTGCCTAGCTGTCATGCCACCGGACTGAAGTACGAGGATCGAGATGATGCCAGGTCGCTTTTTTACTCCAAGTTGTGCTGCTATTTGGCCGACCTCGTCTGTGCACAATGCTCTTACTATACTCTTAGATCAAACTATACTAGCATGTACTGCCTTTGGATGTGCAGATGAGCAGTTTAAGACGGCACCACTATCTGTTGGTTTTCGGTAGACGGTCGTTTTTAACTCCCCACCACTCTTGTGTCATGCAGTCAAGGAAGGGTAGTATAGCTTATGAGAACTCTAGCACAATGCTAAACTTAATGTGAGGATATTGAATGAACTTGTTAATGTTGTCGCGCTTTTTAACAACGAACATGTCATCTACATAACGCCAGAAAACCCTCGGTGAACACTCGAAACCGGCTAAAGCTTTCTGTTCAGTATTCCACGTACACATTGGCCGAAATCGTGGATATTGAAGATCCCATTGCTAGATCTTGTTCTTGAGAGTACGTAGCTGAGTCAAAGATAGAGTGACTGAGGTTTGAGTATACTTCGATGCCTGGGTGGTCTGAGTCTAAAAGCACAAATCCCAAGCATAGCAAGACCCACTTAATCCCCCTCAACCCCAACTTGATTGCCCTGGCACCCCCCCTCCCCCGCATTAGACCAACAAGATCTGTGAATGACACCCAATAGGAATATTCCATTAAGCTGTCCTACACCGGAAAAGCGAGGCCTCAAAATCCTGATTCAACCTGAAGACAACCCCCCTAACCAACCTATAAGTTATCCACAGTAACCAACAAACAGGATCATCCGAGTGACACCCAGCACTGATCAGGTTGGCTAACCATAAGCAATTTCACCGATTGTTTCTCTGACTGCCTTGAAACTTGGTCAACGTGATAACTTATTCGCTTGGCTTACCGAAGCTTTTGTGTCAAAAGCGAAAAATTGTCCAGCAATAATTCCACCGATTGTTTAACAAACCTCGCTGGAACGATGACCAATCATTTCGCCCCAAACGTATTCTAAAAGGATTTTAGAACGCTGTTTTACCACTTAAACTGAACTTATTTTGTTGCGCAGATTTTACAGTAACGATATACTACATTTGATGGATATCACAACATGGAATCTCTAGAACAGCTTAAGGATATCATATTAGACGTAATACACTACTCGTTAGCTTGCTGAAAATTCTTCGAAAGCCCACGAGCGGTTTCGGTCGCCTATCTGCGCTGTAAGCCTCTTAGGCGAACTCGAACGGTGAAATTCGTATATAGGGAGAGAACAACTTACCGAAGGAAGATTCCTCAACTTGTTTCTCCTGAGCGAGACTATAAAATCCCATACTGACTTTCTTTCTTCAACCTGGTCAATGTCATGTTCACGTTTTCCCTCCTCTGATAGTACCAAGGAATTTGGCTGTCAATTCAATTCAATTTATCAGCTATAAATCGTGTACCATAAGTACATTGGTTCCAGCTGCTACAGTTTCGATCACCGGAAAACGGGAAAGTGGAATATAGAACCAAACTTTGGAGGCGAAGACATGTTCATGTTCGGAAATTAAGTAGCTACGCACTGAAGGCTATAGCTTTGATGCATGAGCACCACTAACTGCGCGATTGGGCCATTTCTGTCAGTGTCATTAACCACTGGTGATTTGAGTCCCAGGGTACCCATCTTGGGAGGCGGTAGTTGCTCACCCGACCAAGTTTACTGGTTAGTGTAGTGTTCAGAGAAACATGGCGCAACCTTAATTTTTCATACGATGACTGTTTTATACCCCCAGTCCGCACACGTTTCGTAAATATTCGAAAAGATATGGTCAGTAGGTGTCACATGTAGTCTCCAATGATGACGAAAAGTGTGCACGCCAATCGCCAAGCTTGGCGGATAGAACAACCAAAAAATCCGATCTACACAACTTAGCTCTCGTACCTGAGACCAGAGACATCAAGAAACCAGATCCATGACCAAAAGAAGTGTTATTTGGACCGTCCAAAATTGACGGTAACAAACAATCAATTGGGAAAGTTCCAGTGAAGGCAGAATAAAGAACATCCCAGGCAAAAAGACTCGTCCGCGACTCCCCATCGACATGTAAAAAAATCCCATGGAACTCGGAGCCATTCTTCAGGTGCGCACACGAGAAACGTTCTGCAACTCGTCACGCGGACTAACTCAACGGACACTTCGTTTGCTGACGTCAGACGTCAGTTACGTGTTTGTGGTTCATAAGGGAACTGGGCTAAAGTTGAACGAGGATTCGACGCAGAACTATTGTTTTCTGTGATTCGTCACTACACAGACAAAACTACACTAAGCTATTGTAATCTACATATAATACATGTTGTTATGAATCACAATAATTTGGGTGAAGTGATGTATCTTTTCAGTGCTAAGGCGCCTCGTTATTTCTGAAGCATTCCCATGAAAACTTTCACGGTGATTTGACAAGGATCTCCAAATGTATAAACTGAAAACTAAAGATGAATCGATGGCAGACTGAGAAGGGTGTAGCTCTCGTGCTCCAGGCTCAACACTCCTCACCGAGTTCTATGAAAAACAGTAAGGTTCTCATCGATTTATCCTAAGGATTCCGTCGAGGCGTCCTAAGAAAAATGTTGTAAAATGAAAAAAGTTTGGGTGGAAAAATAGGAAGAGAAATCCTTCAAGATGCTGGCGAACATTACGACAATGACAGATCTCAGGCGGTATCCTTGATGCGGGGATCATCCGTTCGTCTGGGACCAACCAACTAGAAAAAGAAACTAGCGTCATTCAAAGAAACAGGATTAATGTGCGGAATCGAAGTTTATTGATGAATACCCCAAACGGGACCGCTATTAGAAGAACAACACGCACCAATGGTGGTAATACACAGACGTTGGCCCGGAACGAGCCTCTGAGATCTGTATTATGAACGAAGCCGGGAAGAGAACACGCGCCTAGGGCAGCAATAGTAAGCGACATGAAGGCAAGACCAGTTTGGGATCAGCAGATGGAAGACAGGAGGGGAAAACGTCAAAAGACACACCGGAACAGTATGTGGATAGGAGGGATATGAACCGGTTAGTTAGTTGATGTTGGAGGATAGGAAGTAAGGGAGCGAGAGAATGTAGCCTAAACCCTCCATGAAAAAAAAACAGGACGACCAGAGTGCATACAATCAAAGTGCATGTGTGTTGAGCACCCAAACTGCGACACCACTGACGGATCGTGAATACTAAAGGCACAGAAAGATGAAGAGTACGGGTGGGCGCAAATGGGCAGGCGTACTTCACGGTTTGAACAAACTAGAGATGGAGGACAAGGCAAGTGAAAAGGATAGAAAAATGCTGATGACATGGGGAGGAAATGGACGAACAGCACGCAGTTGTGGCTGGATGTGTATGGGAATGATGATCGAAAAGCCTAGAGTTTTTTTGTTTCTTATCGTTGTATGCGAATGATTAAAAGTACGGCCAAAAGAATAGCAACTAGGCAATGGCGGCGACAAAAGTGGCAGTCGCGCGCTCATCAGCCTACACGGTGCGCGGTATATAGATCACAAATTTCGGCAACTGACCAGACTAGTACATCGTTGTCAGAAATGGGCTCAGGAAGGCAAGATATGCCAGAAATACCTGACAAGGAGAGACGGTGCGTGTGAGTCAATGCGCATTAAAGAGTACCTGATGGACGGATGATTGGTCATCATCGGCTAGGTGAGTCACGGACAAGGAAATGTTGGAAAGTGTATGGGAGATAGATAGAGAGAGGGGGGAATAGTCTTAACGATAGTGTGTTGCGACAGGATGAATGCGGGAACCAACAAGAAGCGTAATAGATGAAAGCCAGTTTAAACAATGGGACAGCGTGCTTCAGTGTGTCTGCCCGACGGGCGATGAATGGATGCGATGACATATAGATAGCGAGAACCCGACCCTCTTCTGGAGAGGGAGGGAAGTGGCAACAAAAGTACAATAGTCAGTACTGTGTAGGCGGTAGACGACATGGTGAAACTACTCAATCGGATGCAGTTCAATTAAACCTGTGCGGGTTGTCGAGCAGTCGCATTGGGTGTGTGTCTCATTGAACTGTTGCTAGACTGCATTTGTGGAGTCCGAATGCTCATTGGACCGTTCTCTCCGTTCTGACCGGCCCATTGTCGGTTCCTCTGAGAGCGAGCATTTCGAGGAGCCCGACTGGAACCATCGGAAACGCCCATGCTGAAACAAGAAACTAAAACTGATAAATTGAGGAAACGAGCAAGCGGCAACATGGGTAGATTCAAGTGGGAAACAGAGGCAGCTGATATAGAGGCGCGACAGTTATTGAATATTGATGCGCGCGAAAAAAATTACTTTTGTTTGTGTCCACCCACCACAAACCACGTTTTTAATACTTCCACAAGGAAAATCAAAGTCCTCTAGCTATTTCTATTGCTCAGCAAACCCCTTTGAAATGGAGGCTTCTCGATCGGTTCCGAGCCAAAATTGAGACGTTCTTCGTTGGCTCCACTCTTCATGTCATATGGAGCTGCCGTATTGGTGATTCAATTCCCTCGGTTTGCCACGCGTTCCGTATCCGCTAGTTTTTTTTACGGTTTTCACACGTCGTAGAGTGGAAGGTCCAGTCTACTCCCTAACTTCGTTCTTTCAGTCTCGTTGGCTTCAGCATTGAAATTTCTACACCTACTTCATACCAGGATCTAATGATATAAACAGTATAAACGTAACACTACTCTTCGACAGACCACGACCGGTTGCGCTCTTTTTAGAGCTCATCGGGTAGGTGCAGTCCCGAATTCCTCGCAATCTGATATTCTACTTGAACCCAAATTAAACAGACTTCGACAAAAACTCTCATTTGCACATGAATTCGGCTTTGACAGGAGGCTCAACGGAATCCAACTGAATCCTCCGTTTATAGTGAGGTCCGTTTTAACTGAATGTGCTGCACCAGGCCATTGTATGTTTCAACTGGTACGATGAAAACACCAGTTTACTCCAGACTATGATGAAATGACCATTACACCACAACCGATGCTTTTGAACTTAATAGGTAAGACAGCCAAGTTCTTAAAACAAGGCTTTTTGCAGTTAGTCCCACTAAGTGGATTTGAGAAGGTCAGGGGATTTTCGATTGTTGAGCTGTCCCCCTGGTCAGCCAAGTGATGTGCATCATCACTCTGTTTCGTTATAAGCTTGGTGTGGATACTGAGTGAAATTAAACCATGCTGGCAAGCTGCTTACGGATAGGACATATCACTCGAAATGAAGTAACTGGGCATCAAAGTAGGAGACAGCTCAAAGCGATGCTACGAAATTCGACATGGACGATGCTACTGAGGAAAAGTAACAGAAGCAAGCGAAAGTCACACAAGATTCCCATTAACCGCGTTGACTGTCTTCAGCTGTTAATTCACTAGGTAGATGTGCGGCGAATCACAGTTCAAGTGTAGAGGTGTGGCCAAAAGTAGTCATCATCATGATCATCATCGACAGCATACTACCGGCGTTGAAGGCCGATGTTCCACTGCAGCAAAACCACAATTTATTTAAGGACCTTGCTGCGGAGAAAAAACGAAAAAACGAGGGGAAAAGGATCTGACACTTGCCTTTCGAGGTGTCCTCCAGATACGCACTAGATAGATTGAGTAGGGGGTATGACAAAAGATCATTGACATCGAATAACAGTCGATTCTGGAAACGACCCTAGCACATGCAGAGTGGTTCACAGGAATACGGGCCGCACCGCCGATATTCAGACTATCCACAATCTATTCTCGTATCCCTGTGACGAGTTAAAAGCTGACCAAACCTCTGAATTAGGCACGATAGCCCTACGGCTGAAAGGAATGTTATTAACTCAGTTTGTATACATGGCTGTGGTTCTGTTCAGATAGGGTAATTTGACTGTAAACGTTCCCTCACCGATCGAAGCAACATCATCGGTGCGCACTAGATTAGCGTTACAAGTACAACTTCTAGCCTTGGCTGGAGACCATAAAAAATGGTTATGAACCATCCTTAACGTCATTCTTGCTGGAATCCAATTTTCAGGAATTTAACGGAGTAAAAACAGTGGGATCACAGATACAGCATTAAAATGCTGGACCTGCTCTCTGTACAACAATGATATCCCGAGCCGCATCAGCCTGTCTTCGAGAGAGAAACAGCTGACAGTCATCATCGTGGGCAGCAACACAAAAGTAGAAACTGTTGCATCACCGTTCTGGAACAGTAAAAATGCAAGGTTTTAACCTCCAAGGTGAAAAAAACAGAGACAGAGTAGAGGTCGTCAACGGAATGTAGTGGGCGGGAGGAATGGAGGACAGGAAGTCGTTTGCGCCGTAATGTTTACCCTTGGAGGGAGACCTGTATGCATAAAATCATCCAAAATATACATCTGGAAATTTTGGCGGATTTATGGAACATAAGCATGGAATTATCATCCCAACGGAGAAGCAGGTGCTGAATGCAACCAGGCGGACAGAAATACAAGAATCCTGCGGACGAAGACATGAACAGAACCGTCACACATCACGTGAAAGCTACTGGGGCCAGCGTTGTCTACCTTTCTTTTAATTCACAAATTATGCCGATATACATAATTGCTCAGATGTGACGTGCTGAGGCGGAAACTTAGAAAATGAATAAAGTGAATACTATAACTAACAGCGAAACAGCTGACTCCAAGGTGCGCATGTGTCAGCCATGCTCATATCATTCCGAATAAACGTCGGTCAGCTGAGATAGAATAGGAGTAGTCGGATCTGAGAAAAAATTAAAAAAAAGAGGCCCTTCTTTCGCGTTGTGACTCCATGACCAGGAGCTACAAGCTGTTTTGCCACAGTATTATGCGCCCACCAAAAGATTTGCAAACCTAATATGCATACGGTAACGAGATTTCGAAAACTAGAAGACTGACTGAATGGTAGTAGGATGATACTGATAAACGACGTTCGTCCTCATCACATCGACACTAAAAGCATCGATTCCGGAAAAGTCATGAAACACTTAAGCAGTACGGCAACGCTGATGGTCGTTGCATTATAATGGACGGATTTTTAGCCTGAGCCACAATGCTGAATAATCAAACAGTAGGTGCGAGATGGTTCAAGTGGTTAGAGCGCGAATTTACTGATCGAAAGGTCCGTGGTTCGAACCCGATCTCTGCCTCCCAACTTCCCCTAACTAGGCTTGGGCAACCTGGCAGTATCCCACCCCTCGTGCTTCTTCGGGTGGCATGGCAGCTACGCACCGGAAAGGTGCTGCAGCTGAACGATAGGTGCACCAGGTGCTGTAGCTGAACGATAGGTGCACCAATGTGTTCGTGTGTGACGTAAACGTGGAATCAGATTTACGCACTAGTCGACCTCCCGGACCGAAGCGAACAAAACATTTACTCAAACACCTTGGTGATTGGTTAAATTAAGTCACAGGCGACAGTCTATTTTAATAGACCTTATGACTCAATACATATGTTAGCTAACTGTCACGCAGACAAGTTAGTCAGCTGATCATGCAGAACGTACGAATCTGCGCCAGAAGTTCTCAGTATCCAGAGTATAAAGTGTTTTTTTCTCCATCAGGCCGACAGCGATAAGTCTTATCACTAAGCCTCTCGACTGCAATTTATTCACTTCAACACAATTTCTGGGTCCTTTCTCACTTTCGTTTCCAAATACAGAACGAAATAAAATGAGACAGTAAACGAGCAGCATAACGCTAAGGAGTTCAGATGACTATGGATCACGTCATCGAGTGATTTTCCAAACGGAAAAACATGACACAGAAGAAATCAGGTCCCTCTTCATTATGATTTTAAACGAAGTGAGTTGCCTACCGTTTATATGAACCTCTGCTTGGGCCACGTCCACGAACGGGTTCGTTGGGGTAAGGACAACCCTCCCCGGCGGATGACCCATCACCTCCGGGAAAATTGTCATCATCGGTGGCCAAACTAGATGCGGTCTCACCGCCATCAGCGCGTTTGCATTCCGGCCCTGAACCTTGACCGTATCGCCCCAATGTTTCGCGTTCATCTGACTCGACTTCATGGCTCAAGGCATCCGAATCTGCCGAACCACGACGACGGTCAGCTACATCCCCATTATTACCAGTTGGATCGTTCCAGTCAGCATAATTGTTGTTTGGCCCACTTCGACGAGCACCCCCTCGTCCAGTTTGGCGTCGTGGTCGTTGATCACCATTATAGCCTCGTGCATTACGCGGCTGAAATAATGACCGAAAACAGGTTTATTTCGGATAAACATAGGAAACCTTAGAGTAACATTAAAGTCACGACGTCATTTTTATTCGGCATTCACTTACACGTATGGAGAAAAAGCAAAAAAACATCGGATTTAAAAGTTTCTGAAAGTGTGTACATCCGTGATTTGAGTTGAAATTGCCTTGGCCCGATCCGGCACAGAACACATATCAGAAGCTAACCTGTAGGTCTGAGAGCCACTCATACGGAAAGAAACATTGAGAAAAAACTCACTGGTCTGCGTCCTCCGCTATAGGGCAAGGGACCTCCCTCATCAGTGTATTGACTGGGTCTGGAACTGGTGTCCGCAGGATCTGTGCCAGTATATGGTGGATAAGATGATGGAAAGGGAGCACCCCAACCAACTGGAGTGAGTCGATACTGGTGCCCATTTTCAAAAAAGTTGCTCGCGGGGGGGCACCCAAGCGACCGGGATACCCACCGCCCGAGTCAGAAGTGTGGGATAAATTCCGTATCAATGCTATCTTTTCCGCCTAGATGAAGGGAGGTAAAAAAAACGAGAGACTGACGGTCATCGAAATTTTCGAAAAGCGACAACTTCTTGATCGGCTGCGAGCATGTTTCAGTGTACCGAACAATGGGAATACTTTCGAATCATAAATGAACCTAATCAAGGCTGAGAAGCTAAGAAGCACCGCAACCAATCTTGTTGGAAATTAACATAGTGCATACATCATCAACCGCTCTAAGGGAGTCCCAATCCGCGGCCTTCGTTTGGTAGTTGTACACTATCTCATTGAGCAAGAATTAGCACACATCCATACAAGATATATCGCAGCGTTCCATTTACTCACGGTTTATGTCACGTGATCTAATGCTGACAGGATGTCCCGAGTGTATCAGTAAGCTGATGAACGATCAACATAAGTCAGGTTATGGGCAATATTACACCCACATAGCAAACATTGTCCCATAAGCAAAATTCCTGTCGGCTAGAGATACACACTCCGTTTCGACAGGTGAAACGTAGTCTTTATCCAAAACACGAAAATTCTGCAGGAAACCAAGTAAGGCAAAATGCATGAAAAATGCAAAAATTGAGTTTCCGAAAACTTCAGCGAGGCGAACAATCGAAGAAAGGCCGAGACAACCTTAACAATGGGACGGTCATGAAAGGTCGTTCCTACCAATACCATCAAGGTCAAATTTAACCGTATGCTCCGGCGGGAACTTTCAGAGCGACAGTATCAAATCTTTTAAACAGCTGTCCGTAAGAGAATAAAATACTGAAATTGGGTGTCACCCTAGCGATATAACCACACCATGAATCAGTGTGCGGAATTTTTTGAATTTTTCAAAATAAATCAAGCATAATTGTCTCACTTTGTTGTAAACACCAGAGAAAACAGTGAAAAGGACCAAGAAGCGCTTGAGAATGCCCAAAGACCAATCAAAAGTTGTTCGATCTGTATGACCGTCCACACATAGATAGATGTATCTACAAGGACCTGTGGTGAGTTCGGTTGGACATACTTCACACAAGACAGAAGGTATGCTTCCTTTTATGTGTGGCAATCAAATGTGCCGGGTGGACAAAGCTCGTTTTCTGTGATTGGTCCTTCTGGCCAGTAAAGTACGAGTTTACATAATACCAAAAGTCACCCTCTTTAAAGAGGGGAGCTACATAGGCCAACGGGTCGTGGAGTAAAAGAGAGTGACGTCCGTGTCATACAAGTTTGTGGAACTGGGTTGTTCTTGTGCCGAATGAATTTAAGAGGCCGCGCAGATTCTATTTGGACGCAGAATTACTGACCATGTAGCCGGATTCCAATCGCCTCTGGGATCGTGCTAGCCGTCATCGGTTCAGAGGTACTTGGTATATAACAAAAGACGAAAAAGCAATCACACCGGTGAGGCGATAAGATTCGCCTAGTACATACGGTCATGTGCAACTCATGCTAACTTACCACGCTAACTTACCAAAGACGCAAGTACACCGAATTACGTACATCAAATGCATGAATTAACCTAGTTTTGATGCAACCCAGGAAAAGGAGATGCTCGCACTTAAGGATACCTTAAATGTTTCAGAGGGTGTTCCCTATTTGGAAATCTCGCTGTAGGTGATTACTTCCCGTACTCTGTAAACCAAGCCATCCGACATTCCTACACAAAACGGTGAAATCTCCTATTAAAAACTTGTTTTTTGAACCATAAGTAGCGGTTCCCAAACGAATCTACTTAACGCGACCAATTATCGAGGCTGAGTTGATAAGAAGTGGACTTTGCTAAGATAAAGTCAGGGCTTCTGATAGCAAACTAAATCCCCTGAAATAGAGGAATCACGGTGGCAATCAAATTGGATGAGACCTATCCTTTGGTCAACAGGTATGTCTACTGTGCCTAATGTGTACGGACGAAAGTAAGAGTCGATAACGCAAACCGATAAGGGTCGAACCGAATAGATCATGTGAACAACAGTCCTAGACCGGTCAGTCGATCTTCCAAAGACTCATTTGGACGGTCTATTGATAACGACAGTCAGGTGCCAGCTGAATCATAAACGTATCCTTACAATTCGTCAACTGTAGCATAAAGTTAAACCAACAGGGGATAATAGCCACCTATTGTGAAGTGGTGAAAGAAAATTCGCCTCAGTTAATTGAATTTTCAGCGGAAGTAACCTATGAAGAGGCGGCTTCTTTGATCTGTTGAATCGCTGTTGCACAAGCTTAATGATTGGAGGCTAGGCTCTAGCAGAAATCGACCCACTGTTGGTTCCGAACCGCCTCGTCCTTACTCGTATGCTCGTATGCATGATGCCTCATGAGGATAATTGTTCTCATACTGTTATGTAGCACCCTTCCGGTGCCTAGCTGTCACGCCATCCGAAGGAAGCAAGATGGCTTGGATACTGCCAGGTTGCCCAAGTCCAGACAGGGAAAGTCGAAGGGCAGAGGTCGGGTTCGAACCACGGACCCAGAGTTTCTGTCAATCTTATGCTCTAGCTGAACCCAGAATTCGAAAATCGACAGATACACTCATCTGCATACCAATTTGGTGGTAATAAGAGAATTACTTGAATAAAAGCTGTATCTCTCGCTTATGATGTTCTCCTCGAACTGAGTGTCATCATCATCATCATCATCAGCTGTAAGAA